>CM076580.1:1332646873-1332993768 GCA_034641835.2 Pinus albicaulis | reverse complement strand
TACTGCTCACCAATGTTGTTCTCTTGGATTTTCCATGAACTTGATTACAATTCCAACTACATGTGAAATGTTAGATCTTGTAGATACCATCACATATATTAAGTTTCCTACTGCATTTTCATATGGTACATGGGACATATAATTCTTTTCTTCATCAGTTCTAGGACTCAAAACTGAAGAATGCTTAAAATAGGAAGCTAATGGAACATTAACAGGTTTCACATTGTTCATATTGAACTTTTCAAGTAGTTTCTCCACATATTTTTCTTGTGATAAACACAACTTACCATTTTTCCTTTCGCTGTGTGTATTGATGCCCAAGGTATTTTTTTGCTTGAAAATACTTCATATCAGACATCCTAGAGAGTTGAAACTTTAACCTATTGATATCTTCAATGTTTTTTCTTGCAATAAGAATATCGTCAACATACAAGACAAAGATAATGAATATTCTATTGAAACTGTTAAAGTATACACAATGATCATACTCACTTCTAGTAAATTTCTGGCTCATCATTAAGGAGAAAAATTTCTTGTACCACTAGCTAAGAGACTTCCTGAGGCCATAAAACGATTTTCTAAGCTTGCATACTAATCTTATGTTGTGACATTGTACAAAACCTTCTCGTTGTTGCATATAAATATCTTCATCTAAATCACCATGAGGAATTTTTTTTTAACATCTAACTATTCTAACTCAGGGTCAACTAATGCAGTTAGTGCTAACACAGTATGACTAGAAACAAGTTTTAAGTCTCGTGAAAAAATATCATGAAAATCAATACCTTCAACCTGAGAATACCCTTTTGCAACTAACCTATGCTTATGCATTTCGATACTTCCATTTACATTTCACTTCAATTTGGAGACCCATTTGCATCCAACATCACTTGTCACTTCAAGAAGTTCTACAAGATCCCAAGTTTTGTTCTTGGCTAAGAAATGCATTTTTTTTTCTATAGCCTTTTTCCATTTTTCTCTATCTACATCATTCAATTCTTCCTGATATTAAGAAGGTTTCCCATATTTAGAAGTCAATGAAATAGAAGAAGCAAAATCATTATACCTTTTGGGTGGTATACTTTCCTTTGTGGACCTTCTTAGAGTGACTGTTTTCTGAAATGGTTCTGGAACTTCTGCAATTTTCTTTTCCGCTTCTTGAACTTTTTCTTCAAAATTATCTCCTTCCTTAAGACTTTCTGGAAAAGGTTTAGCCTCCAACAGAATTTATTTATTCGGTGATTCCTATTCCTATTCAAATTTTACAACATCTTATTTTATAAGAGAAGATTCATCATATTTTATATCTCTACTAATGACTATCTTATGTGAAGAAGGATCCCACAACCTATATTCTTTCACTGCATAATCATACCCAGCAAGGACATAACATTTTTCTTTTGGATCTAAATTTGAACATTGACTCTCTGGAATAATAGAATAGGCACCACAATAAGAAATACTTAATTGTGAATAATCACAATACTGACTCAACCAAACCTCTTGAGGAATTTTACAATTAATGGAAAATGAAGGTGATATGTTTACTAAATAACAAGCAATATATACTACTTCTTCGCAGAACTCCTTTTGAATTTTATCATTGTTGATCATGCTTCTAGCTCTTTCCATAAGAGTATGATTCATAGGTTTAGCAACACAATTTTGTTGAGGACTATAAAAAAAAAATTATGTCTAAAAATCCCTTCATCCTTAGAGTATTTTTCAAATTATACGGGAGTAAATTCCCAACCATTGTCAGTTCTTAAACATTTAATTGGTTTTCTATTTTCATTTCCACCATACCTTTAAATTTTTTCAAAACATTAAATATATCAGCTTTTCTTTTCAACATAAATCCTTAATAAATGTTAATAAGTATAATGCAGCTCCATAAAATATAGTAGGAGGTGGTCCCCAATGATCCAAATGAATATAGTCCAAAATTTATTTATTATTATGACTTTAATTTTTAAATTTTTGTTTACATTGTTTACCATATACACAGTTTTTACAAAAATCCAACTTCAAGGATTTGAAATCAGGAAGCAACCTGTGATTCATGACTACATCGAGACCCTTCTCACTCATGTGACCCAACCGTTGATGCCATAGGCGAGTAACTTCTTCTCCCTTCTCAGATATAGTCGCTTCATATCACCTTATGATGTGTATAAATATCCACAACAACAATATGATTTGTATACCTCCATAAATTTTTGTTCCAAGATTCCGTCATTGAGATACTCAAAGGTTGCATTAAAGGAAACATATGTATTATATTTTTCATAAAATGTAACATATCAGTTTTAGAGAAACAAAAAAATCACATAAAGAGTTTCTAAAAATAAAAATTATATATTCGAAAAGAGAATCCATTATCCTACATTTTATATTTCTACACCATTAAATTCATTTTCTAAGTACCTTTAATCATCCCTCAACTTAACATATTGTTATTTTTGTAGTTTTCATTGCAACTAACAAATCATGAAAATGAATCATCATCTTACAACCACTCATTTCTTATCTAAATTATTCTCTTTAAATGAATATACTTTGAATCAAAACATAGGGACTAACACTCACAAATATAACCTTTTGTTTGTAAGAAAATAACTATAAAAATGGGACTAAGAAAATATGAAGAATATTAACTTGAAATTTAAAATATTGTGTTATATAATCGTGACCCAATGGTGGAGTTGAGGTTGTGTCATTAGTTTAGATTAAAATTTAGGGTTTTAGACGCTAGTGTTAGTGACGCATGGTATTAATCTCATGTTATTACAAGTATTTGAATTCGTCCAAATGCTTGAGAACTCTCCATTGTAATGAGATAGCGTTGAGTAGTTAAAGATCAGGTTATTGATCGGCTTGGTTGTGTTCTAGCCAAGGAAAATGATAGATCTATTGTTGCCTAATATTTACTCTAGTTGGGGTTTTCTAGGGTAAATAATGGTATATATTATTTGTATATTGTTTCTTGACTGTTACATTTATTTCTACCATAATGTTCTGAATATTAACAAGTGGAATCAAAGCTTTGGTTTGTGAGGATTCTTGAAGGAAGATCTATATTGTTACGAGAAAAAAAAGGAGAAAACTTATATCCTCGTTTAAACTAAGAAAGAAAAAGAATCTAAGGACTGACATCTCCATTTGTAGAAAAATAATAAAATGAGTTTTTCAATGACTATATTCACAAGATAACTTTGTTGTTTTTATTATCATAAAGAGAGCTTGTACACCACCATGTCACGAAGTTGTAGAGGTTGTATGTATTTGTGGATACTACAGTAGTGGGCCGTGAGCATGACATGAAAGTGATATATGTTTTGTCTTATGAAAGTGTTCCCATAATTGAAGTTTCCCCAAGAATGGAATTCATTGCACAAACTAGTACTTTTGGGCGAGCAATGGATCGCTATACAAATTCACAAGGCTGCTTGAGCAATGGCTCGATTGAGAGTGAGAAGAAAATGAAGAAACAAATGCAAGAGTGATGTCCACGAAAGACATGGTATCACAAGTGAAGAGTGTCAGTGTTAAAAATAATCACAGTGGAGAAGTGGATAAGGAAAGAAACTATTTCCTCCAACCTAGGTTGTTGATGTTCTTTGAATTTCCTGAGTAGGACCCTTGATTAATATAATTTGGTGGTATGTTATTTATGTTGTTTTCCAAGGTGATTTTCATATGATATAAGCTACATGATAATGAAATAGGGACATGAGTATTTCTGCAAATGATGGTGTAGAGCATGGGAATCCCTTAGGAGGGTGATCATCCTCTATGGTTGTAACAACCCCAAGTTAAGAGTTGATGCAATAAAAGTTAATAAAGGAAAAACATGAGCACGGGATAGGTAAAATTATTCCAAGTTGAATGATAGGAAAAATATCCCAGTGGGCATCACTTGTGTTTAACGACTAAGGGGGAATTGGAAAAGGCAATGGCTAAGGCTTAGGAAAGGAAAAAAGGTTGTTTTGGCACATTATTTATGAAAATAATGGAAATTTGGAGAAAGGAAGATGAAATGTCACAAGTTTCATGTGAGGGGAAAAATGAAGGAAAATAATGGAAATTTGAAGAAATTATAGGCCTCGTCAATAAAAAGACCTCAGAGCATCAATTGGTAGTTTTTTGGTGAGTTTAGAGTTAGAATTTGTCTCAGAGAGGATAAGAGCACTGAGAGGAGAAATAAAGAAAGCAAGGAAAAGAAGAAAAATAAAAGAAAAGAAAAGAAAAGAAAAGGAAAGGAAAATTAAATGAAACGAAAGGAAAGAAAAGGAAGGCAAGGATCAACTAGGTTCAGTGAGAATACTTTTAGGTAAAATATTGCTTGTGTGATTTCCTAGCTAGTTTTGACATGCATGGTATGCGCATGTTGGTATATGGATTTTTTGTTTTCATTTGCAAGGATTATGTTGGGCTTCGATAGTGGATTTAGCCTAGATTTTCCATTTCCAGATAGCCACGGTGTGATGGGATTGTTCTTGGTTTTGAGATTTCAATTATAGGATGGTTTCATAATGTGGGGTGATGTGGTATCAAGAAAATTACCAAGGGCCTAGGAATACCTTGACCAGTAATTGCGAGATACAAGGTAAATCTTGAGGGTGGAGACATGAAAATATATCAAGGATGGTGATGAAATTCTAAGGCATCTAAGCTTAGCTTGGTTTTGTGATATCGACACCGGTTTAGGTGTGATCACGGTATGGAGAAAGTGGAGGTGGTATAAGCTTTGGATTCCCTTGGTTTTATTTGGGTTGGTTTATCCCATGAGATCCCACATTCATGCTTGGAATATGGCATGGGGAGATTGGTTGAAGATATATTTGGCTCAGCCAATCTATGGTCAGGTGGAACTTGGAATTCCCAAACTCATTTGGTATTTTCCTATGGTTAATGAAATCTAAGTTTCTCTTTATTTTGGTAAGGAAATGTACTAGTTATTATGTGGATTTAATGGTTTATCTCTTTTGTTATTTATCTTCTTATATGCTAGCTAATTAAATGATTTTATGACAGATCTTAGTCATGTATATTTTCATATTTTCACTTATAATTGAATGAAAAATTAAATCCAGACCTAATTGGTGTTAAGACAACTAATGGGAGAAGGTAGCAACCATTCTCATTAAACCTGAGATACATTTTGAGTACCTCATGTTCAGACTTCAATTCATGACCTGTAGGTTGCGTATCTACCAAGTGTTTGAGAGAATGATAGTCCCAGTTGGGGATTGATCCAGGTGGATATTGGTGGCCACCTCCCTATTTCACTAGGACCTCCACCATTGCTTCTTTCATTTTCCTTAATTGTATCACAATTTACTATTTTTTGTAGTTTTTTGAGTCTTGAGCTTTTAGAGTCATTTGAGGCCCTAAATGAGTTTTTTTTGGAAAACTAGGAAAAAAGTGGGTCTTTGGCCGATTTTGGTCACTTGAAATTTGTAGTCCTCAAATAGATATTTCTAACTAGGTATTGTGCTCTTGAAAGATATATCATATGCCAAAGTTACGCCCCCATGAATTTGATGTATCAATTTACCAAAACAAGGCCCACAGTTTTCGTGCTTCATCTCCTAGGATTAGGTTTTTGGTTTTTTAGGGTTTCCCATATTATTAAATAATAAAAATGCCCCTGAGACTAATTTTAAAATATTTCAGAGGAATTTAGCCACCACATCTCTTCTCTTAGATAAGCAACCATCACTCGAGCTAGTTTAATTTCCATTCTGTCTGTAAGCATTTTTCAGTATTAGATATTAATGAAATGAAGTGTTATTCATTCTACATCTTTGCATTTGTGTTTATTTATGTATTTTATGATCTTCCTACATAAGTATGGATCATTTTGATCAGAGTGGTCTTCTCTTTCTCGATTTTTCATTGCATGTCCCTAACAAGGTCGGGATATAAGGAGTTAGGGCTCGATCTAGTTGAACCTTTACAAGATCAGCCTCACAAAGCCTGACAAACTCCTATGTCGAAATAAAATAAAGACGAGGGAGCAAGATATCATATCAAAATATTCCTCGAGGAGGACCTTGATAAAGAAAATAACACGATGATGAATAATGTTTCCCAGATCCTTAAACGGCTAGCCACCGGCGGCGCACCTTCATGCAATAGCCACTTTCGAGGGACCAATCCTCTTACGGTACAAGTAGACTTTGACATTACCATATTTGAGGTCCAAATAGATGCAGGTGTCATAGGTAGATGGTTGAATATATTAGAAGGATATTTCTCGGTTCATGACTATTCCAATCAGGAAAATATTCTTTTTCCACTCCTCAAAGCTTCCCCCCATGTCAAGGACTGGTTGGAAACCTATTGTGAGTAGAAGGACAAGAGGAAAACCTCATTGTTTTCGATCGCACCCACTTGGAATTATTTATGATATTCCATCAAGGAACAATATTATTGCGTGCGGAGCTATGAGAACAAGTACATATAATGGACTATGTTGGGGCAGCAAAGGGATCAAGATGTGCATGAGATGGCGAACATGTTCCATACCCTGCACACAAATTTTGGTATAAAATACTTGGAGAAACATTTGGTGCTGAAGTACTGCATTTTTATGCACAAAAAAATTCAAGAGTAAATGGAGTTCCTCGATATCTCCTTTCTTAGTGCAGCATACCAATATGCTGCCAATATTAAGCATAAATTTAAACAGAAGAAGCGATACTTTGGATCTGTGAATTAGAAGAAAATGAAAGGTGCAACCAAACCGAAGAATAAAGGATAAAGCCAAGGTGGGGAGACCCATGAAAAACCACCAAATGCGCAAGCAAAGAACAACACTCCATATCTAAATA
The DNA here is from genome assembly GCA_034641835.2 of Pinus albicaulis. Taxonomy (NCBI): domain Eukaryota; kingdom Viridiplantae; phylum Streptophyta; class Pinopsida; order Pinales; family Pinaceae; genus Pinus; species Pinus albicaulis. Next base: position 1,332,986,929 of record CM076580.1, on the reverse strand, counting down.
AGTACAAGGGAAAGTGGTCTAGGTTCCGTTGTTGGAATCACAATTTCCGTTAGACCAAAACCCGCAGGCATTAGTCTCCGCTACAATCTCCAGAGTTAGGATCCACGAGAGACGGTTAGTCCATGTCATGAAACAAATGGGGAGCATTGAACCTAATGTCCAACAATATCACCATCTATGCGAGCCGGGTGAGTTTCGAACTTGAGAACTGTTGCTCTGATACCACTTATTGGAATCATGATTGTCGTTAGACCAAAACCCATAGGCATTAGTCTTCGCTACAATTTCCAGAGTTAGGATCCATGAGAGGTAGTTATTTCATGTCACGAAACACACGAGGAGCATTGAACCCAATGTCCAACATCCATAAGAGCTCCACTCACAACACAAGTGAGTGTCGGGCCCAGTAGTCACTGGTGCCCGAGCTAAAGGCTTCCAAATCAGATGCATATTCCAACTATGAGTTAGAACCCAACAAGGGGAATCACGAAGGGAAACATATTATTGATGCAAAGCCCAACACCACTGTTGCCACCATAAAGATCCAAAAGGAGGAATCCGAAGATTTAGAACAGGGGGGCACCTCTACCACTCCTAGATGTTAGTGAAGGTTTCCCCACTATATTTCATTTTTGACAGTGGGATCTAAAAGAATATCATTTCAATAGATGTTGTGAAGTAGTTTGGTCTGTCGACCACAGCGCACCCACAGTCATACACCATTAGGTGGATTCACTAAGGATGGGATCTCCGCGTTAGCCAGTAGTGTCGCCTTCCCTACAACACCAAGCCCTTTAGGGATTAGGTATTATGTGATATTACTCCTATTGATGTTTGTAATGTATTATTAAGCCATCCATACTTGTGTAAGCTAGATGTCATATATGAGTCTAGGCCTCACGATGTTATAGTTAATTTTGGAAATAAGGTGTACATGATATAAGAGGTAGCACCACTTACTTCCATCTCTTTGATCACTACAAAACATTGAGTAAGCTCATTTCAAAAATTGAGAAATTTGTTTTCCCAATGATTCGACCTTTGGGAAATAAGAAGAATGTAGCCACGACCTCCCATAAGGGCTCCTCTGCACAGAAACAATAAATGGACAAGGTCGTGGAGGAATACAAGGACATATTCACCTCACCCGTAGGGGTACCTCAACATTGTCAGGTCAAGCAATCCATCCATCTAACCCCAGGTGTGTCGCTAACCAATGGACCGATATATCAATGCTATGTTTTGGAGAATAACAAAATCAGGAGGCAAATTCAGGAGTTGTTGTAGAAAGGTCACATTTGGAAAAGTTCATCACTCGTTCGGAGCCCGATCATGTTGGTATAGAAGAAGGATGGGACTTGGAGACTCTATATTGACTTTCGAGCATTAAAAAATATCACTGCCTATTATAGGTATTCGATCTCGCAGATTGATGAAATTTTTACCAATTCAAGGGGGCCAAATATTTTAAAATGATCAACTTGAAGTTAGGGTGGCACCATGTACGAATTGAACCCTCTGATGTGTGGAAGATTGTATTCAAAGCTAAGGAGGGCCCTTTTGAATGGCTGGTTAGGCCTTTCGGGTTGATGAATGCTCCTGCAACCTTCATGAGGCTGATGGACGACATATTGGGACCATTCAGTAACTCATTAGTGGTGGTGTATTTGGATGACATCCTGATCTTTAGCTAGAGCTGGGAGGAGCACCTCCACCACATTCAACGGGTCCTCCAAACACTACGACAACACAATTTGTGTGCCAATTTGGAGAAATGTACTTTTGGCATGACCAAGGTTGAATATCTTGGATACATTATTGATGAGTGGGGGGTGCATGTGGACCGAGCCAATATCTAGCTCATTCGGGATTCGCCAACCCCAACCATATATTAGGGCCTATGTAACTCTACTATTTCATTTTTTTTGTCAAGATGTCGGAAGAACCAGGTTGCTCTCGTGTCCACCATGATTGGGAGAAGGTGGACTATGAATGGTGATACTCGGCCAGCTGGAGGTGCTGACACATGTATCACTATCATTTTTAATTAATGGGGGGGTATTTTTATAAGTCATTGGAGATTTTTTGAATTCTTTATCTCTCCTATGATAGAAGTGTTGCTTCGGTCATCACAAATACAGTATTTTCCTCAGGTAATTTGCAGTTCGATTGTTATCTTATACATATATTAACCATTTTACTTTCATCACCTCAAGTAGGTTCATATCGAGTCATGTTATTACTCTGTTTCATACTGGGTAAAGGTTACCAGGGTTTGACTTGACACTCCCAGAGGCATGAGAACTGGATGTGTTAGCAGTCAGGTAAACTCTATAACCCTTCTCCCCATTTATTGGGTTTATTTTTTTATTTTGTTAGTTTACTATCACGATGGCTATGTTAACATTGAGTTACCAACATATTTACTCGAACACTACTCGGTGGTTGAAAAATTAGTCAAAATTCAGGCTCTTCCATAACTCACAACGCCCAGGTACTCTTCTAACCCCATTTCTTTTTTTTTATATACAACATTTTCTACCATACTCGATGCTAATGTATATTTTTTCTGAAACAGGGGTATAGTAAAGGTTTTTACAGGGATTTTATCCTAGATGTGGTCGACGGGTAAATTTCGCCATGTTTTCTTCTAATTTGGTTGGTTTGTGATGTCATTTTCTTACTCTTTCTCTGTTTAGTTGTAAATATTTTTTGGGTTTTTCGATTTATTACATGTTCACTTAGTAATTTTTCTACCGCTATGTCCAGGTTCCAAGTAGTTGAAACTACCCTGATTCTGGAGTGCAATAGAGGTAAATATACTCGTTTTCCCTTTTTGTATATTATGTACAAGGTTCTTAAAATTTAAAATTTTTAATAATATCTTATTTCAAAGTTTTTCATTAACAAGGTATTTATGTTTGGTCACAGTTACGCTCAGAACACATTCCCATGGTTCAACCATTATCACTTCCCAATTTTTTGACGAGTCCTAATCATCCAAGTCATCCTCCAGGTCGATCCTCATGTTTATTTTCTTCTATTAAATTAATACGTCCAATTGTAGAACATATTTGTGTCCTCGATAAGAAAGAAGAAGAAGGTTTGACCATAGAATAATTTTCTAAGGAGGTAATCGGGCTTATAAAAGAGCTCAAGGATGAGAAGATCTGTTCCAATACTCTTGAAGATCAAGTTCAAGGTCTGAAAATTGAAGTTGAAGAACACGAATGTATTGAAGAGTCACTTCAAAAGAAGTCAGAAGAAAGCAACCAAGAAATGGAAGCATTAGAAGCCAAACTAGTCTCGCTGCGTAAGGAAGTGAAGAAGGGAAAAACTGTCCAAAACTATGCCAACATCTCAAGGGCATTGGAAGAACTCATAAAAGATCAACGATCTTACAACAAAAAAACTGGCCTCGGTTATAAAGAAGAAGAAGTAGGACCTTCTACAACAAAGTACAATGAACCTATGAGATCTTACATGCATGTAGACTTCATTAGGCAAGATTTGCAAGAACATCCTTGGAAGACGATTCCTCGATGAATATTTCCATCCAGGTACCAACATATTTTTCATGGCTATTGTTATTCATGTGGAAAATTTGGTCATAAAGCTGTATAATGTCACACGTACCCTAGGAACCAATACAATTGCAGGAGATCCTTTAAATATGAACCTCCTAGGTCTCAACGAAACATCAATAGATTTGAACATTTAAGAAATAATATGGAATGTTACAAATGTTATAACTTTGGACACATAGCCAGAGACTTGAGACTTGAAAATCCTCCAGGAGAATCTTCTAAGCCACAGAACGAACAAACATAGAAGAAGAAGAAGATTGATAATTGTGTTGTCACTCTCAAGCCTCAAAACAAAAAAGATGTGCAGTATGTTGATAACAGTTTCTCAACGCATGTGACTGGAGATAGAAGGAAATTTGTATCTCTGAAATAGAGGAAGGATGGAACTGTATCCTTTGGAAATGATGGATCTTCAAATGTTATAGGATTACGCACTGTCACTCTCGGAAGCAAAGATGTTATAGCCGATAATGTTCTATTAGTTGAAAACATGAATTGAAATCTACTCAATGTTGGAAAAATATGTGATCAAGGTCACACAATGCTATTCAACTTCACAAAATGTGAAATGGGGAAAGGCAGGTATGGTAAAATTGTGCCTATAATAAGTCGAGCTCAAAATTACATAGATGTTCTAGATGAAGCAAATAAAGCATGTCTACTAGCTCAAGAAGATGAAAGTTGGTTATGGCACAAATGAATGGGTCACATGAAATTTGACAATCTTGTTAGGATAAGTAGAAAGGAAGCAGTACGAGAAATGCCGAAAATCTCAAAACCTTCCAACACACTATGTGAGGCCTGTCAACATGGAGAATAGACAAAAGTCCAATTTAAAACAAAAGAAAACTTTGGATTATGTACATTGGAATTGATACATATTGATCTATGTGGTCCTATGATAACAAAAGGCTTAGTTCTAGAATTATATTTCATGTTAATGATAGATGACTATACTAGGATGATAGCCACCAGTTTCCTAAAGAGAAAATTTGAAGCATTTGAATGCTTTAAGATCTACAAAAAGTTGGTCGAAAATGAAACTGATTTGAAAATAAAGTGTCTAAGATCAGATAATGGCAGAGGATTCACTTCCAAATTATTTCAGAAATACTGTGACGAAAATGGAATAAAAAGACAATTTTCAACAGCACGAACACCTCAGAAAGATGGAGTTTCTGAAAGTAAGAATAGAACCGTACAGGACATGGGTAGAACAATGTTGAAGGACTCTAAATTTGATGAAATTTTTCGGTTTCAAGCAATTGATACGACAATCTTCATTATCAACCAAATTCTTATCAGAAATAATTGCAACAAGACCCCATATGAATTATGGAAAGGAAAACAAGCTAATGTAAAATATTTCAGAATCTTTAGAAGCAAATGTTATATCAAAAGAGAAGACCAAAATTTGGGTAAGTTTGAATGACGTGTTGATGAAGGTATCTTTGTTGGTTACTCATGCAAAAGAAAGGCATATAAATGTTATAATCTAAGACGAAAACAGATATTGGAGAGCATAAATGTTACATCTGACGAATATGGTGTTCTAACGAATAATGATGAGGATCTAGAATCTTTGAAACTTGAGATAGAGGATGAAAAAGGCACAGAGAAAATTCTAGAACAAGAAGCAACTATCAACCAGGAAGAAGTAAATAATGATCATCAAGATATACTGGAACAACAACAAGAAGCTCCTCCAAAGAGAACAAAAGAATGGATTCGAAAGAACCATCCATCAAATCAAATCATTGGTGACATAAATGAAGGTTGATAGCTTCGTTCATCACAACAAGCTGCATTTCTTTTCTAGCAACATTTAAACCTAGTAGTTTTGAGGAAGCTAGCCAGAATGAACATTAGGTAGTAGCTATAAATGAAGAATTGGATCAAATAAAGAAGAATAACACCTGGTAATTAGTTCCATGACCAAAATATAAAAATGTCATTGGGACTAATGGGTGTTCAGGAAAAAATTGAATGAAGATGGACAGGTTACCAGAAACAAAGCAATATTGGTTTGCAAAGGCTATGCACAAGTCAAAGGAATTGATTTCGACAAAAAATTTGCACCAGTTGCCACAATGGAAGCCATCTGAATGTTTCTTGCCTATGCATGTTCAATAAAAATCAAACTGTACCAAATGGATCTTCAGTCAACATTTCTAAATGGTGAATTAGAAGAAGAAGTTTACATCGAACAACCTAAAGGTTTTCTACTATCAGAAAAAGAAGACTATGTTTGTAGGTTAAATAAGGCTCTATATGGTCTCAAGTAGGCTCCCAGAGCATGGTATGCTCATCTTGATGGATATCTATGTCAACGAGGGTTCAAGAAAGGTATTTTTGATAGCAATATTTATATACAAATAGATAAAGATAATTTAAAAATCGTTGAGGTATATGTGGATGATATAATATTTGGTAGCAATGATGATCAACTAAGTAAGAAATTTCCTACAAATATGCAAAGTGAGTTCGAGATGTCTTTACTTGGTGAGCTGACATACTTCTTAGGGCTTCAAATATCTGAGTAAGAGAAAGGAATATTTATATGTCAAGCCGAGTACATCAAGGAAATTCTCAAGAAATTGAAAATGGAAGATTGAAAACCTGTCCTTACTCTGATGGTAACATGTTGCAAATTAATCATAGAAGATTCATCTAAGGATGTGGATCAGAGGTTGTAAAGATCTATGACTGGTAGTCTTCTATATGTAAAAGCCTCTTGGCCAGATGTTATGCAAGGAATTGGGCAAGTAGAAAGATTCCAAGAAACACCAAAAGAATCACATATTATTGTTGTCAAAAGAATTCGTAGATATCTAAAAGGCACATAAGAATATGGCTTGTAGTATCTAAAGGCTAACAATATCATTATTCAAGCATTTAAAAATGTAGATTGGGTAGGAAGAATTGATGATCGTAAGAGTACTAGTGGAGAAACATTCTATCTAGGTGGTTGTCTCATATCATGGTTGAGAAAAAGGAAAAACTCAATCTCGTTATCTACAGCGAATGCATAATACATTGTAGCATAAACATGTTGTACTCAAGTCCTTTGGATGAACAAACATTGCATGATCCTCAAGTACAATTCAGTGAGCGTATTCCCATATTTTGTGACAACAGAAGTTCCATCAACATCTCCAAGAATCCTATCATGCATTCAAAAAAAAAACACATTCCGATCAAATATCATTTTGTTAGTGAACAAGTCACTGAAAATAATATCAAACTTGAGTATGTTGGTACAAAAGAATAAATCGCTAATATCTTCACTAAACCTTTACCTCGTGCTGAATTTGAATATCTTCGCTAGAAGCTTGGGATTATCCCAAGTTCTCATTAGATTTTCCTTATTCAGAATATAAAGGGGGAGTGGAAGTGTGTACAAGTCCGCAGGATGGTTGTGTGTCAAGGGGAGTTACCCTTTTCCATTGATGTCAAAGGGGGAGAGAATGTTGTAGGAATAGGTGTCATGATCGCAGGGGGAGTACTTGTGTTGCCATCAATGCTAAAGGGTGATATTTTTTATCAATGGTTGTCATTGATGTGAACCCAAGCAGCACCATGGGCTACCCCAATATTACATGGGAATTTTTACCTACCAAATTACTATATTCCTAGTCAAGAATGATTTTTATGGTTTCTAATTGTCGAGATGTTTCCGTTGATATATGGCACACCATGCAATTCTTCATTGTTTGAGAGATATTCATGTTTGAAGTTTGTAACCCCAGTTAGTGGGCTAAAAACCCATGGGGTTATGGCATGGGTCATTAAAAATTCAATAATTAATAATTTTGAAGCTCCTAAAATCCCTCCCACATTCACTTGTTGAAGCCCCTCTCGACTTAAGCATTTATATAAATTGTGATTCTCATATCCTCCTTATGTAGGGATTTCGGTACTTGAAACAGGTCATTGTGGAATTTGTGCTCTAAATTTATTTCTACAAAGGTTCAGAACCTGAAATATTTATGAGGCAAAGAAAAAATCCTGAGGAAGCTCCCATAACAATTTCAGATCAAGGTACGCAACAATTTCGGGAATATCATCTGTGGAAGTTAGTGTTTTGGTAGGCTCTTGAACTTCATCTCAAAGAAGTGACCTTGGTAAAATCGTCATAAATCTCTCTCTGAGTATCATATTGGAATTATGTAAAAAGTGGCAGATAGTGCATTAACTGCAGCTTTCGTTGTATCAATTTCAGAGAAGAATGAAGAAAGAGTGACATTTGGCACGTCATACAATTTCGCTCTACGAAAATAGTCTATAATTAGGTCATTGTGAGAGATTGGACATAACTCTCTCTTGAAGAATAAAAATTTGATCAGACCTTTGGAATTGGAAAGAAGACTCAAATCACTACTACAAAACTAAAAAATCACATATCGAGGAGCTGAAATAATAGAGATAAACTATATTCAATATCAAAATCCTAGAAGGCAAGAAAAAGCTAGATCATGTGTTGTCAAGGGCTGCAAAGCAAGGTGAAGCAGATGGTAGCATGACAAGAGTAGCAATCAAGGTGCAGAACAACAGTAAGAATTTCAATACATGAAGTCTTCAAGTGGGCAGCACTTCATACAGTCATTGTAAAGGTATCATTATACTAAGTCATTGTAAATGCATCATTGTAAAAATTGTACATATGTCTGTCTACCAAGAGTTGAAGAGGCAGTATTGGGAGGTCTAGGATCATCATTAGGTGGTTGTGTCATAGTTGGGTTTATGGTCTAGTGTGTCTTATTATTCTACATCATTCTATATCATTGTAAAGTGGACCATTTTCCCTGGTGCGGGAATCCATTCTTGTTTTATTCTTCTATAGGGTCGTAGGATGGTGTTAGGCTGGTGCATGAAGTCACCAACAGGTTCAAGCCTATGAAAAATTTAGGGTGGTAGGGTCGAATTAGGGTGACTTCTAGCTCATTGGGTGTTGGGGCATCCATTCAGTTGACTACTGAAGAATATCGGGCGTTGGAGCGTTCATCGAGTGGGAGATGGAGAAAAATGTTTTTCTAGATTCTAGGAAGCTGGAGCTTTATTTTCAATTGGATTTGAATATTAAAGAATTATTAGAGAAGCATTAAGGTGGTTTTTGTATTGGAGAGGTTTTCCACCTTAAAAACTGTGTGCATTTGTGTTCATTTTGTTTACTACTATCATTGTACAAACACTAATAATAATTGAAGATTAACTAATTCTGTAATTGAAAGGAATGTTGATTCACCCCCCCCCCCCGCTCTCAGTATTTCCAACAAATCCAGGTTAGGAGATATCTATTTTTTATATTTAACCTATTCAACTAAATATAGTTGATGTACATTTTGAATGTGCCATCTTTTTTCTTGACACACAACACCATAGCTCTGCATGGTGACAAACTTGGTCTGATATAACCTTTATCTAATAGCTCATGTAGCTACATTTTACATTCTAACAATTCTGGTATACTCATTCTATATGGAGCTCTAAGCATAGGTGTAACACCCTACACTAAGTCAATATAGAAATCTATGCATCTACGAGTGGCTAACTTGGGAATTTCCTCCGGAAAGACATCCTCGAATTCTCTTGTTATAGTTAAAGTATCTCACATTTTTGTTTTTATTTGATGCTCATATTTTTCATGAACCATATAAACTTCACATCCTTTCCTTGTAGTCATTTTTAGTTGTACCACTGATATTTGTATGACTAAAATTGGTTTTGGTTTTCCTTTCATAAAAAATGGTTGTTCTTGTGAGTCATTGTAGTTTACATTTTTTTTTTAAATATTTATTACAACTTTTTGCTGTTCCACCCAATCCATACCAATTAATATATCATATGATTCTAAGGGAATTATATTTAATTTTAGTTCTATGGAATATCCATTCAAATCCATAATACATTGTTTTAATTGATGCGTTACTTTTTGTTTGGTACCAGTGCCCAACTATACCAACCAACAATTTTGAAATTTTACTGACTATAATTTGCACTTCTCCACAATTTGAGGACTAATATAGATTAAACTAGCCCCAGGATCAATTAAAATAGACACCGGTTGGTTTTGGATAGTAACTTCGATCTCAATAATTGTATATTGATGTTTAGCCTACTAGTCATCTAACATTGCACTTATCCTTAGAATATTCCTAGCCACATTGTTCAACATGGTTGCTTCGTTTACCATTTGAATATTCTGAATTGATATGGGATTGTGTGGACAATATCATAACATATGTGGTTCTAAACAAACCTAGCATAACAGTTCCATTTCTTTACCTCCTCGACCCTTCTTGATGTTCAATTCCATGGGTTTGGACCTTGGATGTGATTGAGCAGGTTGATTTATACTTCGTTTGTTAAACTTCTTACTTTGGTGATATTTTCTGAAATTTTTCAGATAGGTAGGATTTAGTATTTTTACATTCATCCAAAATTTTCTTTTTTCCTTATTCAGCCATGTTCTAGAATGTTCATTGTGATTTTTGAATTTCTCCTAGCAAAATATGGATTTTTTGACCGCTTCATCCATAGTTTTCGGATTGTTGAATTCAATCCTTTCCATATACAGTGTTGGTAGACAGTTCATAAATATTTGCACCTTATCTTTCTCCTCTCATATATATGGCACATACCATAGTAAGTTTGTAAATTTTGTTAAAAATTCATCCATGGTAAGTTGTCCCAACCTTATTTCATCGAACTCTTTTGCACGATTGTCATAGTATCTTTCACTCAAATATCAAGAATTAAATTTCTGCTAAAACTACTCCCATGAGGTTGTCCTCTCATCCAACAAATGTATAATTTTTGTTTCCTCCCATCATAGAGTAACTTTACGCTGCAATTGGTACACAAACAATCTAGATTTAAATTTACTTTCGTATTCATATACTTGAAAGTATTTTATCATATTTAGAAGCCATGCTTCTACATCTTCCTCCCTTTCCCCATCAAAGGTAAGGGATTTGATTTTTCGAAATTATCCTTGTAATTCCACTTTATTCATATTTGACTTAGAATCTACTTTATCAGATTCTTTAGCACTTTCAAACTTTCCCGACATTGTTTCAGCATCCTTTCGCTTCAACTTTTCCTATCTCACACTTTTGTGGCTAGATTTTCCTATTAATTCTTTTATCATATGCTCCTACCCCTCACTCGTTTTCAGAAACCTTTCATTTTTGTTCCTCAATTGTAACGATTCCTACTACAAATTCCTTATTACGTCCAAAATCTAGCAGTTTGGACGAGAGGTACTGCTTCCCTCTCCCAATTCCACATACAATTCCTCTCTACCTAACATGGCTATAGGCGGTTTGACTGTCAATGTAATAATTTACCTTACCTTATATGAGACAAAAAAAAAAATCTGTTAAGAGTATTTATAAAGACACAAAAAGAATTGATATATATATATATATATATATATATATATATAGTGTAATGGGATTTAAATATCACTTTAGCTACAATCACTTGGTTTATAGCATTATTCACAACATCACACAAACAAAGTTATTCGAAGTGTTAATAATTACATCTCCATTTATGTCATCCATATATTGATTTTTATTTAGCATTGTACTATAATATTAACCCCTTCGCTCTTTCATTGTTAACTACATATTATTTTATAGCCTTTCCTTTCTATACCTACAATGTATCCATAGATGTAATATCAATTTAGCACCTCTTGAGGGGAAAAAATACCCACACCTATAAGGTGAAAGTATACCCACACTTATAATGAAATTAACCCCTTATGAAAATATACTATCTTCTCCATAATAATATAGTTATCATATTAAGGTCTAATGTAGGAAAGAGGGTCACCATTCTCGTGACATTAAGTTCATATGGCTATCTACACGTTCATAATTCACTTGTTGTTCCGGATAGAGTATTATTGTAACATGACACCTATAACTATTCCAAAATACATATGATTTTGGAAGTATGTGCCTTACCACTCTATTAATTTACACCAGGATTATAGATGATGTGATGTATGGTACTCTATACACTAATTCAAACTTATACCTTACGGAAATGTTTCACCAACCTCCCTCTTACGCAAGCATGCTTTCCCATCTTCTCTTCACATGTCCCAGGAATGATCAGACTTGGATAATCATTCAACAGTCTTGATATCTTTGGTGAATCCAAAGGAAGCCATCCCTTTTCACCAACCCTAGTATTTTTAACCTAGCCCTAACTCGACACCTTATATGAGGGCCTATGTAACTATATATTTACTTATTATTGTCAAGACGATAGAAGAATCAAGTTTCCCTTGTGTCCACCATGATTGAGAGTGGGTAGACTATGAATGGTGATATTGGGAAAAATAGAGGTGCTGACATAGGTATCACTGTCTTTTTAATTCTTGAGTGGGTATTTTTATAAGTCACTAGATATTGTTTTAAGTGGGTATCTCTCCTGTGACAAAAGTGTTGCTTCATTCATCACAAATACAATATTTTCCTCACGTAATTTGTGGTTTGATTGTTCGCTTATACATATAGTGACAATTTTACTTTCATCACCTCAAGTAGGTTCATACAAAGTAATGTTACTACTATGTTTCATATAGAGTAAAGGTTAATAGGGTTTAACTCCACCCTCCCATAGGCGTGATTAGTGGATGCATTAGCACTCAGGTAAACTCTATAACACTTCTCCCCATTGCTTGGGTTTGCTTTTTTCTTTTTTTACTTTATTCTCATGATGGTTATGTTAACGTTGGGTTACCAACATATTTACTCGAGCACTACTTGGTGGTTGGGAACTTAGTCAAAATTTGCGCTCTTCCATACCTCACAAACCCCAGGTAATGTTCGAACCCAATTTATTTTATTTTTTGTATAGTATTTACTACCGTACTCAATTATAATGTATATTTTTCTGAAACAGGGGCATATTAATGTCTTTTACAGGGATTTCATCCCAGACGTGGTTGACGGATAAATTTTTCCACTTTTTCTTCTAATTTGTTTCGTTATTGATGCCATTGTCATGCTATGTCTCTGTTTATTTGTTATTATTTTATGGGGTTTTTCATTTATTACATGTTCACTTAGTAATTCTGCTACCACCATGTACAAGTTTTGAGCAGTTGAGAGAACCTTGATTCTGCAGCGCAATATAGGTAAATATACCCGTTTTCCCTTTTGTATCTTATATACAAGTTTCTTACATTTTACCATTTGTAATCATATCTTATTTCATATTTATTCATTAATGGGGTATCTCTGTGTGGTCATAGTTACACTCAGAACACACTCCCATGGTCCAACCATTATCGCTTTCCATTTTTTTGACGAGGACTAATCATCTACGTTTTCTACCAGGTCGATCCTCAAGGTTTTTTTCTTTTATTCATAGAATCCTTTGAATTGGGGAAGATATTTGTGTCTTCCAGAGTTGTTATGGATTCATACGTGCCTTCAAGACTAAAACCCTTTAGTCAATTTTTTCTTTTTTTGGCTAGGGTACTGAGTAATTTAATTTTGATGCCAGGGCTTAGAAACCCAGCACATCCATGGTCTTCATGTAATTATACTTTCACTATTAATATATTGAAAGTAATTGTGATCATTGTTTAGCCTATCATTCGCATTATGTTTTTTTTTTCTTTCCTTTCCCAACTCGAGTCATTTCAGTAAATGACTCCATATTGATTTTATATTTCGTTTTATGAAAGAAAATTTGGTAATATTCATAATTGTAGTTATGACTAGCATATGAAAAATTTTGTTTGCTCAATTTCTATTGCTCCACTAAGTTAATGAATACCTATGTTGATTAATATACACAAATTTTAATTATAGCTTTCTCGTAACAATTTAATTCTAGTGTATTTGGTTATATGTACACATGAATCACTTTGTTCTTTTCACTATATAATTACATTCTCAAAACTATGGTTACAGGTTCAAATTAATCTCTCAAAGTTTTGATCGCATTTTCTTGAAAACCTATATATTTTCATTCATGTGTAGTAATTATATCGTTGTAATACTAAACGCGATGAACTGTAAAAATTTTAATTACAATATTTTATATTTGCAGTAAAAAAAATGTTGTATCCTAATCTGCATTTTAAGGTTAGGGTAATTACCATTGTGTTTCTATTCACCAAAGACCAACCAACTTGGAGTAGGGCGACACCTTTTTTCCCTTCGGGGATTTCTAGTCGGACACCACTCCCATTTTCCATAACCTTTCCCTCAGTACGTTCCATCGCAAGGTTGTTATTAGTTAAGTTTGAGCTTGTGTTCTCTATCAATACCCATAATCAACTACCACAGTTATGAATTTGCATACTCTCCTACGTGTAGTTGTTAATAATTACCATAACGAGGTATCATAATTCAACACAATGAATCCTCTACATAGTTAAATCCTAATCACGGATATAGTAACAAAATACTAAATGTCAGGATCCCTTAAAATTTTTTGAGTTTAAATATATCTTTCCAAAATCTTCAACTAAACACTTAAATTATATATGTTTTCAATCTTTCTCACTAGTAGCATATTTGTGCCAAATTATGAACCTAATTACATAAAATATAATTTAATAAATGGTTCCATCCTCCATACAATCATTTAAAGTCACTATGCAAAAGAAATCTCTAGTTCTATTAAGACAAGAACACTAGTTATGTATGATAAAGCAAAAACAATTATTAACCCTGCCAAGGTAAAGACTAATACCAATTATCTCGCTATCAAATATTTATTAATTCTATATAATGAATTTGATATTCTTGTCAAAATGCAAAATTTCAGTATTTAACTACAACAACTAACATAATACTAACTCGTCATTTAACCTTTACATCGGACCACATAGATTTCTGATTTCAATCTACGAACCTAGCCTTTTATCATGCCAACGAAAGAACATCCTACCATCTAAAAGTCACTATAGTATCTGCTAGCGCAAGGAGTCACTCCTTGACTGCAAAAGGAGTAAGCCTTACACATCATAGTTCATTTCAAATTAAAATGTTTTGAGTGGTGGGATGGCTTCTCAAAGAGTTTGAAATGATTTTTATTCTTTAAGACTTTCATGCATTTGGCAAGTTGTGGCAAGTATAAATTGTGTGGGTAAATTGATAGTATAGGGAGCAGAGTGTAACAAATGAAAGGAGATAGATAGCTAGTGCTTATTCTAAGAAATATTCATATCCTAAATTAGTCACACAACTATAATGATGGATCTTTACACAGGCTACATTTTTTGTAAAGTAAACAACATTCAGATAGTAGAGTACATGCATAAAGTGTTTCATAAATATTTCATGAAATCTTCACTAACATGTTGTACACAAAAATTATATGACTTGCAGGAAACTAAACAACAGATAATTTACTATTAGATCCTCTAAAATTTTCTAACTCACACCTTAATAGTTGTTGCAACTCATAAATCATAAGAAATAAACAATGAGAGAAAGACACCATACATTAGATAGTCTCTGAATCACAAAATCCTCAAGCATGAACTGCAAAAAGGATTTTTCTTTATTATATTAAGTCTTCAGGTAGACCAACATCCCACATTGAAATGGTATTTAAAAATGGTATATATAGAAAGAGAGGCACCAACTCCATCTCTCCTAAAAATAAGGAACCACTATTCCTAACATTACATAGGTGTTATAGTATATTAAAAATATATCCCATCAAAATCTAAATAAAAGGAAAGATGTATATAAGAGAAGAGAAGAGAATTTGGACTAAATTGTTGAGTATGCTGACATGCTGCCCCTTTTTATGCCAATTTGTCTCCTCATGACTTTGGTTCTTTAATAACCATGTGTATTCATTAAATATGACCTTCAACAACCTCATAAACACCTATTAGCCATTAATTGTTATATCCATATCATTATTAGTCCTTATATTTCCTGAACTTTCTCGGAAACATTTATAACGAATGTCCAAAATCATTTAAAATAGGTGCTACGAGAAATTACAATAAAAACTTGTAACTGTGCAAAAACTGTAATGCTACATGAATTTCCAGTGGTGCTCTCTTTATTTTTCAAAAATTCACAGTAAAAACTTGTAAAACCTGTGCAAACTTACCACCTTGAAAATTTGATCTATTGTTCCAAAATGCACTTGATAAGCAAAAAGGTGTTTTATTAGGAAAATTTTTTACCTCTCTTCCATATGGGCTACAGCTTTAGCAAGCCTGTCCAAGTCTGATTTGTTGTCAACAACTAATTTTGATATTGTGGTCCTTGTGGATGTTTCTTTGACAATGGTCTTTTGCTCCTTCGAACCCTTTTTAATTTTCTTCTTTTTAAGGGTTTTGTTTGTTGACCTGAAGTGCATTTTCTTTTGTCTTTCTTCTTTGACTAATTATTCTGTAATCCTTCAGATTTTCCTTCTACATCTATGACCGTTTTAAGAAAACTTGGATTATGCAGGGCCTTAGATTTTATTCTGAACTTCTTGTTGTCTTTTGTGTGTCTTTTTATGCTACTAGCAATAGGTTTGGCATCCTATTTCCTTATTTTTCTATTGATTTCATACCCTTCGTCCTTTAGGAGTTGTTCGTCATACTTTGTGGGTTGATATTGTTTCTGAATTTTTTGTTGAATGTATGCTTCTGAAATTTTCGGTAGCACCTATGTTTTGGATTTTTCTACAGTTGCAGGCCTTCCTCTCTGACCCCTAGTATAAAAATTAAGAAAAGGAGAAATGGGGAGGCACCATTTTCATGGATTTAGGCTTGCTAGTTGATGATCCTTCTCCTTTCTCCAGCTTCTTCTCAACCTTGACTAAAGGAGTCTTTTATTTTCTGCTTTTAGTCTTCTTATGGATATTATCCTTCTTAGCCTTTCTCTTTGTTTTCCTGGTAGGCTGAGGGCGTTGATGTGAAGTTGAAGATGGTTGAGCTGGAAAATTTAGTGTAGGTGTAGGTTGGCCTTCCCTGTAAAATGGAAAATGGTCCCATGATTGATTTCTTTTCCTTAGTTCTTCTTCAACTAACACTTTAATGAGAGCTTGATGACACAATTTGTATTCTGATGCATCTGTGTGTGTGTTTGAATCCCGGCTGACATCTTTTTCAGGCTCTTAAACATAAATAATGAAAAATTGAGGGTCTTCATACTTGCAACATGAAACAAAAATGTCATTTGTTAAAGAAACACCACAGTATACCTCCTCTCACAGGTGAGATAAATTTTGATGAGCTTAACAACTTCACCCCTTTCACTTTTTCGGAAACTGCTAGTAATTCCTTTGGCCTAGTTGGGATCTCTATTTCCATCTTTAAGGAAACTGTCGAGTTTTCCTCCAGTGATGACTTTGAATTTAAACCACTTTGATCCTTCCTGTGGAAGGTTGAAGCTTCAGCAATTGAATTTGTTGATACCTGTAAACTATGACCATAAATGGTTGTTTCTTGTCCATTGAAAAAGTGTGCAAAATCTTGAGCTACTCCTAAGTGAGAGCTTCCCAGTGTTGAACACAATGGATACCACCCTGCTTGAACAAATAACATCCTCACATTCAAATTAGCATCCACTAGGTTGGCTCATTGTGGCTCAATTCATTTTAGCTTTCCTCCTCTCTTAATAATCTTCAGTAATAAATGAAGTTTGTCTGCTAAAATCTGATAGGTAGCATGGCTAGAAGAGCTGACCTAATAGCTGTTGTTGTGACTTTTATCAAATCTTTTATGAAATCTAAGACTCCTTTCTCATGCTTCTCACTAGAAAATCTTGTTCAGCAACAGTTAAACTCAAAAATAGTAGTCTTCGTTCGTTCTCGGTGGTTTTAAAACATATTCATACGTTCACCAAGAGATTTTTCATTATGGTAAGTATCATGGATCATAGCATGCACCATGTGATAGTCATTATGATCTTCAGTTGGCTACGTAGCTTCAAATGGTATGCCACATGTGGCTAAAAACGAACAAAGTTGTAACTGGCAGTCACCTTTACTGAACCTTTATGATTGGCCTAACTTTCTGGCAGCATCTATGCATGATCAACCAAACATTCATCGCATTAAACCTATAGATCCATGATCTATTCCAACACATAACACGTACTTTAACACATGAATGAGGTGACTCAGCTAACAGAAATGCCATAACAATGACTGGTTGTGTTAACTTCGGATTGACACCTTGCGTTCACGTATAACCATGACTCTAACTTAACATTACTCACCATAAACCTTACCTATCACATGACCTAATTCATGATAAAATATTTAAAACGTATTTTATAGCAAGAACACGTGGCTTGACCCAAAGCAGATGCAGTTTTCTTTTATTTTATTTTTTAAATGTGATAAGTTACTTGAATTTTTGCTAGCATCGGATGAAATAAAAATATACACAAAACAAAATTAAACAGATTGTCTGAAAAGGGCTAAAACAAACACTACCAAAAATTTCGGTAGCGTTCTATTATTTCATTTGAAATTTTACAAATACTATCCTAAAAAAACAAAAATTTAAAGTAGACTCATGAATTACCAAAGAACCATGATAACAATATCAATTCTTAGCCTTTCTCTTTGTTTTCCTGGTAGGTTGAGGGTGTTGATGTGAAGCTGAAGATGGTTGAGCTGGAAAATTTGGTGTAGGTGCAGGTTTATCTTCCCTGTAAAATAAAAAATGGACCCATGATTGATTTCTTTTCCTTAGTCCTTCTTCAACTAACACTTTAATGAGAACTTGATGATATAAGTTGTATTTTGATGCATCTCTTTGTGTTTGAATTATGGTTGACATCTTTTTCAAGCTCTTAAACAGAAAGAATGGCAAATTGAGGGTCTTCATACTTGCAACATGAAATAAAAATCTCATTTGATAAAGAAACACCATAGTATACCTCCTCCCACATGTGAGGTAAATTTTGATGAGCTTCACAGCGTCATCCCATTCACTTTTGAGGTAATTGCTAGGAATTCCTTTGGCCCAGTTGGGATCTCTATGTCCATGTTTAAGGAAACCGTTGAGGTCTCCTCCAGTGATAGCTTGGACTTTAAACCAATTTTCTTCTTCCTGTGGAAGGTTGAAAGCTTCATCAGTTGAATTTGTTGATACCTATAATCTAAGACCATAAATGGTTGATTCTTGTCCATTGAAAGAGTGTGCAAATTCCTAAGCTACTCCTAAGTGAGAGTTTCCCAATCTTAAACACAGGGGATACCACCCTACTTGAAAAAACAACGTCTTCACATTAAAATTAGCATCCACTAGGTTGGCTCCTTGTGGCTCAATTTGTTTTAGCTTTCCTCCACTCTTACCTCCACTCTTACTAATCTTCAGTAATAAATGAAGTTTGTCTGCTGAAATATGATAGGTAGCAACGCTAGAGGAGCTCACCTAATAGGTGTTGTTGTGTGTTTTATGAGATCTTATCTGAAATCTAAAACTCCTTTCTCATACTACTCACTGGAAAATCTTGTTCACCAACAGCTAAACTCAAAAATGGTAGTCTTCCTTCCTTCTCGGTTGTTTGTTTTAAAACATAAACATAGGTTCACCTTCCCATGCAACAGATTTTTCATATGGTAATTATTTTGGATTGTAGGATGCACCATGTGATAATCATTATGTTCTTCAGTTAACTCCGTAGCTTCAAATGGTATGCTACAGGTGGTTAAAAACTGGCGAAGTTGTAACAAAACGAGCGAAATTGTAACTCGCAGTCACCTTGACTGAACCTTTATGACTAGCCTATATTTCTCTCAGCATCTATGCATGATCAACCAAACATTCATCTCATTAAACCTACAGATCTATGATATATTCCGACACATAACACGTACCTTGACATATGAATGAGGTGACTCAACAAACCTACATGAGAGAACAACGACAGGTTGTGTTAACATCCGAGTTTTACGATGTGAAATGGTTAATAATTCTGTGTATACCGAATTGAATTCCTTATTTCGACTATGAAGGGAGTCCCCTGGAGAGAACGTAAATTTATTTATTTCCTGCAAATTGCCGTGGCTCAAAGATATTTTCGGGCTCGATGTTGTAACTTTAGAATAGATCGTTTCAAACATCATGCATGTGACACAGTGTATGGTTCGATTACCGATGTCCGGAGTGTTCTGGGAATCCGCAGTAGACAAAAGACGCCTGAACACAGAGAGAGTATTTGAATCGGTCTCGGTGGCAAATTTACTGGATGATATTTTTTTGCTGGAATTATTGGAATGATTTTTTTGTTTTTTTGGAATTACTAAAATATCAAAATAAAAAAATCTTGTAATACTATGGTTTGAATCATATTTTATTATGAAAATAGAATTAATATTATCAAAAATACTTTAAAAAACGAAAAGACGACTCAAAATTTTAAAATTTGAAAACTATAACTGAAATTTAAAAAATTTTCCAAACAAATTTAAAAACAATTTAATCTGAACACATGAACACATGAGTGTAGGGATCTCCTAAAAGAATCTGAACGTGTGACCGTCAGTATATCTGACTCATCATCCCTTCCGGGTAATCCGAGGTGACAGGTGACCATTTGACTATTCTACCCGTATCGATTTCATCGTCGAGGAGTGCGAGAGGTCAAAGAGGCAGTAGGGTTCGGTAGGTAATCTGGATAGAGATATATGACGAGAAGCCATCCGCCATATTTTTAAATTAACTATCGTTCAGTACATATATCTTTTCGCAGTTGGTTTTGATATTATTAAGTGATTATTAAGAAGGTAAGTAGAAATTTTCACGACGTTCGGTGCTGTTAAGCTGAAATGCAGATGAACGTTACATCAAATAGTGCTCCTTAGGTACCACGATAAGGATTTTTTTGTTCAACTTTGTTGCATTTCTTGATTATTCTATTACATTAATATATATTTCCTTTTAGTAAGAGTCAAATATATATTTTTAATTAGGTATGTTTTATGTTATTTGTTTCTAAATATTAATTATATTTACTAATATTATTTATTGAAAATAAATTTGCAGAAGTGATATAATTTAATAAATACATGGAATATATTTTTACTTTTACCTAATATTATATTAAAGCAATTTGTGGAATTCCGGTTATTATAATAAATGGGAAACATTCTATAGTCCATGTTCAACCCATCTTAATAGTGGTTTATATTGTAAAAAATAAGGTTTTATTTTAAATGTTTCTTATATGTAAGCGGTCAACTATGTTAATGTACTTAAAGTACAAACCATTTTGATAAAGGTTTGATTTTGTTACCATATTCATGAGGAGAATTAATACATCTTTTAGCATTTATTTGTTCCATTAAAATTTGTGTATGTATGGGATGAGGACGTGACATTTCATTAAAAGACATTCTTTATATTAAAAACGCTATTAAATTAATGTTGTTTTTTTAATGCTTCATATTACATTAAGTATAACTACAATTAAATGGTAAATTAATCTTTAATGTAAATTTTATTCAAACTTTCTATATCATTTTTATATGAAAAAATTATTGAAACTTTTTATATGAGTTTTATTTCTTTACATATAGATTAAAAATATGTTATTTAGATTTTTAGCTAAATATAGTTATAATTACTTGATAAATTCAATAATCATGCTCTAAGATTAATGAAAATGAAACATGGTTTGAATTTTGAATATCACACTAATGTCACACTCATATCAAGGACTATTAGAAATCATGGGTATAGATTATATGTATTATGATATGGCCATAAAATTCACAACACTATGACATTTTCTATAAAAAAAATTTAATGTTATTTTAACATTCACAACACTATGACATTTTCTAGGTCAAGGGTAGCACTAGTCTCTAGTTCTTCTCGAATCCTGGGTCTTGATTTTTGGGGTTTCTAGTCTAGATTAATCGTCTGGCACTTTAATTCAATTTTAGTGTTGGGCTAGAATTTCCTTACAATTTCATCTCAGGTGCTCATTTCCTTCTATTTCGTCTCTCCCCTATGGTTTCTTTGTTCATCTCTGGCCTGACTTGTCTATACTCGGGAGATTAATTTCTGGTGGTGGGGAATTTTGCGTTAGATTTCCTCTTCTCTCTAGTGTCTGGCTGGATCTGTTTGCTTTCGAGTGGTAAGTGGTAGCTCTATAGGTGTTTCTCTACTCTAGCTCCACAGTTTCCCTCTATGCTCCAACATGAAACCAAGCCCTTACTCCTCGTTTATAATAGCTTTGATGAGGCTAGAAGTTTCTCCCCCATTCATTGGGTATTGGGGTGATGTTATATTTGTCTGGGGTGGGAGCTATAGATATGGAATGATAGGCACTGGTCATGGGGGTCGTGCTACTCGAGGGGATTATGGCTCGTCAGTTGCTTCCATAGAGGGATTCCATCGCAATATGGTCATGAAATATGGTAGTGATGTAGGAGTAGGTAGTCACAGGCAGGAACATCAACATGTTTCAGTGACTCAGGGCCACTTCATCCAAGGATTTTCTATGATTATGGGTCAGAAAACATCCAAGAGGACATGACTCTCCTTGACGACCCTTAAAATGGATTGATCTTCCTATGCTCATCTAGAGGCCCTTGATCAAGCTTACAGGGAGGAGCGTAGGGCCATCATGCTATATTTAAGAGGCTTTAGTACTTATAGCGCCATGTTCATGAGGGGGTGGTAGTGGTATGGTGGAGGAATAATTTTGTAATGAAAAAGGTTGAAAAAATGGAAAATTGGCTAGCTCGCTTTGAACATGATGTCAAAAACATGTATCGCCCTCCACCTCACCCAGGTACTTGGCTAGAAAACCCTCCCTTAATCAGGTCTGACGACTGATTATGTTCACTGGTGTGTATCTTGTTCTTTTATTTTTCTGGAATGTTAGACCTCTTAGGCTTTGGACCTCTTAGCTAGTCTTATTTTTTTATGTTGTATGGATATCACATTGGTCAACTAACCTGGTCGAGGTGAGACCATATGCATTTCGACATCCTTGTATATGCCTTTTTATTAATAGAAATTTGTTTACTTACACAAAAGAAAAAACATTAGTACATGCATAACAGGAATGTTAATACAACCATTATTCTCATTCCATGTTATATAAAACTTTAAAAAAATTGCATGTATCTACATCTAAAAAGCCAAAATTTATGTGTCTATATTCTCATGTGAAATAATAAAATAATTTTTTTAATAATAGAAATGGTTTACACAAAGAAAATAAAAAATATTTATTTTTAATTAAAATTTTAAGATATTTTTATACAAAAATATTTAAATATTACTAAAATATACTCAATTTTATTTTTATATAATACTAAAATGATGTTTTTTCTAATATTTGCGAAGAATATAGTATTGTGACAAAATATTCTATATCTATAAATACTAAAATAAAAACATATGAAATATTTATTTTTCCTGTCAAATAAATAATTGAAAGTGTTTTAAGAAAATATATTTTTGAGAAGTTGTATTTGCTTAGATACTAAATTTAGAATAACATGCTAAAAACATATTTTTCTTTTATAATTAATATATATATATATATATATATATATATATATATATATATATATATATATATATATATATATATATATATATATATATATATATATATATATATATATATATATATATATATATATATATATATTATATTATGATTCTCCATTTGAGAATCCAAGGGATGCTTAATTTAAAACTATTTAAGAGTATAATTAGATTCCAAAATAATTTTTTTTATAAGCACATATTTGTGTGCATCTATTTTCTCTTTCTCTCTTTCTGCCCTCGTTACATTGATTCTATGGATTTCGAGTAATCAATTACATACAAAAAAAGGAAAAATATTGAAGTATGTAACTCCTATTTTCTTTATGTATGATAATATTTGGTAATATTGAAGTATGTAACTCCTACTTTTTTTATGTACGAACATGTTTGGTAATATTGAAGTATGTAACGTCGACCATTATTTTATAACACTGTGGATAATCCAAATATTTCTTCAGTAACTCATACTTGTTTTATGTGCAATCACAGTCCCTTGTTAACATCGTCGATTATTATTTGGTAGAGTTCCTCTCTACAATAAGGACATGGGGCTCTTCCTACTCTCTTGGATATTTTTATCCCAAATTGGATTTGAGAGATTCCATCGAACTAGTTAACTTTCTAGGTTTGTTTTTCATTCAGGTTTTCTCTCAATAAAATGATTACATGTCTAAGATAATTTTTCTATCTTGGATTTTTTTTTTGTGTTTATATATATCACTAGAGTTAGTTAATATAGAGCACTCAAGCATATTTTTTATTTTCAATATTGTCTACTTGTTATCTTCACATGGCATCAAAGCCGTAATAGGCTCGACTCCCTCAAGGAAGGGAAAAAAATTATGATATATTTTAGAGTATATTGGTTGTGAGTATTACTACTACTTGTATGAAGCATGTTATTTTTTTAAGGGAACCAATCCATTGTGCTTATGCTAATATTAATTTTATGTTCCTTAATGACGAGATTTAAACAACAATATTTTTTCAAATCCTCAAAGGAGTAAGCTAGTGTAGCTATCATGGGATCAATTTCAAATAAACACATAGGTCTCTATCAGGCATAAAGGGAGTGTGTATGTGATTGAAATGTGGATCTGTTTGCTTTGTTCCAATAATCTTTTGACTAAATGAGAGGAAAGTGAGTCACAAGACCATAAAATATTGAAACATGTGGATCTCGAGTATAGGAATAATTTTTTATATTTAGTGATGTCTCTTTGTTGATTTCCATAATTTCCATTTAAATCAATAAGGAACAAGGATGAGGTTTCACATATATCATTGAAGAAATTTATGTTTGGAATGAAGTGAATATGTGACTACGCTCATTTATTTTAATTCAAATTACCCTCTGTCTCCCATATTTATAGAACCATATGAAAATTGATTATAAAATCAATAAGGTAAGTTATTGTCTAAATTTTTACATGATCATGAACAAACATAAGGGACAAAGTCTTATCTAAATGAAAGGGAGAGGACTTCAGAGGAGGATGCTATGATGAGAATGGAAAGGGAAAGTTTGGAAATAATTATGGACTTGGTACCTACACCTATAAAAAATAAAGGAATACTCTACATGGGAAAAAAATGAAAATCAATGAGGGTTACAAGAAACTATATAATTCCTAATTGAGTAATGAAGGTAAGGTGCCTCTCGTTGAATATGTGAAATTTGTCGATATGTATTCAAAATATATATGGGTAAAACAAAAACAAAAATAGTGGATATCATATATGGATTCAAAAATTATCCCTCATATGATAGGTGATAGAAAATCTAATCTGCATTATTGAAGGATGACTGTGGTAGAGAGCTATTGATCAAGTGCAAGGGTGACATGGAAGTGCATGTCGAAGATGGTATAGGACAACTTAGTCCATGTTGTGAGTAATAAGAGAATAATGGTGGAAGGACTAGTAATGTTGTTCCTTTATGTTTTACAGAAGACAAGGAGCTCATTAAGGACCCTGAGAATTATCTTGAACTCATCCTCATGATGTTATATTGGAAATACTTACAAGTTATCCATAATTTCCATTTGAAATGTTCATTTATATTCTAGATAATGGCATCACGAGTTCCTTGAATCAAATATTTTTTACTGGTATTGGTCAAAATATTTTTAAATATCCCTTTTAAACTTATATTTTTTAGGATTTGAAGTTAATGAGAATATTGATATTTTTGACCTAACTATGAATTTGATTTTTCACAAATAATTATTCTAAAAAACGATAAGTAAAATATTATATATTCAAGGGATTTAATTATGATGCTAAATACTAATAAAATAAAATGGAATTTTTACATGATTGAATAAAAAGTAAACCATGTGTGTCACCTAGCCCATTGAGTAGGTATTTAGTGTTGCAATTTTTTGTGATGTCAAACATTCCCAAGTCTGCATTGTAAGAAGTGTTGTAGTAAAAAATGAGATTTCGATAAAAAATTTCTCCATGTAATATTTTTTGAATGTTTCTCTTTAAGTCCGCATTGGTAAGTGTGATACCCATGGTACAATTTCTTTTCAAGACACGAATATTTTATATTTATTTGTAAATATTGTTTGGACCTGATGTGGGGCCAATATCTAGGTAGAATGATTATGTAAAAAAATATTATAATGAAAAAATGTATTTTCTTTTGAATTTTTTTGTGTAATAACACATGAGTAATGTGGAATTCTTGTTGTCCTAGGAATTGTTAACTAGTTATGTCCAAATGACGGACCTTCTCGAATGCTCCCAAAAATTACGAGGAGAAATATTGCCAGTATGAAAAAACATATTTGAGAGAGATATCATGTTGAATGGAAAGATAATCTTAAGTCAAGAGAAATACTATGTTGGGTAAAAACATAAAAATGAAGTAAAATCGAAGAAAAAGGAATTTTTATGAAGGAAAAATAAAATATTTTATCCTACTTTAAAGAGAATACTAGGTAAAGAAAAAACGGTAAGTAGACCTTAAAAGCGAGACTCTCCTAGAAAAAATATGGTAGAAAGAGAAAAATACATACCATTTGACTGTGAAAATTGCAATATCCCTGTTTTTAAGCTTTTATAGCCAATTAATAAATCTAAAGGTCAAGTGGACCTAACGAAAACTATATCTCGACATCTTATTTTGGAAATTAATAAATGAATGTGAAATTTTATTATTGTATAAATACTAGGTAAAATTGAGACAAGGCATTCAAATCCATGAGTATGGACTAGAATCCTAAAAATTTCCCAAAATTCTCTAAAAATACTTAGAGAAAAGTAAAATAAAATTAAAATTATTAGATGGGAGAAAATAATCTAATAAAAGCCTCAGTAAAGTGGAAATTTACTAAGAAGAGGTGAGAATAAAACTAGAAAGAGGACAAGCTAGTTTTAAAAGGAGATTTTGTGGAAAAAACAAAAGCAAAGCCTAAGCTAAGGGAAACAACATCCCAAAATAAATGGATGCAGTTATGGAAACATGTTGAGGGAAAGCAAGCTTAAATAAGCTATTCCTAGTATGAAAAAGGGGTTATCTACATTAAGGAATAATTGGTTTCTCCTAGGGGGAGAACTATGGAATAAGCTCAAGGTTTGGAGGAAAATAATATCTATAACAGTGATATGCACATTCTATGAAGTTTTATGTTTTACACTACCATTATTGGTTATCTAATTCTAGAATGGAATTTAGAAAAACTATTATTTTATATATTAAGATTTGAAAAATTGTATATTAAATGATATCTATTATGGGTATTGTACAATGTTTAGATCAGAAAAATTAAGTGTCATATGTATTTGACAGATACTAACCATATAGGAATGTAATTATTTTTTCTCTGTTGTTACATAGACTTATTTAATTTAGGGACAAAGATACAGAATCTCTAAACCCTTAGTCGGGGTCTAAATCTGTTATTGAAGTCAAACTAAATATCTGAAATTTCACTGAAAAAGTTACAGTATATGTGTTATGAAACTATATGTAGTTAAACCATAGTAATAGCAAAAAATATGAAATATATATGGAATTCTTAACAGAATAAAATCTAGATATACAACATGAATTTTAGTACCTATCTGAATTATGGATATACATTTGAAATTGAAATTAGAAACATATATATATATATATATATATATATATATGCTCTTACATATAAATTGTTATACATTTCTATTCATATAAAGATTCAGTGACATAATGGTCAACATGTAATATAGACAACAAAAAAAAGTAACTGTATAAAATTACATGTATGAGTCCCTTTTCATAAAATCCTCTAGCGGAGATGAGGATAAAATAATACTATCAACATTAGATAAAAAATCCACTATATAAATGTCTATTTACAATTTCATCAAGGTCATCACCTAAATCCAGACTACAATATGCGAAGATGAATTATTCAGAGTGGAAAAACTTATGGAAGAGCCTCCATTGCTCTGACGACAGACCTGCAATTGGATGAAATTTGTAGTCAGATACTTTGACAATTGATTGCAAGGAATTTTATGAGAGAATGAAATTAATTACAAAACTAAAACAAACATACCGATCAAAGTTAGAGAAATAATTCTACGAAAACGAAAAGGAAAGATCGAGAAATTGTACAAGTAATAATAATACTTGTGACATTATATTTAGGCTCGAAGCTTTCTCATATACATACAATAAAATGAGCTGTAATGACAAGTGGATAAGAAGCACATATTTAATTATGTGACTGTAATTAATGCAAAAAAGTGAAAATTAGATACTGACCTGAAGGAAGAGGTGTCTTGAAGCGAAGCAGTATTATATATAGCTATGGAAGAACATGAGAACCTGGAAAAATGATTTCTAAATTAGCTCCAGAATGAAAATAGCTGTAAACTAAGTTCATAATTAAATTCTGGAACTATAAGTTTTAAATTTTTTTCCCTAAGTATACAGAGTATTATGATATAAATAAACTTCTAAAAAGAAATTAGCGGTAAATTAAACTCAGAAGTGGGACTATATTCACATAGTCAGAATGATATGATTTAAAGTTAATCTAAATATCAGAGAACCATTATAAATTTTGTATATATAGAGACAGTAACATATAAAATGGTATCATTTCTCTTTCACACAGAGAAAATAAAAGGGTGGATAGAAAATAGAATAAATAAAAGAAATGTTATATATAAAAATTAACATTAAATGGAAATTATATAGACAGTGAGCTAGTAAAACTATTCTAAACAGAGAAGTTCACTTACTAAAATCCCAGGTAATAATGGAATTGGGGAAATTTCACAATAGGTAAGGTAGTTACATAGTTCCAAATAAACGAAATGGAATTTCATTATAATTCTACAACTTAATTCTTAGAGACTTCAAACTAGATACCTATGTCAAAATTTAAATAGTCTAGAAATTGTGGAAATAAATTTGAAAACCACACAGACCAAATTCAAATGTATACTACGTATTCTAAAAAATAATTATGAAGCAAAAAAAAGCCGAGTGCCATTACATGAACATAATAACTTACCAGTGCATAGAGCATAAGGTATCCACTAGTGGAGAAAGCATGAGAGATTCTTCTTGATGCTAAATTAACCTCTCTATCATATAAACCCAAAATCAAACATATACGTACAATACTAACTGAAAAAATTTTATAATAAAATTTTTTATGACAGATAGATATGATTATGAATTTCACTGAAGCAAATTGATATAATTCTATCTCAGGCCATTATAATAGTGTACTATAAAAATTGGGGCGTCATAGAGCATGAATTTCAAATACGAAGTCGTAATAGAAATGTTGTGCAAAAACCCAAAATTACAAATTGGGGGAAAATGCCAATTTCCAGAAGGAAAAGAATTTATATGCAAATTTTGAAGAGTAATTCAATATAATTAGAATCAAATGAATTCCAGTTAAGGAAAATAGAAAAATCCCTAAATGAAAAATGATAAACTCCTCCTTTTACACGAAACAGAGGCATGAAATGAAAACATTTCAAATAGATAAAATTCATGGAGCGAATAACTACAAAGAGGAACTATAAATCTCATCAGTACACTGAAAAGTTCCGAAAATTTCCTTAGCTGAATGCAAACGCATAAAACAGTATAGAAAACGATTGATACAAATTTGGGGAACTCGTATAACATGAAAACTATTCAAGAAAATCAAGCACCTAGAATCAAAATCATAGGGTTTCGAAATTTATGACATAATAATAATGGGAAAACCATGAATGTATACAAGAGACTTTCTTACCTCATCATATGGCCGTGATGAAATAAGTTGAAGACAAAGGGGATTGAGATATTTCTACCCAAAATGTGACACTATCCAAATACCAAAATTCAATATTAAATTTGGAATGAAAATGAAAATTTAGACAGAGAAATTTTAACCAAAAGAAATAAGTAAATTCCCATTAACAAAATGAAATTATAAATGGAGGTTCCTTACCTGAAATGAGAAATTTAAAATGTTGGTTTGAAATAATAATCGTAAATTTGGTCTTGGACTAAGGTTACGCAATACAAGAATATAAGTAGAGAGGGAATAATAGTAATCCTCTCGTCGTTATCATCGAAATCCATTGTAAAAATATTGACTAGGTGTGTCTCTGTGATGTAATCTATCAAAGCGGAAAGTAGGCCAAATGAAAAAATAATTGAAACTATGAAACCATAACCATAGTCATTCAAGGAATAAAGAAATCCTGGCAAATCACAACCATTCATCACCACCATATAGGTGTCTTCACAAGGACCAGAGCCAGGTGATGTGGAGGAGATTAACGTACCAAAAATAAATGGTTAATGAAAATGAAATGATAAGAGTATAGGTAGAGATAATGAAGTATGAGTACCATCCCATCGTCTCTACGTTGAACTATTAATGTCATTCAAATAAATTAGTACAACTATTAAACTATGAGAAATCAAATGGAGAAAAATGATGGAATTTCAATAGTTTTAATATGTTTAATGGTATATGTCATGAATAATACACTGATATAGATGAATTTAGACCTAGATGGTGATTTCTAATCCTTTTTATCCCTAGATCCCTCCAGCCTAGATCCATCTAACTCTGAATCTATCATGCGCCGAGAGGGATCAAATCTCTCGAGGTGCAAACCTATTTTTTGAGTGCAAAACTTGAGGAAAGGTTTGCACCTCAAGAGATTTGATCCCTCTCGGTGCATGATAGATCCGGAGTTAGATGGATCTAGGCTGGTTCCAGTCGTGTGAAGCCAAGGACAATATATAGAACATATGATTATTTTTAGGAATAATATGTAAATACATCTAATATAAATATAATAATTTTATATATGCTAAATATGTTTGATAACTGATCATTTTAATTTTAAAATTTTCTTAGTTACCTAAGTTTGTTGAGATAAATATTGTTAATAAATTTAATGATGAAAAATGATGAAATAAAAATTTTGAATGCAAAGTGACAATGTAATACTGTTGTATGATAGAAAATGTGAATAATAAGAATGCACTCAATTACAAATAGTCTTCATTGCATCAATCTCAAATTATTTTCTTCTACTATTCTTACTGTCACCTTTGTTAGTTTTGTCATCTTTTCATATCGATTATATGAAAAGAACAATTGAAATCATAAATCATTTAAATATTTTTCTAGAACTATTGCACTAAAAATCATTCATTTTCTCTCTTCCTCTTCGATATTAATAGGTTGAATTAATAAAACATAAAAATAAATGTACATTGTCAATCATTTTTTCTGCTTACAGTGAAATTAATGCACAATGTTAATCCAATCACTTTAAAATTAATGTACCATCAATGTAGAAGAATTTCAGCGTATCTAGTATATGATAGGTATCACTATCATATTAAAATAGTAATATTATTTATATCCTAGGCTGTATAATGCTTAGATAATATCATCTATCCATATATCCATTTAGATATAGGAGCCAATTAATCTAAAATTGGTAGATGATTAAATCATTAGATCCTAGGAGCATATGATCGATATGCTCCGAGGATGTTATTTGATAATATATTGACCTAATCACTCCTGGATATAGCTATATCTCAAAGATTAATTAGATACTATATATCTACCTCCTATAAATATGTATAGATGGATCCTGGAATAATTAATCTCGCCTAGATTCATTCTATAGCCTATTTAACTTGAGGCTATATATAAGAGGATTTAAGGTAGATGTTATGGATCTAATATTCATGATGGTTCTATAGACCTAGTATATCTAGGCTATATATAGGTCATATCGATTATCTCTCGATATGGATATATTTTAGATATTCATTATCTCAGAGTTAAATTTATTTGATAAATATATAGAGATAACACCCTATAGGAATTTATAAAGAGAAAGGGAGAGAAAGTTGGAGATAGAGAGAGAGAGAGTGATGGAGAGTGGAGAGAGTGTGCATGACATAAAGATGGAGAGGAGAGAGATAGCTACAAAGATAGAGGCGATTTAAAGAGGGAGAGAAAGAGGGGAGAAGAGAGAGAGAGAGAGAGAGAGGAAGAGAGACAGAAAACAGGGGAGGGAGGTGGAAATTTAGTTAGTAGGTGGAGAATAGAGAGAAAAAGAGGGAAGGAGATAGAGAGGGGAGATTTGAGATAGAGATAAAGAGAGATAGAGAGAGATTGTGATTTGGGATCTGGAGAGAGAGAGATAGAGAGATAAAGAGAGATTTGAGAATATACAATGAGAGTTTAAGGGAGAGAGGAGAGATGGATATAGGGGAGAGAAGGAGAGGATGGGAGAGAGAGTGGGAGGGAGTGGACATGGGATGAGGGAGACATGGGGAAATAGTGTTGAGAGGGGATTTTTGTGAGGGGAGGTATTGTAGTCTCTACAACAACCCCTAAAAATTTCTCCATACATAAAGAAATTTTTGCGCCCTCCCACCCCCCCTTCGCTAAGTTTGATCCAGGTGGATTTTCATACACTCATGCCTTGGAAAAAGGCTCAAAATTTAAAGTCATAGGAAGGTGGAAAAATTAGCTTCATATTGAAGATATCATCACCTTGACTGCAACGGCACATAAATCTGAGCTCGTATGAGGAAGTTATGGCAGTTTGAAGTTTTGTTGAAAGCAAGGGAAGTGGGGCCCACAACATGGCACATGACATCCCAGTGAGCATGTGGGACCCACATAGCAGCCTACCTGCATAAAAAGACAAACAAAAACATATTTAAACAAAAATCACTAAAAAAATAATAACTATATTCTAAAAATAGTTATTAAAACAAACAAAATCAAAATATATATATAGAACAAAATATATGTTGAAATTGGTTAATATAATAAGCATGTAACAAATTTTTATTAAATATAGCATATGGTCGTTAAAGTCAAACCATGAAAATCGACGGATGGTAAAGGAGGTTATATGTATTAAATATGGTAAATATAACATATCATATATATGTCTTATTTTAAAACATGTTAAAACCATATGCTATTTAATGCCACCAAAGAGTGGGGATTGTTGGGTGAGCCACCCAAGGTGCGACCATTTAAAAATTTGTTTCTTGGGTTTTTTAAAACTAAAACTCAATCACACTTTGGAGAGGGCGGGGTTTGACCGCCTGACCCTCTCTCCACAATTCATGGAATTTTACCAACATGCTCAACAGGCTCCCTTGTAAACTTTGTCCCACAAAAATTCACTTAAACTCGATCTTTCACAAGTGCGGCCAGCAGAGCCAGGGAAGCAGTTCGAGGCGGAGACCAGAGGAATGGTGCATGTA
The DNA here is from genome assembly GCA_034641835.2 of Pinus albicaulis. Lineage (NCBI taxonomy): Eukaryota > Viridiplantae > Streptophyta > Pinopsida > Pinales > Pinaceae > Pinus > Pinus albicaulis. Next base: position 1,332,954,051 of record CM076580.1, on the reverse strand, counting down.
GTTCGAGACATATTTCAGTTTGATGCCAAGGGAATATTTTGATATCACGGAGGCAAAATTTTCAGAATATATTAAAATTTATATGCAATTTAACCATAATTTCACATGGAACATGATGGTGAGCCCATATTTTCCTTTCGAGCAGTGGTTTCATAGATTCCCTGTGGAGAAGAATCTTTGGGAATCTTGAGGGAATCTTTCAGATTCCTTGGAGGCTGAAATTTGCCGGTGTCAGAATGAGATCAACTTTATACTCATTCTTCTTTAAATTTCGCAAGGATTTCAATGGTGAGATTAGATTCATGTTTCGAGTTGCAGATTTATAGATTCCTAGTGGAGCCACATCTTTGAGGAATCTAAGGGGAATCTAAAAGATTCCCTAAGACCAATATTTTAACTTTGTCAGAATTAAGAAATTTGATAGTCGATTTTGTAATATTCAAAGGAACAAACATGATGGTGTATTGATATTTTCCATCTGACCTTTATGTTTTTCAACAAATTTTCAAAGTGGCGATGTAGGTGTTAGCATTTAGTGAGTGAGCAATCTTTTTCACACCTTTTGACGCCACAATTTTGATGGTGACTTCAGATCCAGCAGCGGAGCAACCCATTCTTCAGTCATCTTCAGTGTGAGGTATATGATGTGTTGATTTCATGTACATCTTTTTCTTTGAGATGCATTGTGTTGTACAGATCCCTACTGATGTTCGGTGTGCGATATTGTTTTGTTCTTGATGTGATCTATACTTTCTATCATGGATTTGTATTATGTTTGAGCTCCCTTTGCTACAATATTGGCAGGATACTTATTGTCACATGTATGTTTTATTGAGATACCTTTGTTGCCATGTTGGCTGTATACTCATAGTCATTATATGTGAGTTATTATTATAGTGATAGGAGTCTTTTTTCTGAATGAAAGTTCCTATAGTGGAACATCTCATAGAGAGGTCTAGCCACTCCTGCATGAGAGAATTTTCCTTGTACAATAGAGAAAACACCATCCCTGTACATCTTCACTCCTTACAACACTTAATGTAGTGGCATACACCATATTGACACCGAGGCCCAGAGACATAGTCCCTCCTGGACAAACTCTGTTATCAATGTCTTATGTTGCTCATGTTTTTTATGTTCCTCTTCTTTACACCATGTAGTTGTTCATTTATGTTCATTAATGCTTTAATTAAATGCAATTATAATACATCAACCGAAGTAAAAGGTCTTGGTTAAGGGTATCATGAATTTACCCGAATCACACTTTAACAAGCCTTCATGGATATTATAGATGCATTTTTTAGAAATATTCTTCAGAACATTCTAATCAACACTGAGTGGAATTTCTAAATTATCCATGGTGATGTTAGGTTTTCTATTTGTCTAGGTTTTATGTATTATCTTACAATACTTCATCATTAACTCTTACACTTATAATCGACTTTGAAAATCATTTTCAATACATGTGTTCAAATTTTTCAATTCATCCTTGAAGGAGCATGGCCATGATAATGCATTGAGGCTTGCTAGAAAACTTTCCTCAAAGACAGGTCTTCTATTGTTTCAACAATCTCTAATAATGAGTACATTTATAGGGTCAAAAGTGTTGAATTTTCATAGAATCTTCTTAACTCGAAATTACCTCTTATGATTTCTTACATTAATCTTTTCTTGGAATCAAATTCATCTTAAAAAAAATCGCAATATGATAATACAGGGACAAACAAGAAATAAACACAAGAGTTTGCTTTGGGAAAAACCCACATTGGAGATAAACTTGACAAATTGTTCATTAGAGAAATATTTTAACTATTAACTATTCAATTATGTATATATAATAGTCTATTGTGGTCAATTTTATCTTGGTTAAACTTTATATTTGGGATTTTTTTAGTGATAGGCTAGTAATCGTAGTGCGTAATTACTTTTGTGATTATTATAATGTGACATATCTATCACATTTTTTTAAAGCTAATAAGGGTAAAATAACACTATATATATGTGTGTGTGTGTGCGTGTGTGTGTGTGCGTGTGTGTGTAAACATAGATAATATAAATATATATTTATGTCTAATTAGGCTGATAGGCCTTCTTTTTTAATCAACTTATCTTTATTCTTTGGCAACTTTTTTATTGTGCTAATGACATCTGTCCTGAATGCATGTTGGTGACATATGTCTTCAATGCATGAATGCTTCCACCAAATCGGGAAAAACCAGACCTTCAGATACCAGAATGTGCATGTGCATTTAATTCATGATCGCCTCCACCGTCTTTATTAGGCAAAACCACATTGTCAAATACTAAAATATGAATATGTGTTTAATTCTTGACCACCTCCACTATCTTTATCTGGAAAAACAACGCTATCGAATACCAGAATTCTCACAAAACCCCGAGATTCTCCAAAGGTGCCTCACTCAATGTTAGAAAAGACAGATATTGGCGGAATTTCTGATATTTTTTATAATTTTTGTGTGAGAGATTGATATTGGCGAACTTTCTAATATTTATTATAAGTTTTGTGTGAAAGACTGATATTGGCAGAGTTTCTGATATTTCTTATAAGAGATTTTTGCATTCTCTCTAGCTTTAATACTTGATCAAACTTATCTACTATAACTATCAGGCCTCACGCATTTAATAAAAAACACAGTTCTCTTTTAGGAAGAATATAATATTTTGTATGTAATACAATTTTCTATATAGGTCAATTTCACATTGTTTCCTTGTTGATATGTCATATTGACATTTTACTGTAATTGGAAAGCTACTAGTTATAGAAGTATAGAGGTGTTGGTTCGTTGCTTTTACCCATGGATCCCAATGATAGAGAAACATGGGCAGAAAATGAAGACGAGTTGGGATATTTATCTGATACAACTCTACTCTTCAAGGATGTAGTTGAAGTAAAAGATAAAAAATGGTGGAAATACATTTCTAGGGGTTATGTGACTCAATGGGCTAGAATTTATCCATAACAGTCTGATGTGTTGTTTTATGTTCACACACTAGGGGATATTGTTGACATGGCCCCCTTGATTATTCATTTTCATAGCACACTGGGTCAAAAGCATATGTAGTGGTAAGTGGGAGATCTCAATGCACCTATGAAGATGCTTCTGTGATTCTTGGATGGTCTCCAACTCCATGTCGTGAGCTCCACTTTAATACTTTTAATTTGGGGATGGGTTCTACAGGTTCTAGTGTAATCCTCCATGAAGGGCCTGCTTGTGATACATAAGCCTTCTGCAATTATCACTGTGGAAGACCTAGATACTGCCACTCAGGATATATTAGCCCTAACAATGGGAAGGCCTTCCAGTACTGTTTCGATTCAGCTACCTCTGTTCCTCATATTTCTCCGATGGATTATCTCAAGCTAGCAACATTGATACGTAAGTCATTTTGACATTGCTTTATTATTTTTCTAGAACTTTTGTATGTTAAATTTCTAATAGGAATACACTCTTGTTTAGGTTGAGACCTTGAAATTTTTTGGAAATCATAATCTTCAAATGTTGAACTCTAATTTTCATTAGATATTTTTTCTATTCAAGTACTAAAATGTATTGTGCGGGGAGCACTCGTATCACATACCACTATAACGAATGAATGTTGTTATTTATGGAATTTTTTGATTGAAACTGTTTCATATTTTAGAAGTTTGACATTTCAAAATATTACACATAGTTTCAATCCAAAAAATTACATAGTTTCAGTCCAAAACTTCGTGCCAAACTCTGGAAATCTTCACATTTAAATAATGAATGTTTTGAGAAATAATTTCTTATTTCAATATTTGATAATTTTGAAAGAAGTTTAGATCATTGATTTGTTTCTCTTATTATAAAATGGTGCATAATGGAATAAGATGAGAATATCAGTGAACAATATGCACAGGGAAAGCCTCTGGCATCCCCTATAGTTGTTGGCCAATGGATAGCGAAGTGGATATTTCATGGCATTGCTCGAACTACATTTACAGTTGGGTTTTAAACACATTGAAAGAATAACCATTCGAAGCGAAGTCTTTTTTGTGACTTTAGGAATGACAGGAGAATCACCCACATGTTGAGAGATTGAAAGGGAAACTTCCATCTCTACGCGCTCGACACTTTTTAGGATCTGCTCCTGCCATTTTCTTCATCAACTTCTCTATTTTGACCTACCATGCCACAACAATAAATTGATTGTTACACCTTATTATTGAACCCATATGTTGATTGAAAAATTGAACTTTGGCATCATATTTATTTGGGGTTGATTTTAGAGTAACTTCTTTCAGGTTTTTTTTTAGCTTTGTAATGTTCCATGTGAGACAATTTAGCAAAATAAATTAAAAAAAAAGGCATATTTAATTTTATAAATTTCTCAAAGAAATAATTAAACAAAGGAGTTGTCTTTAATGAGATTTTTTGGAGTTTCTGTGCATATTTTGGTCTGAATCCAGTGGAAAAAATTTAAGTGAAATCTTGATTTTTGTTATTTAAACTGGTTTTTTGACTGCATATATGGAATCAACACCTTGAACAACCCCTAGGGCACTTATATTGTTCAGATTTTACCCATCAATTACCCATCAAGCTTATGATTTCAATGAATTCCTGCCATATTTTAAACAAATTAGATCGGAAAAATCCACCAGAAAAGTTTTCAACAATTCCCATTAAAAACAACTCCAATTTTTCTTTGAATACCAGCACACTAAGATCCTGATTCCTTATTAATAAAATGGATCCATTAAAAATTGAGAACTGAGATGTCTTACAACCTAAAAAATTATTGAAAATTGTACTTCTTGCTTAATAAATCTAAGGTTAAAAAGGATCTGTGTTGAATATCAATCCCAATTATCACTTGTGTTAGATTTATACTTTTCAATCATTGGTTTCTTTGTAGTTTTCCATCGTTCGACTGAACCCAATGATTTTGTTAGTGCATAGGCTTTAAGAAAAATCATGATTTTCTATCTTTGGAATAACTAGTAATTTTAATTAGACGCTAGGGAACAAACCATCAAAGGCATAGAGATCAGATATTTGAATCCATCAATTTGATTTCACTACAAACTTCATTTTTGTTTGAAAGTGAAAGAAACTCAAGTTTGCAACTTTAGTTTTTCCATCACTCTTGACACTTGATAGATGAGAAATTTTAAATGTTAAAATGGATCTATGTTAATTTTATTTCTTCCTACACAAAGCATTACACATCCCCAAACCACCTGGATTATAGAATGTGCTACTCTAGACAATAAACTCAACATTGTGTATATAACCTACTAGGAAGTGAAAGAGATATGCCTATATTGTTAGCCAAGTTAGCAATTGTGCAATAAAATAAATGTCAAATTTCATAGCCATTATCAGTAATTTTTGGAGGTGTAGATAGTCTTCAAGTCTAGCCAACATAAATATGCTAGCCCTCTTGCTTACGGTAGGCAGGGGGCTAATGTACAGTTATCCTAAGTCTCCTCCTTACGGTAGTAATGGGGCTTACACAAACATATGTTGGCATATGTATAATTTATTTTCTAATAAATTCATTTGTTAGTAACATATGTGGAATTTTCCAAAAAAAAAAGGAAAAGGAAAAAACTAGCATACAACAAAACATCATACATGCCAGAAGAAATTTTGAATAAATTGTTCAATGGAATTTTTCTAAATGCTGCAAAGTACCAAAATTCTACAAATATTAGAAAATGTGTACAAGTATTTATAGGCACACTCTCCATACCTCAAGCTTTTTGGTTTCAGCTTCAGCTTTAGTAGTTTGGAGATTTATCCAAGCTTCTTCTCGCTAATATATGATCTCTATGCCTTTGATGGTTTGTTCCCTAGGGTGTAAATAAAATTACTAGTTATTCCAAAGATAGAAAATCATGATTTTTCTTAAAGCCTATGCACTAACAAAATCATTGGGTTCAGTCGAACGATGGAAAACTACAAAGAAACCAATGATTGAAAAGTATAAATCTAACACAAGTGATAATTGGGATTGATATTCAACACGGATCCTTTTTAACCTTAGATTTATTAAGCAGGAAGTACAATTTTCAATAATTTTTTAGGTTGTAAGACATCTCAGTTTTCAATTTTTAATGGATCCATTTTATTAATAAGGAATCAGGATCTTAGTGTGCTGGTATTCAAAGAAAAATTGGAGTTGTTTTTAATGGGAATTGTTGAAAACTTTTCTGGTGGATTTTTCCGATCTAATTTGTTTAAAATATGGTAGGAATTCATTGAAATCACAAGCTTGATGGGTAATTGATGGGTAAAATCTGAACAATATAAGTGCCCTAGGGGTTGTTCAAGGTGTTGATTCCATATATGCAGTCAAAAAACCAGTTTAAATAACAAAAATCAAGATTTCACTTAAATTTTTTCCACTGGATTTAGACCAAAATATCCACGGAAACTCCAAAAAATCTCATTAAAGACAACTCCTTTGTTTAATTATTTCTTTGAGAAATTTATAAAATTAAATATGCCTTTTTTTTAATTTATTTTGCTAAATTGTCTCACATGGAACATTACAAAGCTGAAAAAAAACCTGAAAGAAGTTACTCTAAAATCAACCCCAAATAAATATGATGCCAAAGTTCAATTTTTCAATCAACATATGGTTCAATAATAAGGTGTAACAATCAATTTATTGTTGTGGCATGGTAGGTAAAAATAGAGAAGATGAGATCTCATTTAGAGGAGAAGTTGATGAAGAAAATGGCAGGAGCAGATCCTAAAAAGTGTCGAGCACGTAGAGATGGCAGTTTCCCTTTCAATCTCTCAACATGTGGGTGATTCTCCTGTCATTCCTGACGTCACAAAAAAGACTTCACTTCGAATGGTTATTCTTTCAATGTGTTTAAAACCCAACTGTAAATGTAGTTCGAGCAATGCCATGAAATATCCACTCCGCTATCCATTGGCCAACAACTATAGGGGATGCCAGAGGCTTTCCTTGTGCATATTGTTCACTGAGATTCTCATCTTATTCCATTATGCACCATTTTATAATAAGAGAAACAAATCAATGATCTAAACTTCTTTCAAAATTATCAAATATTGAAATAAGAAATTATTTCTCAAAACATTCATTATTTAAATGTGAAGATTTCCACAGTTTGGCACGAAGTTTTGGACTGAAACTATGTAATTTTTTGGATTGAAACTATGTGTAATATTTTGAAATGTCAAATTTCTAAAATATGAAACAGTTTCAATCAAAAAATTCCATAAATAACAACATTCATTCGTTATAGTAGTATGTGATACGAGTGCTCCCCGCACAATACATTTTAGTACTTGAATAGAAAAAATATCTAATGAAAATTAGAGTTCAACATTTGAAGATTATGATTTCCAAAAAATTTCAAGGTCTCAACCTAAACAAGAGTGTATTCCTATTAGAAATTTAACATACCAAAGTTCTAGAAAAATAATAAAGCAATGTCAAAATGACTTACGTATCAATGTTGCTAGCTTGAGATAATCCATCGGAGAAATATGAGGAACAGAGGTAGCTGAATCGAAACAGTACTGGAAGGCCTTCCCATTGTTAGGGCTAATCTATCCTGAGTGGCAGTATCTAGGTCTTCCACAGTGATAATTGCAGAAGGCTTATGTATCACAAGCAGGCCCTTCATGGAGGATTACACTAGAACCTGTAGAACCCATCCCCAAATTAAAAGTATTAAAGTGGCGCTCATGACATGGAGTTGGAGACCATCCAAGAATCATAGAAGCATCTTCATAGGTGCATTGAGATTTCCCACTTACCACTACATATGCTTTTGACCCAGTGTGCTATGAAAATGAATAATCAAGGGGAACATGTCAACAATATCCTCTAGTGTGTGAACATAAAACAACACATTAGACTGTTATGGATACATCCTAGCCCATTGAGTCACATAACCCCTAGAAATGTATTTCCACCATTTTTTATTTTTTACTTCAACTACATCCTTGAAGAGTAGAGTTGTATCAGATAAATATCCCAACTCGTCTTCATTTTCTGCCCATGTTTCTCTATCGTTGGGATCCATGGGTAAAAGAACGAACCAACACCTCTATACTTCTATAACTAGTAGCTTTCCAATTACAGTAAAATGTCAATATGACATATCAACAAGGAAACAATGTGAAATTGACCTATATAGAAAATTGTTTTACATACAAAATATTATATTCTTCCTAAAAGAGAACTGTGTTTTTTATTAAATGTGTGAGGCCTGATGGTTATAGTAGATAAGGTTGATCAAGTATTAAAGCTAGAGAGAATGCAAAAATCTCTTATAAGAAATATCAGAAACTCCGCCAATATCAGTCTTTCACACAAAACTTATAATAAATATTAGAAAGTTCGCCAATATCAATCTCTCACACAAAAATGATAAGAAATATCAGAAATTCCACCAATATCTGTCTTTTCTAACATTGAGTGAGGCACCTTTGGAGAATCTCGGGGTTTTGTGAGAATTCTGGTATTCGATAGCGTGGTTTTTCCAGATAAAGATAGTGGAGGTGGTCAAGAATTAAACAAACATTCATATTTTAGTATTTGACAGTGTGGTTTTTCCTAATAAAGACGGTGGAGGCGATCATGAATTAAATGCACATGCACATTCTGGTATCTGAAGGTCTGGTTTTTCCCGATTTGGTGGAAGCATTCATGCATTGAAGACATATGTCACCAACATGCATTCAGGACAGATGTCATTAGCACAATAAAAAAGTTGCCAAAGAATAAAGATAAGTTGATTAAAAAAGAAGGCCTATCAGCCTAATTAGACATAAATATATATTTATATTATCTATGTTTACACACACACGCACACACACACACATATATATAGTGTTATTGTACCCTTATTAGCTTTAAAAAAATGTGATAGATATGTGACATTATAATAATCACAAAAGTAATTACGCACTACGATTACTAGCCTATCACTAAAAAAAGCCCAAATATAAAGTTTAACCAAGATAAAATTGACCACAATATACTATTATATATACATAATTGAATAGTTAATAGTTAAAAGATTTCTCTAATGAACAATTTGTCAAGTTTATCTCCAATGTGGGTTTTTCCCAAAGAAAACTCTTGTGTTTATTTCTTGTTTGTCCCTGTATTATCATATTGCGATTTTTTTTAAGATGAATTTAATTCCAAGAAAGATTAATGTAAGAAATCATAAGAGGTAATTTCGAGTTAAGAAGATTCTATGAAAATTCAACACTTTTGACCCTATAAATGTACTCATTATTAGAGATTGTTGAAACAATAGAAGACCTGTCTTTGAGGAAAGTTTTCTAGCAAACCTCAATGCATTATCATGGCCATGCTCCTTCTCGCTAATATCTAAAATTTACAGGCATCTCGAACGCTCAGAAATTCTATTGCAAAATTATTTCCGTCGTTGCATATTGGCTTGCTTTGTTTGAAACATTCACTAGAAGAAATAATAGTAAGAACGTTGGAGAGTGTTAGAAAGGGTTTAGTGGCTTATCCATTTTTCTTAGCACTGCAACAAGGAATAATGCCCTTGTATCAAATGGGAAATTTTTTTTACATTTTAGGTTGTAAAATTATTAAAAACAGAAAGAAATGATAATATTTTTGTACCTAGAATTGTTCTGATATATTTATCTAATTAAGCATTATTTACTTTTGAATATTATCATAATGAAAATTACATTATTTTGTAACATTATTAGTTATTGAATCATAAATTTTCATTTCATTTCATTTATTATCCATGTACGATGTGAACATTTATTATTGTTACTATTTTTTCACCTATAAATTAATAGACTGGTGTTTAAAATTTAACCATAATTTATATTTTTTTAAAATATATTTTGTTAACTATACTGAAGTTTAATCAATTTTTCATTTCTTTTTAAGGCCAAGAAGCAGTAGATTTTTTAACATGAAGGGCACTTAAAATATGAACTAATAAGAGATGGTTAGTTAAATGGTGAGAAAAATAAATGTATGTTGCAAATCAAGTAACTTTCAGACATTAACAGTGATAAGTCTTAAGGTTAGGTTAGCATCATTCTTGATAAATTTCCTTCTACTATAGATGTTTCCCTTAGAATTTATACAGATTTAATGAAAGCTCATTATTGATGGGTGAATCATCTGTTATTAGTGATATGCAATCTAATATTTCAACATCACCTTTGGACATAAGGCATATTATTAAGTTTTATTTCTTTACCATGAGTGTAGAATGAAAATTCAAGGATCATTAGACAAAAAGAAAAAGGACTCCCATATTTTCCTCCTTACAGCTTATAGATAATTACTATATTGGCCGAATGGTAAAACATGTGTGGACCTACATAAAGTGCTAGAAAATCATCTGCATAGAGAAGAGGAGTTCTGGTAAAGTAGTTATACTTTAAAACAGCAAAAATCCTTCTATTGACTAAATGTTTTGTTATTGTGACCAAACCCAAACCATAATATTGTGGTACGTCCTGTCCTAAGAAATTTACATGGTCCTTTGGTAAAAAATATATTAATAAAAATTTTGTTAAGTAAAATAAAAGTACATGGCAGGAAAATCCTTATCAAATCCTTTGATATTATGGAGATCACTAGCTGCTTAAGGTTCTAGCCTATAGTTTCTAGAGAGAATGTCCATTGGCCTTTCCACTGGGAATAACTATAAACATTGGATGTCTCCAAAGACTGGAGACCTTTGTTGTTGATACCTAGTTCCTTTATTTGATTTATGGTCCAATATGGTTATTCGATTTATCTTGTTTGAGAACATTCCATTGCATGTATGTGTAATAGACGTGTCAGTGATTGGGGTTTTAATTAGCCATGTGAGGACACCTCTTGTTTTACAATAGGAAATCACATATCTATTCTCATAAATATTATAGGGAGTTTATTGCGATCACACTCTGATCACCTTGATGGCTCAAGCTCTATGTGGTTGAGCTTCTGGTTCCTGCTATTCAATTACAATTGACATAGGCATTGGAATCAACAACTGAAAATCAGGGAGACTAATAGCTTCTAAGGTGATTCAAATGTGAAACAATACTTTGCTTTATTTTCTTAGGTGATTCAATGGTTAGTCAAATATAAAGAGCTACAAACCATACTTGAGGGAGACAGACTAGGATCTTTGATGGAGGAGGATTTCACATTTTATTGAGAGTTCCTATTTTAAGAGAAACGATATTGCACATATAATGATGCTTCATTTCTAGACATTAACACCCTCGAGGTAAGATGTCACAATCATCACAAATATTCTCAATGCGAGACAATGGGCATTGTTGCCACTCTGGATAAATATGGATGTTTCTCCAAAGCTTATTCCATAATCCGTAAACCAGAGAAATACATATCATTTTCATTCATAGAGGAAAGAACTACCTAGGACCATGTGATTGAAAACTAAAATTAAAACTAGCCCAACCAGCCCTACTCAGAGGGAGGAAAGATAAATCCCCTTGTTTTCTCTAAGGGAAATAAGAGGGTTGGGAGAGGATGTCAATAATCAGCCACAAGTAACATAAAGATCGATACAAACCAAATTTCAAGGGGATGCATGTGAACCGAGGCAAGTGAGATCAAGTTACCAGGCAAGTGGGATAAAGTTATATTTGGTGTGTAGAACATGAAGTTCATGCTGGAGAATTAATTCAATGTATGAAATAAAAAAAATGTGGTGGAACCAGAAGGCAAGGTAGTGACTTCAAAATAAATATTATTATTGATGTGGAATATCCACAATCAACTCCATCAACTCCCTATTCATCAATGTGTAGATATTGTCATCCTTGGGGAACTGCAGGCTCCCTTCATTATTCTAAAGCTAGATGGTCTGATGCTAGGGACTATAAGAGAATGGAACATGTCTTATAATCATATTTCCTTGTTTCTCTACAATTTTCTATGAGTTTCAGTTTGTGTTCTAGGAAGCCTCGCTATTTTTTAAAAAAATTTGTAAGATTGTTGGTCAGTGTAAGTTTGTGTTTTAGGAAGACTATTTTTTTTTTAAGTTGTAAGAGGGTTTGAATGGACACAACCAACTATTATAAATAGAACATCTATGTCATTATTAAAGGTAAAAAATAAAATCCCTATGTATGGAAAAAGTATACATATTGAGGTAGAAGTGACGTTATTTAGGGCAGCTCTCATTTCAATCCATACTAGTTTACGTCGTGTTCAATTTTTGCTTCAACCAGGAGACGCTTAGATCATAGTTTTAAGATAAGCCACACTTTAATAAATGACTATTATTTTAATAGATTTATTTGATTTAAGGTGGAATTGTCGATTAGGTGGGTCGAGTTTATTAACAAATTGTGCTTGAAATATTTGATTGCATATAATTTTATTCTAACTATTTCATTATAGGTAGACTCGAATGCACAATGGTATAAAATTAATCCAATATAAACTATTTTCATTCTAACTATTTCATTTTATGTGAATAATATCAAATTAATCTAATCTAAACCGTGAGTCAAGTTATTACATTACAATTTTTTCAAATTATGTAATTCATTTGGATTATGTGGTGTTTAGTCTCTACCCGGTTAAAAGTTCAATTTTTTACAATATTGGCATTTTAGAAAAGGAATCAAGCTAAATAATTATAAATATTTTACCAAGAAAACAAATTAAATATTAATGATAAAAGTGTGTGCAATGGAATGTGTGTTGTATTTATCTAAAAATATACAAGAATTATAAGAAAAAATGATAAAGTAACATATAAATGCAAATTAATTATATTGCATTTTATTTTGGTTTTGAATGACATTGTATACTTAAGAAATTTTGCATATTAATTTCAACCTTAAAATAATTTTTTTAAATATGGTTTGGATATTTATTAAAATACTTTGTTTTCCTTTGGACTAAAAATCTCATGACTTAAACTATTATAGTCAACTTATTGGATACTTTCACTTTCCTAGTTCATGAAAGTAGTAGATATGGTTTTACAACCTATGTGAAGGTGTGTATTTATGTAGATTTAAGTGAAGGTATTTTTTACCACATTATATTGACATAAAAAACAAAATATAGAATCAATCCCTACCCTATGAACACATTGGTTTTTGTTGGAAACTTTGTTTTAACTATGATTAAATGTCAATCTCCTACCTAAAGGCGAATTCAACTTTAGTTTCAAAGGAAAACATTGAGATATTTTGTGGTGAAAATAATCACACTAGATGTCAAAGGATTTCAGCTAGGGTAATTTTGTGAACATTATTTTCCCCAACTACATGGGTTCAAGTCTCTGGAGACATGTTGTAACTGGCCTATTTATGGAATTTATGAAATAGTTGTACTTAGCGTGATAATGGAAACTAATCTTTCAAAGTTACTAATTCTCCAAATATTCTTTTTCCGATTAGAGAGAGAGAGAGAGAGAGAGAGAGAGAGAGAGAGCCTATCTGTCTTATAAATATAGATGGTGATCACAAAATAAACACACTGTATCTCTTCTTATCATTGTTACACTATAGGTGTGCATATTAGCAAATATAAAAATAGTATCCATTACCTTCTCATACTTTAAAAAACCTATGAGTTCTAGGTATAATATAAAAATATCATACAATAAAAGGTGTAAATACACTTCACAATGCCTATTCTCCCAAGCAAGAAAGTTTCTCTATCTTCAAGCTTGGATATTGGTTCTACTACCTACTAGTGTTGCTAATACAACACAGCAACCCAAAAAAAATAATTGCAAACAAGATTTGGTGAAGGGATTCAAACAAAAAAGACTTATTACTCTATTTTGTAAGAAGGTTATATGTCAAGGAAAAATATGGTTGTACAGTCATACAATAGTGCAGTTTTAAAGCCCATCCTTACTTGACCATTACCAACAAAAATTCACAAATTAAACACTCACCAGTCGACGGAAATCGCTCGTTAAAAAAACCAATGGACATGGTTTAATCCAACATATTAATGGTACAAGGAGCTTCTCTGCATGAGGGCTCAACTCCAAGAAAATGATGATATATATTCAAACCGCGACACCATTTGAACTTGTGATAGCAACTCATGTTATCACAATGAAATTCACCAAATTGAAATGTAGTAATTCATTGTCATGTATTGACTATTAGTATACTGGACTTTGACCTATGTTAGCTTGTACATATTTTTTTTAAATGACTTGCCCAATGGTTTGTGGCAAACAAACTTTAAAATAATGAATGGGTGTTTATATTCTTTCAACTAAGAAACTAATTAGTGGAGTGTTGTGTATAAGAAAAAAATAAATGTTGTGCATGGGGCTTTACCCAAGAAATTATATAGACTGATATATTCATGCGAACATATAATCATGAACCCATAGAAAATCTCATAATAGAAAATCTCTCATTGAATATGATGGTATAAATTGATTTATGATAGGATAGTAGGCAACATTCAACAATAGTGTTGATTACCACAAAGCAATGAGTTTATCAATTGTGTATCATTCATTCAATGGATAGATTGGACAATGTCGCTACACTAAGCATTCATAGCAAAACCTAGATCAAAGAATAACCAAAAATAAAAAACAATGCTCACAAAAATCAACCACGTGAAAACAATATAGTGTCCTAGAAACCCAAGTTGGGAAAACTATCTTTGATTGACAATTTTTAGTCTATTATTATCAATATTTTTAGAGAATTATAGAATTTCATGTCTCTCTAGACCATTAATATTCTCCACTATAATAAAAATGAATGAATCACATTGTTGATTTTTATAAAAATCCCCCACCTCATTCTTCTACCTATGTTTAAGAGTTGGATTGGATTATTTTAATGGTCATATTCAAAAGGTACATTGTCCTTGACCCTTTAGCCCTCTTTCTAGTGTTCCTTTACTATATTTTTGTATTATTTTTTTTTCCTCTTGTAGTTAGTGAAGTTTTTTACAATTTAATGGGTTATTAGGTACTTGAGCGTGTGTCCATCACCTTGCAATCACCCTCACCTATTCATCATTCCCCACCACTCTACAATCACCCTCACCTATTCATCATTCCCCATGGTGTTTGATCATACCTCCCTATTGGGAGGTTTTAGATCCCCTAGCATTGGCCCATGGAGGAGATGGAAGCACATCACCTCCACTTCTTCTCCAAGTTTATCATTCTCTAGTGGTCCTAAAGGTTACTAGCTTCCCAATTGTTTTGTTTTATTCATTTTAAAGTTTCAATTAAATAGTAAAAGATTCATTAAATATTAAAAAATGGTTTTTGGTGAGTTTTATTTACTTTTCAAGCTTTTTACTCCGATTGAATCACAAGAATTAGAAGAGTTGAATTTAAATTGTTTTTTAATTTCGTTAACTAAATTACAAGAATTAGAAGAATTGAATTTAAATTTCTTTTTATTTCATTAACTAATTACAAGAATTAGAAGAATTGAATTAGTAGAATTAAATTTAAATTTCTTTTTATTTCATTGACTAAATTGTTAAGATTGCAACAAGATGATGAGCTTAGTGAAAACAGTCACCTTCACTAAGTGGGCCCATAGGCTATTTTTGGCGCAAGTATATTTTTAGACTATGTCTATTTTTAGACATATCGATCATATTCTATGAGGTGCAGGATGCTATTTGTGGATGGTTGGTCAAGTTGGAAAAATATATGGACTTCTATTTTTAGACATATTGGGCGGAATCTATTTTTAGATTGCCAGTCTAAAAATAGATATGTAGAATATTATTAGCTCTTAATAATATTTGGACTCTAAACATTATCTTATTCTCTTGGAGCACTTCAGTTAAGTGCACAGATGTGGCACAGGAGATGACAGAATGAATTACGCTATTCCTGAGGGTTAATTGGAGCTATTGCATGGAGGACCTCAGCTAGAACTCATGTGACAGAGTTTGATGGAGTTATAGAAGTAGTTGGTGGAGTTGTGTATAGTTTAATTCAATTAGACACAATTGAGCTAGTTGTATCTAGTCTAACTGATTGATACACTAGTGAGAGTGGTGTGAATTAATTATTAATTAATTCACTAAATATTAACTCATTAATCAACTAAATAATACATTAGTTAGCTACAGTGCATGGACAGTTTCAGTGGAGACTAGTGGAGAGATAGGTGAAAGGGCAAGATGACTATCAATTGTGACTATAGTGATGCATTGATTGCATCCAACACTCAGTAGAGATGCCAATGAGGATTGCATGAGAAAGGCTGGACCAATTTGAGTTCATTCAGAGCCATTCTTCAGTAGGGATTTTGTAGTAGAGGCAGACTAGTAGGTGGTAGAGATCGGTGCATGGATTTACTAGTTCAGGCCTGATTAGTGTGCAGCGATTGTATTGTACTGAGAGCTTGTCAGAAGCTTTCTATGAGGATTGCTACATGATCTCTATGACATATATTATATACATATATTTGGGGTTTTTAGCTTCAGGCTTTCCCATTAAAACACTGTGTTAATGTGTGTAAATTTTTATGGTTTCAATGTGTCCATGCAATTGATTTAATTTCTGCATATGATGATCAATGGTGGAATAGATTTTGTATTGTGCATGAAGTCAAATAGTGTATGATAAAGATAATATTAGACATATAACACATTAGTTATATAATTTCTACATGGTATCAAAGCATTGATCATTGGAGCAATTGCAAATCATTAAAGCGGTTGAGTTTTGTGCTGGTGGAATTCGAATTTGCAGTGGTGTTTTCTTGGTGTCGAAGTTGAGATTTCTTTCAATGGATTGCGATTGGAGTATGCACTTGAGGGCAGCCCGAATTATATTTCATGGAAGGATAGGATGGAGGCGGCGCTGGAGGATAATGGGTTGAAGGAGTTCATAGATGCAGAAATTCCAAAACCTGCTTCTAGCGATGCTACCGCACTTGACGCATGGAAAAATAAGACAGCAAAATGTTCGAAAGATTCTATTGGAAGGTGTGAAGGATCACATAGTGTCCAACCTTCATGGTAAAGCTTTTCCATTCTTGATGTGGAAAGCTTTGGTAGACTTGTTCCAAATCAAGAGCGACCAGAGGAAGTTAGCGCTCAAATACAAACTCAAGAAAATAAAAATGGAGAAAGGTGAAAGTATACCCAAGTACCTCATGAAGTTTTTCCAGTGCAGTGATGAGCTGGGAAGTGCGGGGGTTACTGTAGATGAAGAGGACATGGTGAGCTTGGCTCTCGTTGGGCTTCCGAAGAGTTGGCATTCCTATGAGAACTCTGTCAATGGTTGAGAGAAACTGTCGGGATGGGAGCAACTTTGGTTGGATCTTGTACAGGAGGAGATAAGGTGGAGTACCAGGGATGGATCTTCATCGAAGAATGAGGATGAATAAAATTGCGCTTTGGCTATCAAAGCAAGGAAAGGGAAGAGAAATAAAAATCCTTCTCAATCCGATGTGAAAGGAAAGAAGCAGGACATGTCCAAGGTGAAGTGCTTTCACTGTCACCAACATGGACATTACACCACTAATTGTCCACGAAAGAAGAAAAATAAGCAGGCTGCTAGATCTGCAACTGGAGAGACCTTAGCCTCGCAGTTTGAGTTGGATTTTTCGCTAATCGTAAGCTTGGTCTCAAGTGTGATCGGATCAGTGTGGTTTCTTGACAGTGGCGCGCCTTTCCATATGACCAGAGACAAAGATTTGTTTACTGATCTGGATGAGAAGGATCTTGTTGTGCATATCAAGATGGGCGATGATGGTAGATACAGTGTGACTGGTATTGGGACCATCTCCTTTGAGAGGAAGTTTTGAAAACCTTTCATCTTGAAGGAGGTCATGCATGTTCCAGGATTGAAGAAGAATCTGATCTTTGTGGCGATATTGGAAGACAAGGGATATGATGTTGTCTTTAGTGAGGGAAAGGCTTTCCTGCGTAGTAAGGCAACTGGTGAAACCCAGAGGATAGGGGTTCGAGTTAAGAACCTTTATCAATTGTAGGTAGATGACTGTGCAGCAATGACAGGAAACGCAGAAGGAGTGGTGAGCCGGGATGAGGGTGAATTGTGGCACAAAAGATTGGGCCATCTTCACCATGGCGCTTTGAAAATTTTGCAGCAGATTTTTACCGGGCTTCCCAAAGGTACAATTGCGCAGTCAGATCAGCGCAAGGGATGTACTTTGGGAAAATTTGTGAAAGCCACCTTTCATGAGAAGGATAGTCGTGCCATGATGATCCTTGAGAGAATTCACACAGACGTGTGTGGACCTTTCTCAGTAGCTTCGACAGCAAAGCACAGGTATTGTGTGATATTTGTTGATGACTTTTCTCGTAAGTGCTGGATCTTCTTCATGCAGAAGAAGAGCGAGACATTCTCAAAGTTCTGTGAGTTCAAGGGACTGGTTGAGAAAGATTCTAGGAAGTAGGTGAAGGCTCTTAGGAGCGATAATGGTGGTGAATTCATCTCTGGAGAATTAAAATACTTTTACAGCATAGAAGGAATTCGAAGAGAGCTCATAGTGCCTCATAACCCACAACAGAATGGGGTCACGGAGTGAAAGAACAGAACGATTGTGGGTGCTGCACGGGTGATGTTGCATGATCAGGGCCTTCCCATACACTTGTGGGCTAAAGCTTGCAACAGTGTGGTTTATGTGCAAAACCGTTGTCCTCATAGACTACTTGGCATGAGTACACCCGAAGAGGCATTTTCTGGTAAGAAGCCTAATATTTCTCATTTCAAGATTTTTGGCTCACCTGTTTACATTCATGTGATGAAGGATGCTAGGAAGAAGCTGGAGCCAACCACAAAGGTTGGGATATTTGTGGGGTACACAGAAACACCCCACAACTATCGTGTGTATTTTCCAGACAGTTGGAAGACTTTTATGCGATGGGATATCAAATTTCATGAGGAGGAAGTGATGAGGTTGTTGCTTGAGAGGGAGCTACACTTGCATGCAGATGAGGAGATATTAGTTTCTAAGGATGAGCCTCAGGATGTGGATCAACCACAAGAGGAGTTTCATGGAGTGGAAGAAACCACTCATGTAGCGCCAAACATCAGAGGGCTGAAGCGCACTACAGAAGCTAAGCGACTGAATCAAGATGCAGCGCAGAATGTAGGAGCCCCTACATCACAACGCAAATAGAGACAGTCATATGAATGATATACTGGATACATGGCTCTGATGAGCAAGTGTATCGTGACAGAACCATATTCTTTCGAGGAAGTTGTGGAGGACCATGCATGGGTAGATGCCATGGTGGAAGAGTATGATTCTATTATTAGAAACAATGCATGGGAGATTGTCCCAAGGCCGGAAGGGAAATCTGTGGTAGGTTCGAGATGGATCTACAAAGTGAAGCAAGCTACTGATGTGGGCATCGAGAAGTACAAGGCAAGATTTGTTGCCCGAGGCTTCTCACAGATCGAGGGGATCGACTATGAAGAAACCTTTGCACCTATTGCAAGGTATTCTTCCATACAGAGCATCCTAGCTCTCTCAGCGTAGATGGGTTCACACATTCATCAGATGGATGTGAAGATTGTGTTCCTCAATGGAGTCATTGAGGAGGAGATGTACATAGAGCAGCCTAAAGGATTCAAAATCTTCAAGAGCGAGTCACATGTCTGTAGGCTCAAAAGAGCATTGTATGGGCTGAAACAAGAACCTAGTGCTTGGTACACATGGATAGACAGTTATTTCACCGATCTTGGATTCACCAAGAGTGAGGCAGATCCGAACCTATACCAGATTGTGGTGGAGGGTAAGTTGCTGATCATTGTACTTTATGTATATGATTTGATACTGACGGGTGATGAACAATTGATACTCTAATTCAAGGCTGATCTTGCAAAGGAGTTTGAGATGACGGACTTGGGCCTCCTTCATTATTTCCTGGGATTGGAAATTTGGCAGCGGAAGGATGGACTGTTTGTGTCTTAAGGAAAGTATGCCCGAGAGATACTGGAGAAGTTCAACATGCAAGGCTGCAAGCCTATCGACACTCCTCTTCCTAGTGGTTGGAGGAAAGAGGATGCTACATTGACAGAGGTAGTGGATGCCACTGTTTACAGACAATTGGTTGGTTCACTCATGTATCTAGTCAATACACGACCAGACATATGCTATGTTGTTAACCAGCTTTCACAAGCTATGGTTAAGCCTACCAAGATCTTTTGGAAGGCACGCAAGCATGTATTAAGATATCTCAGAGGCACAATGCGATATGTATTATGGTAGAGACAGTCGGATGAGGTGAAGTTGCATGGCTTCACAGATGCAGATTGGGTAGGGAGCCTAACAGACAGAAAGACCACATCTAGAGGGATTTTCGATATTAGGTCTACAACAGTTTCTTGGTACAGCAGGAAACAGAGATCTGTGGCACTCAGTTCAACGGAGGTCGAGTACATGGTAGCAATTTTGGCTGCATGCGAGGCTATATGGATGAGGAAGATCCTGGTCGGGTTGTTCGGTTCACACTTAGATCCTACTGTGATATATTGTGATAATTAGGGTTGCATTAAACTCTTGGTGAATCTAGTATTTCATGATAGATATAAACACATTAACATCTGGTATCATCATATCAGAGATTGTGTGCAACGAAAGATCATGTTACTTTCTTATATTCCTACGGAGGATCAGGATGCTGATATTTTGACAAAGGTGCTCACCAGGAGCAAATTAGAATACCATAGAGACAGGATCGGGGTGGTAGATAATCCCTATCTTGTTGAGAGGAAGTGTTGAGATTGCAACAAGATGATGTGCTTAGTGAAAATAGTCGCCTTCACTAAGCAAGCTCGCAGGCTATTTTTGGTGCAAGTCTATTTTTATACTATGTCTATTTTTAGACATGTTGATCATATTCTATGAGTTGCAGGATGCTATTTGTGGATGGGTTGTCAAGTTGGAAAAATAGATGGACCTCTATTTTTAGAAATATTGGGCGAAACCTATTTTTAGATTGCCAGTCTAAAAATAGATATGTCGAATATTATTAGCTCTTAATAATATTTGGACTCTAAACATTAACTTATTCTCTTGGAGCACTTCAGTTAAGTGCACAGATGTGGCACAGGAGCTGACATAAGGAATTATGCTATTCCTGAGGGTTAAGTGGAGCTATTTCATGGAGTACTTCAGTTATAAATCATGTGACAGAGTTTGGTGGAGTTATAGATGTAGTTGGTGGAGTTGTGTTCAGTTTAACTCAGTTAGACACAATTGAGCTACTTGTATCTAGTCTAACTAATTGATACACTAGTGAGAGTGGTGTGAGTTAATTATTAATTAATTCACTAAATATTAACTCATTAATCAACTGAAGAATACACCAATTAACTACAGTGCATGGACAGTTTCAGTGGAGACCAGTGGAGAGATAGGTGAAAGGGCAAGATGATTGTCAGTTGTGACTATAGTGATACATTGATTTCATCCAACACTTAGTATAGATGCCAATGAGGATTGCGTGAGAAAGGCTAGACCAATTCGAGTTCATTCAGAGCCATTCTTTAGTAGGGATTGCGAAGTAGAGGCAGGCTAGCAAGTGGCAGAGATCGGTGCTTGGATTTGCTAGATCGGGCATGATTACTGTGTAGCGATTGTATTGTACTGAGAGCTTGTGAGAAGCTTTCCATGAGGATTTTTACATGATATATATGAAATATATTATATACAAATAGTTGGGGTTTTTAGCGTCAGGCTTTCCCATTAATACACTGTGTTAATGTGTGTGAATTGTTATGGTTTCAATGTGTGCATGCAATTGATTTAATTTTTGCATATGATGATCAATGGTGGAATATATTCTGTATTGTGCATGAAGTCAGATATTGTATGATCAGGAAAATCTTAGACATATAACGGATTAGTTATATAATTTCCACATGGTATCAGAGCATTGATCATTGGAGCAATTGCAAATCATTAAAGTGGTTGAGTTTTGTGCTGGTGGAATTCGAATTTGCAGTAGTGTTTTCTTGGTGTCGAAGTTGAGATGTCTTTCAACGGATTGCGATTGGAGTATGCCCTTGAGGTCAGCTCGAAAGATATTGCATGGAAGGACAGGATGGAGGTGGCATTGGAGGATAATGGGTTGAAGGAGTTCGTAGATGCAGAAATTCCAAAACCTGCTTCTAGCGATGTTGCCACACTTGACGCATGGCAAAAGAAGATAGAAAAATATCAAAGGATTCTATTGGAAGGTGTGAAGGATCACATCGTGTCCATCCTTCATGGTAAATCTTCTCCATTCTTGATGTGGAAACATTTGGCAGACTTGTTCCAAAGCAAAAGCGACCAGAGGAAGTTGGTGCTCAAAGACAAACTCAGGAAAATAAAAATGGAGAAGGGCGAAAGTATACCCAAGTACCTCACGAAGTTTTTCCAGTGCAGGGATGAGCTGGGAAGTGCAAGGGTTACTGTAGATGAAGAGGAATTGGTAAGCTTGGCTCTCCTTGGGCTTCCGAAGAGTTGGTGTTCCTATTAGGACTCTGTCAATGGTTGGGAGAAACTGCCGGGATGGGAGCAACTTTGGTTGGATCTTGTACAGGAGGAGATAAGGCGGAGTACCAGGGATGGATCTTCATCGAAGAATGAAGATGAAGAAAATTGCACTTTGGATGTCAAAGCAAGGAAAGGGAAGGGAAAGAAAAATCCTTCTCAATCCGGTGTGAAAGGCAAGAAGCAGGACATGTCCAAGGTGAAGTGCTTTCACTGTCACCAACATGGACATTATGCCACTAATTGTCCATGGAAGAAGAAAAGTAAGCAGGCTACTGGATCTGTGACTGGAGAGGCCTTAGCCTCACAGTTTGAGTAGGATTTTTCGCTGATCTCATGATTGGTCTCAATTGTGATGGGATCAACATGGTTTCTTGAGAGTGGTGCGTCTTTCCATATGACCGGAGACAAATATTTGTTTACTAATCTGGATGAGAAGGATCTTGGAGTGCATATCAAGATGGGCAATGATGGTAGATACAGTGCGACTGGTATCGGGACCATCTCCTTTGAGAGCGAGTCTGGAAAACCTTTCATCTTGAAGGAGGTCATGCATGTTCCAGGATTGAAGAAGAATCTGATCTCTGTGGCGATCTTGGAAGACACGGGATATGATGTTGTCTTTAGCGAGGGAAAGGCTTTCCTACGCAGTAAGGCAACTGGTGAAACCCAGAGGATAGGGGCTCAAGTTAAGAACCTTTATCAATTGCAGGTAGATGGCTGCACAACAATGGCAGGCAAAGCAAAAGGAGTGGTGAGCCGGGATGAGGGTGAATTGTGGCACAAAAGATTGGGCCATCTTCACCATGGCGCTTTGAAAATTTTGTAGTAGATTTCTACCGGGCTTCCCAAAGGTACACTTGCACAGTTAGATCAATGCAAGGGTTGTACTTTGGGAAAATTTGTGAAAGCCACCTTTCATGAGAAGGATAGTCACACCACGACGATCCTTGAGAGAATTCACACAGACGTGTGTGGACCTTTCTCAGTAGCTTCGACAGAAAAGCACAGGTATTATGTGATATTTGTTGATGAATTTTCTCGTAAGTGCTAGATCTTCTTCATGCACAAGAAGAGCGAGACATTCTCAAATTTCTGTGAGTTCAAGGCACTGGTTGAGAAAGAGTCGGGGAAGCAGGTGAAGGCTCTAAGGAGCGATAATTGTGGTGAATTAATCTCTGGTGAATTCAAATACATTTGCAGCACAGAAGGAATTTGAAGAGAGCTCATAGCGCCTCATAACCCACAGCAGAATGGGGTCATGGAACGAAAGAACAAAATGATCATGGGTGTTGCACAGGCGATGTTGGATGATCAGGACCTTCCCATACACTTGTGGGCTGAAGCTTGCAACACTGTAGTTTATGTGCAAAACCATTATCCTCATAGAGTACTTGGCATGAGTACACCCAAAGAGGCGTTTTCTGGTAAGAACCCTGATATTTCTCATTTGAATATTTTTGGCTCACCTGTTTACATTCATGTGACGAAGGATCCCAGGAAGAATCTGGAGCCGACCGCAGAGGTTGGGATATTTTTGGGGTACACATAAACACCCCACAACTATCGTGTGTATTTTCCAAATAGTTGGAAGACTGTTGTGGGATGGGATATCAAATTTCGTGAGGAGAAAGCCATGATGTTTTCGCTTGAGAGGGAGCTACACTTGCATGCAGATGAGGAGCGGAAGAAACCACTCATGCAGCGCCAAACATCAGAGGGCAGAAGCACACTACAAAAGCTAAGCGACTGAATCAAGATGCAACGCAGAATGTAGGAGCCCGTACATCACAGCACAGACAGAGACAGTCACCTGACCGATATACTGGATACATGGCTCTGATGAGCAAGTGTATCATGATAGAACCATCTTCTTTCGAGAAAGATGTAGAGGACCATGCATAGGTAGATGCCATGTTGGAAGATTATGATTCTATTGTCAGAAATAGTGCATGGGAGATTGTCCCAAGGTCGGAAGGGAAATCAGTGGTAGGTTCGAGATGGATCTACAAAGTGAACCAAGTTGCTGACGGGAGCATCGAGAAGTACAAGGCAAGATTTTTTGCCTAGGGCTTCTCACAGATCAAGGGGATCGACTATGAAGAAACTTTTTCACCTGTCGCAAGGTATTCTTCCATACAGAGCATCCTAGCTCTCTCAGCCAAGATGGGTTCACACACTCATCAGATGGATGTGAAGAATGTGTTCCTCAACGGAGTCATTGAGAAGGAGATGTACATAGAGCAGCCTGAAGGATTTGAAATCTTTAGCAGCGAGTCACATGTGTGCAGGCTCAAAAGAATGTTGTATGGGCTGAAACAAGCACCTCATGCTTGGTACACACAGATAGACAGTTATTTCGCTAGTCTTGGATTCACCAAGAGTGAGGCAGATCCAAACCTATACCAGATTGTGGTGGAGGGTAAGTTGCTGATCATTGTACTTTATGTAGGTGATTTGATACTAACGGGTGATGAACAATTGATACTCTCATGCAAGGCTGATCTTGTAAAGGATTTTGAGATGAAGGACTTGGGTCTCCTTCATTATTTCCTGGGATTGGAAATTTGGCAGCGGAAGGATGGACTGTTTGTGTCTCAAGGCAAGTATGCCCAAGAGATACTGGAGAAGTTCAACATGCAAGGCTGCAAGCCTATCGACACTCCTCTTCCTAGTGGTTGGAGGAAAGAGGATGCTACTTCAGCAGAGATAGTGGATGCCACTGTTTACCGACAGTTGGTTGGTTCACTCATGTATCTAGTCAATACATGACCGGACATATGCTATGCTGTTAACCAGCTTTCACAAGCTATGGTTAAGCCTACCAAGCTCTTTTATAAGGTAGGAAAGCATGTATTGAGATATCTCAAAGGCACATCGGGATATGGATTATGGTATAGACAGTCGAATGAGGTGAAGTTGCATGGCTTCACGGATGCAGATTGGGTAGGGAGCCCAACAGACAGAAAGAGCACATGTGGAGGGATTTTCAGTATCGGTTCTACAGCAGTTTCTTGGTACAGCAGGAAACAGAGATCCGTGGCACTTAGTTCAACGGAGGCCGAGTACATGACAGCAATTTTGGCTGCATGCGAGGCTATATGGATGAGGAAGATCCTGGTCGGGTTGTTCAGTTCACACTTAGATCCTACTGTGATATATTGTGATAATCAGAGTTGTATTAAAATCTCGGTTAATCCAGTATTTCATGATAGATCTAAACACATTGACATCCGGTATCATCATATCAGAGATTGTGTGTAACGGAAGATCATGTTACTTTCTTACATTCCTAC
Organism: Pinus albicaulis; assembly: GCA_034641835.2. Lineage (NCBI taxonomy): Eukaryota > Viridiplantae > Streptophyta > Pinopsida > Pinales > Pinaceae > Pinus > Pinus albicaulis. The sequence goes on along the minus strand of CM076580.1, from coordinate 1,332,928,262 downwards.
GAAGGATCAAGATGCTGATATTCTGACAAAGGCGCTCACCTGGAGAAAATTAGAATACCATAGAGACAAGATCAGGGTGGCAGATAATCCCTATCTTGTTGAGAGGGAGTGTTGAGATTGCAACAAGATGATGAGCTTAGTGAAAAGAGTGGCCTTCACTAAGAGGGCCTGTAGGCTATTTTTGGCGCAAGTCTATTTTTAGACATGTCGATCATATTCTATGAGTTGCAGGATGCTATTTGTGGATGGTTGGTCAAGTTGGAAAAATAGATTGACTTCTATTTTTAGAAATTTTGGGCAGAGTCTATTTTTAGACTGCCAGTCTAAAAATAGATATGTTAGATATTATTAACTCTTAATAATATTTGGACTCTAAACAACAGCTTATTCTCTTGGAGCACTTCAGTTTAGTGCACAGATGTGGCACAACAACTGACATAAGGAATTATGCTATTCCTGAGGGTTTACTAGAGCTATTGCATGGAGGATGAAATTTTGACTCATGTGACGAGTTTGGTGGAGTTAACAAAGTAGTTGGTGGAGTTGTGTTCGGTTTAACTCGATTGAACACGATTGAGAGCTAGTTGTATTTAGTCTAACTGATTGATACACTAGTGAGAGTGGTGTGAATTAATTATTAATTAATTCACTAAATATTAACTCATTAATCAACTAAAGAATACATCAGTTAACTACAGTGAATGGATAGTTTCAGTGGAGACCAGTGGAGAGATAGGTGAAAGGGCAAGATGACTATCAGTTGTGACTATAGTGATGCTTTGATTGCATCCAACACTCGGTAGAGATGCCAATGAGGATTGTGTGAGCAATTCTGGACCAATTCGAGTTCATTTAGAGCCATTCTTCAGTAGGGATTACGCAGTAGAGGTAGGCTAGCAGGTGGCAGAGATCGGTGCATGGATTTGCTAGATCGGGCCTGATTAGTGTGTAGCGATTGTATTGTACTGAGAGCTTATGAGAAGCTTTCTATGAGGATTGTTACATGATCTCTATGAAATATATTATATACAGATAGTTGGGGTTTTTAGCTTCAGGCTTTCCCATTAAAACACTGTGTTAATGTGTGTGAATTTTTATGGTTTCAATGTGTGCATGTAATTGATTTAATTTCTGCATATGATGATCAATGGTGGAATAGATTTTGTATTGTGCATGAAGTCAAATAGTGTATGATCAAGAGAATCTTAGACATATAACGCATTAGTTATATAATTTCTACATAAATTACAAGAATTAGAAGAGTATAACTTTTAAATATTTGAAAGAATTACATATTTCAATAAAAATTTGCGAACAAGTTTTCTCAATTCATTTTTTCTTTAAAAGAAAATTAATTGAAATATTTGAGAACCTTCAAATTTCTAAAAAACTCTTTTTCCGAAAGAGACAATGAAAAAATGGAAGATATCTACCCTTTAGGAAGGATTATTTGAAAACTATTAATTCACAATTTTTTTGTGGTGGACCATATCTATAAAGACTAAGTTTCTTTCAATGATTTTAAAACATTATGTACTATTTTTATTGTCAATGTGTGCTTTAAAATGCAAAACAATGCAACACATGCATACAAATGCATCCCTCATACAACTTTTTCAATTCAATAAACCTTTCTGTCTCTCTTTGCGAAACAATACAATACAGGCATACAAATGCATCCCTCATACAACTTTTTCAATTAAATAAACTTTTCTATTTCTCTTTACAACTTTTAAAGCAATTACTAGTTAATATATGTGTTTACTATATAACAAACTCACCTTATAATATATATATTTATATATTTCAAATACACATATGGTAGGAATCATGGCTCCTATATATACACTATTTAATGCCATGATTTCAACACCTATCTACCATAATATGTCATATGACTTATTCAACATATTGGTAATCGAATACAATATATAACACATGCAACTTATCTTTTTCTTGCTCTTTTGAATGCAAATATATAAATTTAAGTAGGTGGTTTAACTTTTTAAACTATATGGTTTCCGTTAACAATGATGTGAGGCACCATTAAAGTGTTTATTTTGAATAAACGATGGAATTAAATAAAACAAATGTTTACCACCTACAATGAAATAGAAATGTTTGTGAATATCATCAAAATTAATATATGGGATGCAAATTTTAGGTTAAGAAATAATCAATATCAATGAATCATCGTTATAATCAATAGTGGAGTTTCTATTTTCAAGGATAGATGTATTTAAATTAATATTTAAAAGTACTTATGGGCTAACAAACCATTCCATTTATCATGCAAGAGAAATAATGGTTAACGATTTTACAGTAATATAAGAGAAATAATGATAAACACAATTGAAATCATGAATGAACATCGACATTCATATTTATTCTTGTATAACTATTCTCTACCCACAGGAAATATGTTCTTCTGTTCAGAAGGCAAGTAATTTCCTGACAGACTTAATCGGTTGACCGTTAAGAGCTACTGAATCGTCAGAACGCCCTCGTCCAATTTCTATGTTGATATCATCTGCTGATGCCGGCTCTGCGTTGCCATTCACCATCAGTTGCTGTTCCTCTTTTGATTTTTGATTGCGGCATCCAGGAGTTGGATCATGGACATTACAATGAGGTGAGGGAGTGCGCGTAGCAGATCGTCCTGCTGCCGACTCCTGAATGGATGAATCGACATTCAATTGTTTTGAAGGAGTTGGAATATGGCGATTAGGTTGAGGGGCAGCAAGCACATGTAGTTGCTGTTCTTTTCTTGATTTTTGAAGGTGACATCCAGGAGTTTGAACATGGACATTGCACTGAGGCGAGGGAGTGCGCGTAGCAGATCGCCCTGCTGCCGACTCCTCAATGGGTGAATGGAGATTAATTTTGTGCGATGGAGTTGGAACATGACCATTGGGTTGAGGGGCAGCGAGAACAAGCATGGGGTTGTGACCATCATCTCGAAGTGATTTCCATCCTCCTGAAGCCACGGCTTTAACGGAAGAACGAACTTTTTTGCTTAGAGACAGTCCTGGCGGAGTTGGAACATTTTGGTGGGGTTGAGGCCCTGGAGAAGCAGCAACCACAACCAAGGGGCTTTCCTTAAACAATAACGTCGTCATAAGTAGGGCGAGAGCAGCAACCACAAGAGCAGACACAGTAGCTTTCATTTTTATGAGCAACGGCATCATCGTTCTTACACTTTTCCACAAAGAAACCTGTTATATTCTGGATGAATCTTCAGCGGATTGATCTGTTAGCAGGACTGGAGAAAATAGGATTTACGAGGACGTGATTTCTTGATGAGTTGTACTAGCAGATGAAATATATCTTGCATCCGAACAATACAAACTCATCTAGAGGGATCGTCTATAAATACGTGAGGGAGAGGGGGCGGAGCCGAAACGGACCCGACATTTTAGATTTGCGAAATTAAACAATCTGTATATTGTATTGAATTCCAATTAACTGTAAAATCGAGCTTGGACAGATTCTGCATTCGTAGAGCACACGGGAGAGAACATACATGATTGTTTTAAAGTCCCCGTGCCAACAGGCATTTAACGTTCAATATTTTCCTGTTGACATGGATGGTTTCAAATTTCAATTTTCTGCGTTGAATATATGAATGTGGGGAGAGAGCCTGGAACAGTAATGTGTGACCGAGTTGGTATGTTTCACAAGGTCCTCGAAACAGTTTAGTTCATCCCTCGTGTTCAATTGACTTCAACGCATGGAAAAGCAAAGCTTCAATATATATACACAGAAATTAGGAAGCTAATTTTGAGGTAATGTAAATGTATGTGAGTGTGTGGGAAGGAATTAAATCTTGCCCGTAAATTTTGTTCTCAAATCTAGGTTCACATTAATCACTGATTTCGCATTTAGCACACACTCTGAGATTTCGAAAAGCACTTTCGATTTATCTGAATCCGTGTTTTCGCATTTAAGACGGACTCCAGAAGAAATCGGAAACATTTTAAAAAGGATTAGTTTACCCAGGCGGAGGAAATGCCCGTGAATGGTAACCGGTCGGAAAATATTTCGATTCAGATGACGGAGAATAGCGAATGGCAGTTGAGTGAAATAGCTACCTTGATGTGTGGACCCATCCCGCATACCATGACCCGCCCTACGTCTCTGTATGAGTCATGTGCACCATGTTCATGTTAATCATGATGTATCCATCATGTTATGGCGGGAAAATGAAAATTTGAAATTAAGCGGCAGAAAAACCAAATCAGAAATAATACTCCATTCTTGGCTGGAAACCAACAAGTGCACCCTAGCATGGAAGACGTAGAGGAAAACGCAGGCCAATATGCAGACGAGAAGCCGAGCTCTCCATTGGTGCCCAAGTCCAGTCATTCGTCTATCCTCATCCTTCCGCCTGGCAGATGCTCGTTCAAATTCCCAGGGACCAAATCCTACCAGCAAAACAGATTCGCAGATCCCACTCACGTCTCGCAACTGCCGGAGCTCCTGTTGCCGCTGCTTGGTCTGCACTGTATGATTTCTAATCGCTGTTCGCATTCTGTATTTGCTCATTCAGCCAAGGATCTCCAAATACTCCGTCCACAACGTCAAAATCATTAACATCGGCATCAACGTGGACCTCAGCACAAATTTCTAGTTCTCTGTAAATGTAAGTCCCCATAATCCCAACCAGAAGATCACATATATTATCTGGACAACAGTCATCTAGCTGCTTCGTACTTGGGCACGAAGCTCTGCACAGGTTCAGCGTTCCCTTGAATTTGGAGGCTGACGTGCCCGCCAAGATAAAAATAGAGAAATTGAAGTTGATAAAGATTAACGTCGACGTGAGATGGGAGCTGGTCGTTGACAGGCTCGATACCAACGCTAAATTTATCTCAGAGAAGTCGAAGGTGAGCGTAAAGCTGTGAGGGTTGCCAGATCGATCCATGGTGGGTTTTAACGTGAGACTATTAATGTATAGATTTCATGCTTCAGACGATGATAATGTTATCTTTGTGGGGAATCCAAACACTTTATAACAATTCCCACTACTTTAAATATGTTTTGTTATGTTTTGTTTTTAATTTGCATTTGATTTTAATTGAATTAATTAGTTTTTTGGGGTTATGTTTTGGTTTTTTTATTATGCTGTAAAGTGTTTTTATTTGAAAACAACTTTTCTAATTGTTAGATGTATGTACGGTTATACACATTGATTTAGATGTTAGACGATTGAAACATTCTCAACCTTCAGATTAAACACTGTGATTATTAACGAGTAACATACATAGAGAAACAATTTTAACCAGATGAAAATTTGACATATTCGAATCAAATGAGTTGAAGCTATCGGTGCCCAGAATTTCATTCCTGACTTGCACTCTGGAAGTTGGACCACGTTGGTTCGAAACCAAGCACATCTGCATTTGCGCTCTAGAAGTTGGGCCACGTTGGTTCGAAAGCAAACACATTTGCATTGACAATGTGGCTGGAAACCACCCGAGCAGTCGCGAGTTTGAATCCCGGAAGCCTGAGTCTTCGACGGCCATGGCGGCAGTGACACAGCTTTGAGCTCGTTTCAAGTTGAACTGTAACGACAACAACATCAATAATAACAATAGCAGCAACCCCTTTAAGGAGCTCACTGGAGCCATTCTCAAGCTCGGAGAGGTCTACGAGCAGGTTGAAAGTTAGAAACTCCAACAGTTTATGCTACTGGAGAAGCAGTGCATGGAATTCATCAGAGATCCCGAGATCCAGAGGATGCATCTGTTCATGGAGACTTAGGTGGAGCTCACCAACATGAAGCATGGGAAGCACGGAAATAATACTGGTAAGCAATCAAAACAATTTTCCCTAATTTCCATTAATTTTTCCCTAATTTCCATTAAATTTTCCGCAATTTCCATTAATCAATCTGACCAACAGCGAATTTGTCTTAATGCAAAGCATTATCAGTGATTCTATAACTAAATTTGCCCCAATTTCCATTAATCAATCTGACCAACAGCTTATTTGTCTCAATGTAGAGCATTATCTGTGACTCTGTATCACTGTGGTTGTCAGCTGTAACTCGAGCAAACTCGTGGCAACCCTTATGGAAACCCTACTGAGAAACCCTAATTCAAGAGCAGAGCATCAAGAAATTCCAAGCCGTGGTGAAAATGTCTGTGATAATCAGCCCTTTTAGTATCTATCAAAACCTAAGATATGCCTCTCAAGATATGCCTCTCATATCAATAGTCTGCAAAAGAAGATATGTGGCTTCTGTCAGAACCTGATGCCTACCCACACATTGCTTAATGTGAAGAAGAATCTCATAACAGGAGTGAACAAATTTCACCATGTGTACAATTTGGGGACAAGGATGAGCACAAGATGCATGCAACGATCTTCGAACATGTGTCCAAGCTCACCATTGATCCCCATTACAATGTCAATATCCATGAACAAATGGGTGCAGATGATATGTTTGGTGGAGCTAATTTTGACGAGGCTCTTTGTAATTAGAAGGGGCCAACAAAGTTTTATTTATACTTGTGACTGAAGAAAAATCTTTGGATTTTGAACAAAATCTTGCTCTCTAGAGAGAGGTGTTCATTGTTAGGGTGCAAGGCAAGGGTGGTGTTGGCAAAACAACCCTGACATTGGCCTAATGTAGTGATTGAGAAATTAAGTGTCATTATGGTTTCCATTTATTTAGACCATTTTTACCTAAAAAGCATTCAGTTCTTTGTGTGGTTTCTAGGTAGCCTCTAGAAAACCCAATTAGAGTTCTGTTTGGCATGAAGTTGTAAGACATCATTCGTATTATTCAAATTAGATATTTTCTCCTGAGGTGGGTGTTTATGCACAAAATTTGAAACTGTGTACAATGCTTTCTTTAGGACAATTGCATTTATGATAGTTGAACTAGCTGATCATCAACAGTAGTGGACTGAAAGCAGTAGAAGCTAACATATGTTTTTTGGGCATATCTGAATATGTGCACCCTAATCATCTTTCGTCATCTGAATGTTACTGCCAGATTTTCCAATCAAACATCCAAAGTTTCCACTCTAACTGTTAATGACCAGGAATTGAGAATTGATAACTTCCTGTTTTTTGTCCAACAATATCTTCAAGATCAAATTTACCAGCTGATGATTGTGAATAGTGGCAAAATGTGCTCAGCGAAGAGCATTCGAGGCGGGAAAAACAGTGGCTTCATTTTCATTATCTTTAATGTCCTTACTAGGTGAGCTGAAGTTGATTACAACCTCCCATGTCATATATGTTTTGTTGTACTCAGGCTGATATATTCTTGTACTATGCCATTTTCTTACATAAAAGAATGTTATAAATGGGGCAGTAGGGCAGTAGATGTGTATTTGGATATTGCAAGGCATTCTAAAAATATCTGATTGGGGGAAGGCTTATTATATTCTGATTGTCGTTATGGAAGTTGTGTGTTGCTCTACTTCTTGCTATGCATATACTTGGTGTGTTAGAAGTAGACTAAATGAATATGAAACTGGAAGCCCTTTGTATTTTTCACTAATGTAATGAAATATCAGTGTCGCCACATCGTGTAGATATGGAACCCCTTATAACAATTAGTAGAAACCAACCAAAAAAAACATAGTCAAAAGAGAGTACATATGTCACGTTACTGTCTTCACATGTTTTTACATCTGGTTTTTCTTTGATCCTTGGTTTTTTCTGTGTTCCCTTAGAAATATCATAGATTAAAATTTGTATATTCCTCATATTCCTCTTGTATTCTCATCAAAACATAATAGCACATCTTCTAGCAAGCAAAATTACTACAAGTATTTTCAGATAGGATTTTCCACATACCATAGTCTTTCTGGTTCTAGTTGAGAGATAAATGTTTTGTCACCTAACCACTCAAAATTCTACAAAATAAAACATAATACCCTAGGATTTAGGAGAAGTCGATGCTCCCACAATTCAACATAGTGTCGTTGACAAAAGCAGAAAAAAAGCTTTCCAGGCTTTTTATTGATGCCCCTCTTTGAGGTCCACTGTCTAATTTTAAGTGTCATTATGGTTTCCATTTATTCAGACCATTTTTAACTAAAATTCACTCAGTTCTCTGTGTGGTTTCTAGGTAATTCCTTGAAAACCCAATTAGAGTTCTGTTTGGTATGAAGTTGTAAAACATCATTCGTATTATTCAAATTAGATATTTTCTCCTGAGATGGGTATTTATGCACAAAATCTGAAACTGTGTACAATGCTTTCTTTAGGACAGTTGCATTTATGATAGCTGAACTAGCTGATCATCAACAGTAGTGGATTGAAAGTAGTGGAAGCTGACAAATGTTGTTTGGGCATATCTGAATATGTGCACCCTAATCATCTTTCATCATCTGAATGTTATTGCCTTATTTTCCAATCAGAAATCCATGGTTTCCACTCTGACTGTTAATGACCAGGAATTGAGAATTGATAGCTTCTTGTTTTTTGTCCAACAAGATCTGCAAGATCAAATTTACCAGCTGATGATTGTGAACAATGAAAAAATGTGCTTGGCAAAGAGCATTCGAGGTGGGACAAACAGTTTCTTCATTCTCATTATCTTTAATATCCTTACCAGGTGAGCTTAAGTTGATTACACCCTTCCATGGCATATCTATTTTGTGGTACTCACGCTGATATATTCATGTACTATGCCATTTTCTTACACACAATAATGTTATAAATGGGGTAGTAGGGTAGTAGATGTGTATTTGGATATTGCAATGCATTCTAAAAATCTCTGATTGGGGGAAGGCATATTATATTCTGATTGTCATTGTGGAAGTTTTGTGTTGCTCTACTTCTCGCTGTGCATATCCTTGGTGTGTTAGAAGTAGACTGAACGAAGATGGCACTGGAAGCCCTTCGTATTTGTGGCTAATATAATGAAATATCAGTGTTGCCACATCGTGTAGATATGGAACCCATTATAACGATTAGTAGAAACCAACAAAAAAAACACAGTCAAAAGAGAGTACATATGTCATGTTTTTGTCTTCACATGTTTTTACATATGGTTTTTCTATGATCCCTGGTTTTTTCTGTGTTCCCTTAGAAGGATCATAGATTAAACTTTGTATATTCCTTATATTCCTCTTGTATTATGATCAAAACATAATAGCACATCTTCTGGCAAACACAATTACTACAAGCATTTTTAGATAAGATTTTCAACATACCATAGTCTTTCTGGTTCTAACTAAGATACATAAAATTTTTGCTACCTAACCACTCAAAATTCTACAAAATAAAACATAATACCCTAGGATTTAGGAGAAGTGAATGCTCCCATAATTTGACATAGTATTGTTTGTTGAGGTATAAAAGGTATCTTTTTAAAACCTATTTATCTCACATTAATTATCAATTCAGAAACAACTTTTTGTCTCAAGAGTGTACTCTGTTTGAGACTGCAATTGAGCTAAGAGTAATGCTATGAAAGATGTAGTATAGTGTTCTAAATACAAGATTAAACGGATGCTTGAAAAATAAATCTAATTACAATAACATGAACTCAAATGCTCTTAAAATCTATCTATTCACTCAACAACCATCAATCGAGGATACAGTAGCAATAACTCATTCCTCTAGAAATTGATAAAATTGAAATCAAACTGAAACAAGACAATCAATCTAGGAACGTGGAAGCAATAACCAATATTCTCTACAGCTGAAAATCCTGCGTTAAAGAAATTAAGGAGAAATAATAATTGAACTAAAGCTGTTATCGAAAGTAAACTAAGAAAGCTCTTAGAAAGAAAACTCTTTGCAATCTGTTAACTAATGAATTGGAAATGAACAGCACACTGAAATCAAATAGCAATGCTCTGTAAGGTTTAACAAGATGATTAATACAAGAATTAAAGTCCTTACTAAAATGGAACAGCAATGCGATTCATTAGCATAACGAAATCAATCAATAATTCAATGGCAAACTAATTAACTTGAAAATGTAATGAGAACAACCACAAACTATCACACGACAATAATTGAAAGGTAATGATACAATCAACAGATCAATCCACCAGGGTCGGGCCCTCAACCACCGGTGAAACGCCGCTGGGCTTTACTCCTGTGTTAAGAAATTAAACGGCAACGAACTCTTGTATTAATCAGGCATGAATAATGTTTATAAACAGTTCGTACTCTCTTAACAAGAGTATGCACAATTCTGAAAATTACAACAACGAAAGTCTCCCCAATGGTAATACATGCTTCTCCTTTTATAATCAGAAAGAGGAGAAATTAAATAGTAAATATGATCTCTCATAATAAAATTGGATTGTTCCTAACCAATTGATCAACAAGAAAATATATTTCCATCAATCTTTCAACAAGAGCAAGTCGAATTTGGTTTTGCAGCTGAGATAATTTGGAGGACGGCCACAACAGTAAATCTGAGAAAATGGTGCTCAAAGAACCTTTTTTTTCTCTCAATACAGGTGAATTTGGGAAAAATCCTTAATTTATAAAGTTAACTTGGTCTGTTCTGGACAAAACTCATGTTTCAGATTTTCTAGATTCTTCTCCATTTGCCCAGAATCTCAACCGTAAAACTGTCACTTTTTATTCCAGCGAATTTCCGAGTTGGAATATTTGATGATGATCTGGAGATCAAATCTACAATCTGGCAAATATCTTGGAGGCTAAAATGGTGAGTGATGTTACAAAATATATTAATAAACCATCATTGATAAAATTATGCATAATAATCATCAATTTATTAAAAATAAAGGAGAAGAAATAATATTTATCCATAAGGGCATAAATAATTATAAAATAGATTTATATGATAAATTACATGATAAAGAAGAGTATAAATGGATGAAATAAGTGTTAAAAAGTGGTCATATTCATGGCCCAACATACCCCCAAACTGAATATATTGCATTTCCTCATGCAACCCAAAAACAAAACCCATGTGTTAACCAAGCAAAGAAAATTTGTTCATCCCAACTCATGAAATGGATGGAACAAATGAATTTTTCATTAAATAATGAATATTCAATTTTAGCAATCTTGATGAAGGCGTAACAATTTTTACAGTTGACGTTCAACTATATGTATATGAAGTTGAAGAAAAATGTGACATAAGTAACAACAACCTTCATTAATCATTTTCTCAAAAATCAGATTGTTTTGATGCACGGATCATGAGATATAAACAAAATGGTTTTAGGTGAGAGTGCATAATTTTTGAAATTTTATGAACTAATTTAGCGTGAAATTATCTGAGTTTGTGTATTTTAATGATACCTCTTTGTTATCCAAAAAGTACAAGAATTTAGTTCATGGTTTTAAAGATATACGCAAGTCAATTTCTGCACTGTATACAAATGAAATTGTATGCCTTAAACGAGAAAGAGAGTAGAAAACATCCATCATGTGTAGCAATCCCTCCCCCCAAACTGAAGAATTAGCATGTTCTCATGTGATGCTAGAAAACAAAGAGAGGTGGTTGCTACAATCTATTGAAATCTATGCTTGGTGTAAAACAACATGGAATAAGGGAGGTGTTGAGAATGAATAAGAATATCAATGGATGATAAAGAAGATTACTGACATGGTCATAAGAAAGAAATGAAGGAAAGAAACACTCCCCCAAACTGAAAGACGAGATGTCTCTGAAAAATGGGAAGTGGTAAAGATGTGGAATGAATGATGTTAAATAATGCTCAATGGATTTTCATGAAATTCTCGTAAATTTATAATAAATAAAAAAATTACGCTATTTTACGTCAAGTGTTACCTCTGAAAAAAATGTGGAATGACATGCAGGGACTAGCCTTTGTTGAAGCTGATGTAGGTTGAGCGGATACTGAAAGTGATGCAAAAGGTGGAAGCCATGCAAGCACATCATGTCTAAAGAATTGTGCGTGTTTGCAAGTTGTGAGCCTTTAATGTTAGTTGCAATAGTGTAGTCATGCTGTGAATAGAATTGTCTCCCATACTTGTTGTTCTCCTGTAAACAAATCATGATTCTGCATGCAATTTTCTTGAATCCACAGTTTTAATTTTGAATGGTAGCAGATACATGCAAAAATTTTAAGCACAAAAACTTCTCTAGAAATGAAATATGAATATTGTGGCAAATAGAAGAGCAGCATACTGCACAACAATTGTACAACATGGAAAGGCATACATACTTATGATATGATCAAAAAATTATCGCATTATTGAAATAAATTCATATATTGAAATCGTGATTATATATGGAAATGTTTGTGTAATGATTCAAAAATAATGGAAAATGACAGCTGATGTGAAAAAAATACTTATGCAGTCATTATCCACATAAACCATTATGATCGATTTATAAATAAATTTCATGCATAAGCGGTTCCAAACAAAGGGTTTAGGTGCATAATCTCATTTGATATTAGATAAATATATAAGAAAAGGGTTTATCATTACTATTGATTTGTGAAAAATATGACTTCAATACCATCAACAGAGCTCTGTTGCCCACAGGTGTCTATAACATTGACAAAGTTTCTTTCTCACTCTTGGAACCATTATCCTTTATTTATGCCTAGGGAAGTGCTGTGTGATGTCATGATGGAGGCCACTGTGCTGGCTTGGGAACTTGATGAATCACAATGCCATTCACCAAGAAGGAGTGAAAGGTGGGCAGGTCGGCTCGTGATGAGACCTCCTGTTCCAAGGAATTTTTATTTTTCTGAGTTGTCCATTGGATCATATCCCTCATGTGGTGGCCATAATGATAATGCCACTGCACTGCTTCCTTATGACCATGGTAGGTTGGCTCTTGATGAGACCCCCTATCCCCCATATGCCATATCATAGAGTTGTTAGTAATCATATATAGATTTTTCTTTTTCTTTTTCTTTAAATATTGCACTTCCCTATTTATATATAAAGGGTGGCTCAACACTCCTTAAGAGTAGGGATGGTGGAAGAAGTCTGAACATCTCTATAGAGAAAGTATGTCCTTATTCTTATTCAATAAATAAACATCAAAGAGAATTGTGAAGATTTAGAGAAGAACTAACATGATAAAGATAGTTGATCATATTAGTTTTAATGAAAGTAAAGACACAAAGTGATATAGATAGTTGTGTCATTTCCTTTTCTTATAACTAAAAAACAATTTCTTAAAAATGACATTTTCTCTTGATTTGTTGATTCCAGTAACCTCTAATTTTTGTATTCTTGCATAAATTGTATGTTTTCCTTTCAAAGAGTCATGAAGAATTCAAAAAAGTCCTATAAATGTTGTTAAAAACAAGAAAAATGCATTCAAAAAATGATGTTCCTTTGGAAAGGAACAGCAAAAACAATCTGCGAAAATGTTGTTCCTTTCAAAATGAAAAACAAAAAAAAATCAGCGGAAATGTTGTTCCTTTTTAAAGGAACAACAAGAATAATCGACAAAAACATGCTTTTCCTTTTGAAAGGAACAACAAAACAAGTGGGAAAAATGATGTTCCTTTGGAAAGGAACAGCAAAAACATGTGGCGAAAGTGTTGTTCCTTTTGAAAGGAACAATAAAATTACTATTCCTTTTCAAAGGAACAACAAAACAATTAATGGAAATGTTGTTCCTTTTGAAAGGAATAACAAAAATAAACACACAAACACATTGATTCTTAAGAGGAACAACTGTTGTTCTTTAAGAGGAACAACAGATGTTCCTTAAGAGGAACAACATGAAAAATAATGACACACAAAAAGTGTTGTTCCCTATAAGGAACAGCAAAGAAAATGCATGCAGAAATTGTTGTAGGAAACAACAAAGAAAAAAAATAGAGGAAAGAACAAATCCATTGTTAAGCGAATCCAATCAAATAGAAAGTAAAATTTATGTACAGGTTTCAAGAAAAAGTAATCTTTTACAGAGTTGGTGCTGCCAAAGAATTGCATTCTACAGCTAAAACTTGCATGGTGGGGTCCTTATTGTGCAACTGCAAATGGAACGAAAACTACAATTTAGAGGGATTAACACCTAAAACAAAAAAACATAATATAAATCAGAAAAGAAACAACATTTTATTAAGTTATAACAGCTATGATGTTATTTCCTAAGGGAATATCAATTTTTTAATGGAAAAAAAATGATATTTTTGAAAAATGTTTGACAGCAGTGACATGAATCTTCAAATGGAAAAAAATTCTTCATTTCTTCTTGTTATGAATCTGTTAGGTAATGGACTGAATGAAATGCCCTTGTTTCACTAAAATTTCTTTCAAGAATCGCTCATCCATAAATTGACCTTCTTTGTTCTGTTAAGAGCTGCAAAAAATGAGTGTCTACCTGCAATAAAACATTAAATCATGGAGAAAGAGAGGTGTACGAGCTCCCCTAATCCAAGAATTATGAAAAAAACTAACAATTGGTTACTCTATAGAACAAATCCATGGACAAAGTAAAATTAATTTATTACCTGCGGGAGAGCAGTGGCCAATCATTCTAACCTGCAGTGTTTCAGTCATAACTTATTTGTTTTTCATCCGATTTGAGTGATTACAAAGCCAAATGAGAGCTAATTCAAATGTGTATTTCCAATAGAAATAAATTTTAAAAATTCCACGTAATGGTTTGTTAAAGTTTCTTAGAACTACCTGCATAATAGAGTCATTTTCGATTTTCGAGCTCAGACCAATAGTTGATATTTCAAGCATAAATTATTTGTTTGATGGAGGATTGAACCGATTCAAATTGGAGATTAAATTAGATTCATTTATTGATCTCCAATAGAAACAGGTTTTGAGGACAAGAGGAATTGATGGGTTAAATACGCTAGTGAACAGTTGAGAAAATAGAGTTTCCAGAGTGCTGATTTATGACAAGCAGCCAGTATTTTGGTCGTAAATTCCTCATACGATATTGAAATTGAGTGATTAAAATTTATTCGTAAATTAGATTCATAAAGGAATCTACCATAGAAGAAAATTTTAAAAATATAGTCATTTAGGCCTCCAAAAGCTGACTGTGCCAACTCTGTTGTTGAACTGCCTACTAGACACCCTGTCAATGTTTTGGTTCTAAATTTATCGTTTCAAATCCAAATGGAGTGATTCAAATTGGGTTGGAAAGTAAAAATCAAGGGCTACTTTGAATAGAAACAGGTTTTAAAAATATTCAATTTTGTTCCCCCAAAACATGACAGTCCCAACTCTGTTTTAAAAAATTTGATCAAGCCCACAAGCCAAAAAAATGATATTCAATTTTTTTTTTCCATATTGGTGATAAAAATGAATATGAGTATTGATAGAATTTTTATTTTCATTATAATGCATCTACATACACAAATAAATTAAAATATTTATCATCAATGTTGATTTCCACAACGTGTTGCCAAAAAAAAAAAAAAAACAACTATTTTTACAAAAAAAATAAAAAATGTGTTTGTTTTATTTCCTTATTTATTTTATTTTCTCCACTATCCTACTCTTATTTTAGAATTGAATATGTTTATGTATAAGAGTATTTCTAGTGGAACCATTTTAGAAATAAGGCCTCTAGTATGTACATACCCAAATTTGAAAAATGCATGTTGATAAAAATTAGGGTATGAAAAGTCAACTCCCCTTGAAAAGATGGTGCCAAAAATTGTTGAAGCATGGAGTGATGTTGCAAACAAATGATGGAGTGAAACCAATCTTCAATGTATCCCTTACTTTCTTGATTTCCCATAGCCATTGTATCATGAAGTTCTTGAGATTTTAAAATGGTTTGTTGGTGCAAACTAGAAGAAACCTCATTTTCTTTCATAACTTCTAAAATTTTGGATTTGATATATTCTGAATCTCAGTGTAATTTTTCTCTAATAGTGCATGTGAGATAGAATGGGTGGGAAGGGTCACTAAATTTTGCAGTTCAACACTATAAGCATGTTGTACTAGTTTATTATGGTGAGGGTGTGGAATGAGTTGAGCTGGAAATTGTGTAGGGAATGGAGCCTCTTGATGATGTAGTTGATTGGGTTGAGTGGATGATTTTGATAGGCAAGCAAGGTGTTTTGAAAGAGCTGGAAGATTTGTTTGTGCTACAAGATGAGGGAGAGTAGTCATACAATCATAAGATGAACCATGCCAATCTTGTAGATAAGATTGGTGGTAGTTATATTGAGATTGGTATGGCTGGCCTAACATATGAGTATTCCATAATGGATTATGCAAGTAAAAGAATGGAGAGAAGTTTTTTGACCCATACGTGTAGGCTATGATTTCCATGGTTTTGACCTTGTTGCAGCTTCCCCATCTCTTTGATATGCTACTTCCATCCTAGATAAGGAAGAACAACTATCTATGGGATCCTCCTTTGGGTAATGAGGGCAAAAAACTTCATCAAATTCTTGATTTTTCTAAACCTGCAAACATTCAATTGTGAATTTAGAAAGCTAATAAAATCATATTTAAAATTTTCAAATAAAACATTGATTTTAGCTCTTATGTCTCTTGTTCTTGTAGTAAATTTGGAAAAGAAAGAACAAACTTCTGTAGAATTCTTACCAGCCTTGGAAATTCCTCTTGAATACCTTATGCACAATTCACAAACATCATCATATGATAACTGAAAAAATCACCTTTTCCTATCAGATTTAAGAGTTCTAAAAATTCATCTTTGATTCCTTTAAGAAGGAGTGTTTTCAAGATCTCTTTTTCTAAATGTTTATGCTTTGATTTTTGAAGGTTATATTGAAATCGCTCTACATAGTCCTCCAAGCTTTCATTGTCCCCTTGTATCATACCGAAAATATCTTTAGTGTATTTGCAGTAGTCTTGGTACTCCTTCAAGAATATGTTCTTCATGTCCTCCCATGTTTGGATGTAGTTCCCTCCTAGACTCATGAACCATCAGAGAGTTGCTCCTTTTAGAGTAAGAGGAAACACTTTCAACCTTTGATCATTAGTACAATAATCATATCCTCTACAAAGTATTTCAAACTCAAATAAGAATGTATCTGGATCTTCATTTTTCAAACCATGAAAGTTTGGTAGAGACAATGGGGGAATTATGTGCATTTGTGTCACTCCTACTAGATCTTTGATAGGGAACTCAAAAGTTTCAATGTGAGCCATTTATTACCAAAATAGAAGATGTTCTTCATTTTTTTCTTTGAGGATCCTCCTTAAAATGTTCCTGTCAATTGGTAAGTGAAATGGGTGGTGCTTACATCACCACTCAGTGGAATTACAAGATTTTTTTTCAAAAATCCTACCTCTAAAATTCAAAAAAACGTAAGCATTCATTCCTACCTTAAGCTTTCACTCAATTCTGTTGTGAAGTGGGCCAGTGAACAAGTTTGTTCCTTGCTCGGTGTGCAGGTTCTTACCTTCCGTCTTTAATACCCAATTCTTCCCAAGCAGAAAAAATTAAATATGCATCACTCTTTCTAAATGGCATACACTCTCCCCGGCAATGGCGCCAAAATGTTGAGGTATAAAAGGTATCTTTTTAACACCTCTTTATCTCACATTAATTATCAATTCAGCAATGACTTTTTGTTTCAGGAGTGTACTCTATTTGAGACTGCAATTGAGCTAAGAGTAATTCTATGAAAGATGTAGTACAGTGTTCTAAAGACAAGATTAAATGGATGCTTGAAAAATAAATCTAGTTACAACAACATGAACTCAAATGCTCTTAAAATCTATCTATTCACTCAACAACCATCAATTGAGGATACAATAGCAATAACTCATTCCTCTAGAAATTGATGCAATTGAAATCAAACTGAAACAAGACAATCAATCTGGGAACGTGGAAACAATAACCAATATTCTCTACAGTTGACAGTCCTGCGTTAAAACAATTAAGGAGAAATAGAAATTCAACTAAAGCCACTATTGAAAGTAAACTAAGAAAGCTCTTTGAAAGCAAACTCTTTGCAATTTGTTAACTAATGAATTGAAAATAAACAACACATTGAAATCAAACAACAATGTAAATGAACAACAAATATTAACTAATGAATCTGAACAACAGATATTTAACTTAATGAAATCAAACAGTAATTCTATTAAACACCAAAACCCTATCGACAACAAACATTGTTAAATAATAATCGACATGAACAACAATCCAACAGAACATCAATTAATTGGAATAGGACATCTAATGTTGAAAAACAATGCTCTGTAAGGCTTAACAAGATGATTAATACAGGAATTAAAGTCCTTACTGAAATGGAACAGCAATGCGATTCATTAGCATAACGAAATCAATCAATAATTCAATGGCAAACTAATTAACTTGCAAATGTAATGAGAACAACCACAAACTATCACACAACAATAATTGAAAGGTAATGATACAATCAACAGATCAATCCACCAGGGTCGGGCCCTTAACCACCGGTGAAACGCCGCTGGGCTTTACTCCAGTGTTAAGAAATTAAACGGCAACAAACTCTTGTATTAATCAGGAATGAATAATGTTTACAAACAGTTTGAACTCTCTTAACAAGATTCGATGCACAATTCTGAATACAACAAGGAAAGTCTCCCCAATGGCAATACATTATTCTCCTTTTATAATCAGAAAGAGGAGAAATTAAATAGTAAATATGATCTCTCATAAAAAAATTGGATTGTCCCTAACCAATTGATCAACAAGAAAATATATTTCCATCAATCTTTCAACAAGAGAAAGTCAAATTTGGATTTGCAGCTGAGATAATTTGGAGGACGGCCGCAACAGTAAATCTGAGAAAATCGTGCTCAAAGAACCTTGCGTTTCTCTCAATACAGTCAGAATTTGGGCAAAAAAATCTTAGATAAAGTTATTTTGGTCCATTCTTGATAAAACCCATGTTCCAGATTTTCCAGATTCTTCTCCATTTGCCCAAAATGTTAACCGCAAAACTGTCACTTCTTATTCCAGCGAATTTCTGAGTTGGAATATTTGATGATGATTTGGAGATCAAATCTACAATATGGAAATATATTGGAGGCTAAAATGGTGAGTGATGTGACAAAATATATTAATAAACCATCATTGACAAAATTATGCATAATAATCATCAATTTATTAAAAATAAAGGAGAAGAAATAATATTTATCCATAAGAGCATAAATAATTATAAAATGGATTTATATGATAAATTATGATAAATTACATGATAAAGAAGAGTAGAAATGGATGAAATAAGTGTTAAAAAGTGGTCGTATTCGCGGCCCAACATCATTGACAAAAGCAGAAGAAAAAATCTTTCCAGGCTTTTTATTGATGCCCCTCTTTGAGGTCCACTGCCTAATTTTATTCCTTGTAAATGTGTGTGAAAGAAATGTTCTGGAAGGAGTCTTCCAAGAGGCTAATATGGCACATCCAGTTAGATAGGATGGTGGATTGAATAGAGAGAACCTCTTAAACCATTTTATTATACCTTTTGGGTCTGTCTCTAACCCAGCCATCTAGCACATGACAATATCCCCACAAAGCAATTATTTAGGCATGTGGTTTGTGCCTTTGCCTCCCTCCCATGAAAAGTGATAAAATCTTCTTGGTTCGATCACTAAATGGGCTCCACATCCACACTTCCTTTGTTTTCTTGCCCAATCGAAAAACCCTGCCAGAAGATCCTTCCATATGTCATTATACACTATCTGCGTCTTTCTTAGACACTTCTTGACCAGGCCAATTATTTCCTAATATGTCAATGCCTTAGTGATGGCAACTCTCACATTAACCTCTTTCTGTTCGAATATATGTGAGTTCCAACATCTCCATATTAACCAAAAGATATAAAAATGAAGAGATATAAATTCCTTTTGTGACCGAAAAAATTTAATAAACATTTTTCAATTGATTGGGAGTGGCATAACTGAATGATGTTACGTGATTCAAAGACACCTTCCCACACTGCCATAGGTTTGGTTATCAAAAAATAGGAGAAAACCACGGTGGAGTGTCCACAACTCGATCCTATCCCACGTAGTGTTTTGAGAATGGATGGCATGATGAAAAGTACCCACGGATTTGCAAGTGTGAGAGCTACCTCCTTTAATATTAAATGCCTGCCCACAAATGAAAAATCTTAAAACAGAGCTGAGGTGTTTCCAAATCTGTACGTGTTGGGACGAGGGAATGAGAACAAAATCTCCAAGCTCCATAATGATTGCCATTCGAATGCCTTGGTTGCTTGATGGAGCTTCTATGATCGAAAAAACAAAATGGATTCAAGCTAACAACAGAAAATAGTGGTAGGTTAAAATCAAATTTTGCATAGCGTTGATGGTAACATTAATCCACCAATTATTTTGTTTTGAGATTTCATCACAGGTGGTTGGAGTTGTACATTGAAATTAACCCGGGTATCAAACCCTTCAAGAGATAATAAAAAATTAACTAATTTGGTAGGAGGTTTCGCAATTTTTTATCTCGTATTTCGAAAATGTTCTCAGCCTCCAGTAGAATGAGAAGGGATAAATAGATGCAATTTGGTTCTCCTTTTTAAAAAAAATCCCCAAATGTTCAAAAAGAAAGATCCATCTTTATTGGAAAAGGCACTTCTAAGAAAAAGCTAATGGATGTTGCCTCATTGCCCATCTACGACTTCCATTTAGTGCATTCATTTAACTTTACTAATTTTTCAGATAGGCTAGAGTCGGCGCTAATTACGCCCAACCGGATAAAATGATCGAAGCAACACGCGTGTGTGAGAGTAGGTTTCGATTTTCATTCATACTAAGATTGTTCTTTGGTTGTCAATGTGATAGATAATGATGGAAAAAAAATGTTTAATGTCATTTTATTAACCTTATATTATAATGAAAATAAAACATTTCCAAGGTTAGTAGTGGAATGATTATCAATTCATTTAAAAAGATATCTAATTTTAATTGTGTACATAAAGAGAGTAGTGTATTCTATTGAGTAAATTCATAACTTTATAAAATGATTATCAATTCATTTAAAAAATATATCTAATTTTGTATACATATAAAGAGTAATGTATTGTATGTATTGTATTGAGTAAATTTATAATTTATAACTTTATAAATATATTTATTTAACATTATAAATAATTATGTGGATACACATTTTTTCTAGAAAATGGTTGGACTAATATTTGTCTACCTTTTGTTTTTGGGCTGACATATGTCATGTGGTTTTGACAACAACATCTGTCATTATCCATCCACATATTTTTATGCCAGTAAAAACCCACAACTTTTTTAGGTTATAGGGTTGAGTTCTCACACTGATGGAGGAGGTATAACCATTTTTCTCCAGGAAGATGGGGTTGTTGGGCTGCAAGTTCATAAAGATTGTGCCTAAAAATATTTTCGTGAGTTCACTTTTATGATAAAAAAATCATGAACTGAGTGGAGTGAGTAGCAGTAGCCACAACACACAACTGAGTGAAGCCAACTGAGTGGAATTTTGAGGGACCATGCAGGATTCTTCAAGTCCTGCTCCATAGTTCACACCAGGAACTCTGAGGAAATACCCGTTTTTTTTTTAAATACACAAGCACACAACACCAGACGAATGTAATTGTTTGGAGATGACCAGGAGGACATAGATTCACAACATACTCCATTTTTCTTTAACTCACACGACTCACCATTTTTTTTATCAAAGGTACATACCATTTGATAGATCACCAAATTTCGAGACTCGCAACTGATTTCACTTGGGTCATGATGATGTGTTTAACCAGTTTTGGACATTATATGCCTACAGAACCACAAATAATTTTTAGAGGTGAAGAGGGGGATGAATGGGAGACCAAACATGGTGAAAAATGGAGCGGGAGTCTTTTTTTATACCAGGAGAAAAGTAGGACTTGTCATATTTTAATATTTGATTGAGACATGCTAGAACTTGCTGTGTTTACAATTCTAATACATCCATCCTTTTTCTTTTGTGATTGAGAACTCTAGGTTTCTAAAGAGTTTCTTCATTGAACACTGTCTTTCACTCTAACAACTGTGGGTTTGCTCTGGCCACAGACCAATGACCCTCTCGAGGCAAATTTATTTGAATTTTGTGATTAGAGGCATTTTTGATCCACTGGGGTTATTGGGGGTGGTATTTGTGTAATTTAATCTGAAATTCGGTATTTGGACCTCTTCTTTGCCTGTCACACTTTCTACTTCTTTTTTGACTCACTATCCTATGGTGATCCTCTATGGCAAGCGAGGTGGATATATGGGTCTACTGATTTCCTTGCCTAGTATCCTCATCGGTTATGGGACCACCGTGTCTATCCATCTCCAAGTTTAGATAGATGGGGGACATGTCGGACTTCTCTATGTTCTGCCCCGAATAGTTGGTGACTATCATGGTCCAGGCGAAGCAGGACACACTCTCTCGGTGCACCATCCCTCCTCCTGATCTTTCAACTCTTCCTCCAGATCATGAATCTCGCCTTCCAACTAGTATTTCCTGTTCCTCAACTACCAACTTGACTGGAGAAAAACCAGTGCGCAAACAATACAGGGATTTGAAGGCCATCTCAGGGGAAAGAACTTGGTAAGTATGTCCCCTATCTTAACCCAAGGAATTATTGATTTAATTACTTCAAAGTTCATCCTTAACATTCCATAAATATGTGCCAGAAAAACGTCTATGAAAGTGGTGCATAATCAGACACCACTCTATGAAAGGAACAACCTCAGTAGGTTATAAAAAAAACCAATTATACTAGTATTTCCTATGTTACTGCTTTACAGCGTTTCCTTTGCAACATATGGTGCAATTTCTAGTTTACCTGCAATTAATTTAATTAATCAGGATATTTTTTGTAATAGGGATGGTTTTCATTTTATTTTTTTTAAATTGTGTAATTACTTTATAATTGCAAAAAGTATATAGCTCAATACTAGAAAAAATATATATAATTTAGAAAAAATATATAATTTATGTTTTTTTTTTTTTTTTAGTTGCGTTTTATTTAATTAATTATGAGTTTTTTTTAATAAAGGATGGTTTGCATTTTATTTTTTTAATTGTGTAATTATTTTATAGTTACAAAAGTTTGTAACTTAATATTAGAAAAAATATTTAACTTTTATATGGATATTTTTTACTCATTTTCAAATGGTTTTCCTTTTATCCTCAAGTGGTAGAGAATGCCAATTTAGTTGTGCTAGCATTTTCATATGTCTAAGTGGCAAGTGGTAGAGGAAACTAATTTGGAGATTGAGGTTGTGTGATATGGAGATATTGATGTTCTTATTCATCACATGAATGAATTTCCTTGTGGGCATGGTCCTCAAATCCATTAGTGTATGACAAGTGCTAAGAACTATGTGAGAACCTCATAAATGCCAAGGAAAAGTACAAAGGGACTATTAGATTTAGGGGTGTTCTCCATCCAATGGAGTTTATGCACTCTATGGATACATTTAATGTTTTACCACACAACAATTAGAGCTTACTTTTGGCTACAACTATTTTGGCATTAGGTGTTGGGATTTAGTGCCAAGTATAACCCAACCTATGGTAGTAGCCTAGCAGAATAGATGTATTGTTTAAAGGACATCCTCGAAGGAGTGAATACCTCCACTTACCTAAATCGTAAAGAACTACACTAATCCATGTGACTAGTTTGAACCTCAAAATAGTGACATCGTCTTGATATAAACTCCTCCAATAAATCTTCTATGCTACAAAATAACTTTTCCATATATTCTTAGTGTAATCTAAAGGGCCAACTATTTGACCCTTTCTGACTAATATCGATCACTTATTTTAGTCACTACATACTTACACCAATGGAGAGACTATTCCTCTACATAATGTTATTGTTATATTAGGTTGATGTAAATCACAAAAATTTGGTAGATGCATGCTACTATGCTCCCTCTTTTATTTAAATATTTTTCAAAATCTAGAGGCCTACCGTTTTTAATGCCCTATTTTGTTGTCTCATTAAAAGATGTTTCTAAAAAGATAGAAAAAAGTAGCCACATGAGAATAGTAACTATAATTGTGTCTAAGTTATTGGAAGATATTTGAACATGCCTAGGTAATATTAGATTAAAGAGGCTCTTAGGGAAATTTTTATTATCATATACTTACAATATTCCAATATTTTTAATAAGACTACAATGATTGCTTGATTTTTCTAGGATAGTTCTCCAATGGATAAAAAGGTGAAGTGTTGTCCAATATAGTCATACCACTCATTTAAAGTATTAGTACTAGATCATTAATTTTAATAATCCTAAATGGGCTTGAAATTCCAATTAATTAGTTATGAACTTTTATCATAACCTTAGTTTGTTAGAAAGAGATATTCGATATTTCCATTTCTCTAACATCATTGGTTTGTTTGAATTTCTTGTTCTTTCTCTCGCTATAACTTTTCGGTAAATGAAAAGAAAAGGTTATTATGAAATTAAGATAGATTGTAATTGAATATTACAATTAATAGAGTCAAAAGATCACATTAATATGAAGGGAACTTCCTTACTTTGATCTTACAAATTGATTAACATCTCTTTAAGGATGCAACCATTATTAAATTTGTGAGGATATATGTAGGGCTCGAACCAAACTCTACGTTTCAACATGGGAAACCCAGGGGTTCTCATTGGTAATCAAGAAACTTTCAAGACAAACCATGCAGTGGTAAAGGTATAATAAACTGTTATTTCACTATCAATCAATTATTTGTGGCCCTTTCCTTCAATATTAATGCACTTGAAACTAATTTTAAATAGTTATAATAACAACTATACGTTAGGGCTAGATTCCTATATGTATTTTTATAATGGGACTCAATTGAATGTTAACTTCATTTTTCTCAATACATCTATTAGAGTTTATCAAATATAAAATTTGAGTTAGAGGTTAAAAACGGACAATACTTGTACTATGTTGAGCACAATTATTTAATTTGGGGAGTGAGAAGATGTAACAAGCATGCAAACAAGGATGAAAGGACAATGAAATGATCATGAAGATGAAATTATATTGAGATTATAAATAACTAGGAAGATGCAATTATATTGAGATTAGAATCATGTTTATTCATTTGTTGTAGGAGATGGATCTAAGCCGCAATCAATGTAAGTCTATGGAACATTACATAGCTTACCTATGGAGATAAAATGAGGTAGCGTATATATTTGATACAAAATTCATGTTGCATGATGCATAACCATATTTAAAGCAACAAAATCCATGTAGTTGAAACAAGAAGTTAGCTATTTCTTTTCAAATTATTAGTGGATATTGTCAAACTTTTATTTGGATTATTGTGTATGTTTAGATTATTATGTAGATAATTGTTGAAGCTAATGTTTTTATGTAAAGTTATAAATATTCACTAGGTAGATAAATGAGATATAATATGTGTTTTACATCAAATTTATATTCATGATTTATAAGCACATTCAAAGGAATATATCTTTCTAGTTAAAAGGAAAATTTGGTTATTGGTTTTCAAATTATTAGTGGATATTATGGTATCTAAATAATTGGTTGGGTACTAATTATTTTCTTCTTAGAATTTTCTTCAACAAATACAATAAAAAGCCATAATTTGTTGCACAATATAAGATGGTCAAGCTATTTAGATGCTTGAATTTGACTTAAAGAGAAGATTATAGTTAGGTTGTCCACTTAAAATAGCCAATCACTGGAAAGGTAATCCATGAGCCATTCTCTTAGTGATTTGACGATATTTTTAGGATGAGTAGGTTTGAAATGTGAATTATACAAGAGATCTAGAGGAATGTTGGAAATTTGGTTAATCCCACTACATGTTTATTAGGTTATAGGATATGTGAATTATAAATTGAAACATGTTACAAACTAGTTTACTCATCATATATATTTTTCTTGATCGTTGTAATCCAATGGTTTATAGTAATGTAAATATATCAAATTCATGTTCACACTCACGATGAATCCTTTATAGACACACACACACACACACACACACACACACACACACACACACGCGCGCGCGAGCACGCGCGCACACACACACACACACACACATTTTTTTAAGGATATTTTTTTTCTTGTTACCAATGGGGTAGAGGAAAAATGTAGAAAAAATTCTCTTGTGATTTCATAGCTCAATGATTACATTTAGGATTAAAGTTTTATAAAGGAAAATCAAAAGTGGAAAAAACATCTAAAAGTTAGTCCCAAGAATCTATCATCCTCTTCATCATAACTACGCCCAATAAATTATTGATTTCTTCAATTTCCTTAAGAAAATATTTGTAACAAATATTTCCAACCATTATATTCTAATGTCTAACATATTATAAAGTATGTTTCTATGTCAGTTGACCAAGAACTATAAAGTATTAATCATTGAAAGAATATTTGTAAAGTTAATATATTTTGGTCCGAATTTCTAGCTACTTATAGATAAAACTATATGAGAATGTCCGTCTTTCATGGTTAATGCTTTTAGAATGAGGGGATTGAAATCAATTTTGTTTTAAAGGTGGGAAACCATAAAAGAACCATAGTACAAACATATGTTGTAACCTATTCTACGGGATAAAGGAAATATCTTTTGTCATTTTAACAATATGTGTGATAGTAATTTTGTCTATGGGCTTCATGGAATAAATATTTATATTCATTATTTTTAATGTATCATGCAATTATATTTAAATATTTAAAAAATTAGACAAAGATATAGAGAATTATAATCACAATATTTTCATTTTTCAAAGAGAAAAATATCTAAATAATTAACTTCCCTTATGCTAATGACATTTACATATTCTCTTTATTCACATTATAAATCTAATAGCTCAAACATAATGAGGGTATTTTAGCTTAAATTGTATTATTACAACATGTTGTAACCTAAAAATTATCCCCTCAAATTGGAGTTTTCACAAAATTCCAAAGATATTATTCCACAATAAATATTATTTATACTTTTAATTATTTAACCAGGTGTTTGATATTTACCTGCTAGATATTTGAATATACAAGTGGGTCTTTCCAAAAAGCACAAGGGATAGATTGATTTAAAATTTACATTCCCAAATTTCTACAACTCTGAGATGGAGCTAAAAAAATTAAGCATTAATAATTTTGGTATATATGCCCAAAGGATAAAACCAAGTACTAATGGCTCTATAATAGCCATGGTCTATAAATTTTTATATAAAAATATTTTAATATTTTTTTCTTTGGAAGAAAGTGAAAATTTTTTTTTTTAAGGGGGTGAGACCAAAATACAAACTACTAATTTTTTTTGGGATATGAGGTGCCATTTCCTTGGGTATTTTAGTACGCCTGGTATTTTGAAAGCATTCTCTTTATTTTCCAAAAATGAATATAATTTGAACACATGTATGGTCAGGTGCTGAGCTTTAAAAAAAAAAAAAATCTAGTAGTATGATGACAGAGTTATATAATGAAATATTCCTTTCCATTTTATCTTTCAATATGCATATCCTTTGAAACCTCAAATTCTAACAACACTATTAATAGAGATGAGTTATTGATTGGAATAAGTGCAAAAGTAGAAAGTGTCATTTTCATCAACAAGCAATGCTTATGTTACCATTGTCTATGAAAATAAGATAAAATGCATAGTAAGTGGAATTTATCTTATCTTCATGTGAGAGAAGATCACGATAACCATTAATTCGTGATTGACTTGAAATAAACCATTTAATTGACATTTTCCATTTCAAATCAAATCCAATTGAATAATAACAATATTCAAGGGAACATTGCTCTGTTGTCACTGCTCGTTGACCAAGGGTCAAATAGTTGGCCCTTTAGATTACACTAAAAATATATGGACATGTTATTTTGTAGCATAGAAGATTTATGGGAGGAGTTTATATCGAGACAATGTGACTATTTTGAGGTTCAAACTAGTCACATGGATTAGTGTAGTTCTTTAAGATTTAGGTAAGTGAAGACATTCACTCCTTCGAGGATGTACCTTAAACAAGACATCCATTCCTACTAGGCTACTACCATAGGTTGGGTTATAGTTGGCACTAAATCCAAACTCCTAATGCCAAAATAGTTTTAGCCAAAAGTAAGCTCTAAGTGTTGTGTTGTAAAATATTAAATGTTGCCATAAGGTGCATAAAGTAAATTGAATGGAGAACACCCCTAAAGCTTATAGTCCCTTTGTATTTTTCCTTGGCATTTATGAGGTTCTCACATAGTGCTTAGCACTTTTTGTAGACGAATGGATCTGAGGACCATGCCCACAAGGAAATTCGTTCATGTGATAAATAAGAATAGCAATCTCTCCATATCACACAGTCTCAATCTCCAATTTAGTTTCCTCTACCACTTACCACTTAAGGTTATGAAAATGCTAGCACAACTAAATTGACATTCTCTACCACTTGAGGATAAAAAGAAAGTCATTTGAGAGTTAATAAAAAATATCCATATAAAAGTTAAATATTTTTTCTAATATTAAGTTACATACTTTTTGTAATTATAAAATCATTACACAATTAAAAAAATAAAATGAAAACCATCCTTCGTTAAAAAAAAAATATTAATTAATTAAATTAAATGCAAGTAAATGAAAAAAAATAAAACATAAATTATATATTTGTCTAGTATTTAACTATATACTTTTTATAATTATAAAGTAATTACACAATTTAAAAAAAAAAATGAAAATCATTCCCATTAAAAAAATCTTGCAAGTAAATAAAAAAAACAAAACATAACCCAAAAAAACTAATTAATTCAATTAAAATCAAATGAAAATTAAAAACAAAGCATTTTTAGAGTAGTGGGAATTGTTATAAAGTGTTTGGATTAACCACAAAGATGATGTTATCTTCGCCTGAAGCATGAAATCGATACATTCATAGTCTCACATTAAAACCCGCCATGGATTGATCTCGCAACCCTCACAGCTTTACACTCACCTTCGACTTCTCATAGATAACTTTAGCATTGGCATCGAGCCCGTCAACGAACAGCTCTCATCCCTCTTGGACCTTAATCTTTATCAACTTCAATTTCCTCATTTTTATCTTCGCAGGCACGTCAGCCTCCAAATTCAAGGGAACGCTGAGCCTGTGCAGAGCTTCATGCCCAAGTACGAAACAACGAGATGGCTGTTGTCCAGATAAAATATGTCAATCTTATGGTTGGGATTATGGGGACTTATATTTACAGAGAACTAGAAATTTGTTCTGTGGTCCGTGTTGATGCTGATGTTACTGATTTTCATGTTGTCAACGAATTATTTGGGGATCCTCCGCTGAATGACCAAATACAGAATGCGAGCAGACAGTGCAGACCAAGCAAGCAGACAGGTGCGGACGAGAGTGATTAGAAAGCAGACAGTGCAGACCAAGCAACGGTCACAGGAGCTCTGGCACTTGCGAGACCGTGAGTGGGATCTACGAACCTGTTTTGTTGGTATGACTTGGACCTTGGAATTTGAACGAGCATCTGCCAGGTGGAAGGATGAGGATAGACGGATGACTGGACTTGGTCACCAATGGAGAGCTTGGCTTCTCGTCTGCATATTCGGCTGTTGTTTTCCTCTGCGTCTTTCATAGTGGGGAGCACTTGTTGGTTTCCAGCCAAGAATGGAGTACGATTTCTGATTTGTTTTACTTAATTTCAAATTTTCATTATCCTTCCATAATTTCAAATTTTCATTATCTCGCCATAACATGATGGATACATCATGATTACCATGGCCATGGTGCACATGACTAATACGTAGACCGAATGGAGGTCGACGCAAACGTTGCCGGAGATAGGACGGGTCATCAGATGTGGAATGGGTCCACAAATCAAGGTAGCTATTTCACTGAACTGCCATTCGCTATTCTCCGTTACCTAAATGAGAATGTTTTCCAATCGGTTACCATTTCCGGGCAATTCTTCCGCCTAGGTAAACTACTCCTTTTTAAAATACATCTGAAAGGGTTTTTCTCAATACATATAGAGATATGAAAAAGAGAGATGGTTACCATCTAGATAGGTAAAACAAAACTTAATATTTTTTTTAATATTGTAATAATACTATTAGTATTTATGATGAATAAGTGTACTGATAATATAGGCAGGTAATTAAATTAAAAGAGTTTTAAAATTTTTGTTAGAGATTTTATATATTGGTTAACTATTCACATATTTTTATGAACCTTTTATGGCTTTTATAATTAAATTATTCATATAGATATTATTTATTTTAAAAAAAAATCATTAATTTTATAATTAAAATCACAAATATTATTAAAATAATAATAGTTTGCATTGTAACTAATTTAGATCAATTTTAACTCGGATCTTCCATGTGTTTTGAAGGATTAATTAGGAGGTTTGAATCTCAACAAATTTGATCTCCCTAGGTGTTGGGTAGATCCAGAGTTACGTTGGATGTAGGCAAGTTTAATTATTAATTGGGTTGAGAGAGGTTCTACAACCAAGTATGAGTGTAGATCAATAAACCCGTAGACATGGTTAAACTTAATACTTAACACTTAACATTTAACACTTTTAATCTAATGTGGGCCTTATTTAAAATTCAATCATGTATAAACAAAATATAAATTTAAAATATAAAGAAGTTAAATTAATTTAAAGCGTTTATTACTTAGGAATGGAAAAACACTTGGATTTAAATTAATTTAAAGCCATTTTTACTTAGGTTGTGTTTTCCACACCAAATTAGGTTCAATAAAAAAGAAATATATAGTTAGTTAAAACATCGAGTGATTTTGCTTGGTTATATATATATATATATATATATATATATATATATAAGAGCATAAGAATGAATACATAGATCCCTTTTAATTTAAGTCTTATCAACCTTTAAGGTTTTCAAAGTGTTATTATTATTGTGCATCATAAACCATTTTAAGATTGTTAATACTCAAAAAAGAGGTTTTCTAGCATACATAGGAAGAAGAAGTTTTCTTACATACATATGAAAATCTTAACAATATTGGACACTCATAGGTTTTATTGATAACTTGACCATATCAATATAATTATATTAACATTATTTTAATATAATTATATTAACAATTTTATGAATATACAATTAAAATAAAAGTGTAAAGTAACCGAACTTCTTTAATTTTAAAAATTTAAGTTATTTTTTAATAAATTAAATTAAACCAACCTAGATCTGTCTTAACTCAGGATCTATTAAGTGTCTAGAGGGATCAAATATCTCAACATGCAAATCAATTTTTTGAGTGCAAAACTTGAGGAAAGGTTTGCATGTTGGGACATTTGATGTCTTAACTCAGGATCTATTAAGTGTCTAGAGGGATCAAATATCTCAACATGCAAACCACATTTTTTAGTGCAAAACTTGAGAAAAGGTTTGCATGTTGTCAAATATCTCAACATGCAAAGCACTTTTTTGAGTGCAAAACTGGGGGAAAGGTTTGCATGTTCAGAGATTTGATCGCTCTGGGTGTTTGATAGTTACAAAGTTAAGATGGATCAAGGTTGGTTATAATTATAAATATAAAAGTGATGATTAATTTTATATTTATATTTTATTTTTACCAAGTCAAAATGTTAAATATTACATCTCTTTCTGCATACATATTGAAGTATTAGCCTACTTGAATGGTTGGAATTTACCCACACCCTATTTGCATATGCCAACATTATTTGGGATTCAATATTTCTTTCAATTTATATAACTCTCTCGGGTTTCATTTAAATCCATTTACATTTCCCCCCAATTCAAACTCTAGCAAACATTTGTAACATTTTTTTATCATTATGTGGACCAAATCATAGTGACATGCATCAAATGCTTTTGGATAAATTATAAGAATATCAAGTTGATGCCAAAATATAAATATTTTGAAGGGAAGGATGTTGAAAATATAAAATTACCATACTCTACCACAAGTATGGTAAAATTGAATAATGAATATCAACACATTTGGCGTTTGAATTGTAGAGAGGACTATGAGCCGAGAGTAGGATACCAAAGTCCTTTCAATTGATGATATTAAGAACCCAAAAGTCATTATTAACCAAAAATCATTATTAGGATTTTATCTTTCAAAAATCATCTATAACCAAAAAAAATAATTTTTCAACTACATTTGGAAATTGTTATGGAATTGGTTTAAAGGAAACAAAGGCAAGTATTTCCTTCTTTTCACTTGTTGATGGATCAATTGAGGTAGAAAATTGCACTACTATTTAATTGTTATGCATATTCAATTAGAAACATTAAAATTTAATAAAGTTCCTTTCCTGCATTTAAAAGATTCATAATCAAATTCAAGAAGCTTAATATAATAAAATTCATAAAATTACCCCCAAAAAATTGAGCTACTCATCTCCTCAACCATGAGTTACATTAAAAATGAATACAATTATGACCCCTTATGATGCAATGATTCTCCCTGTGTTTTCCTTAAATGATGAATAACTTTTCTAACCTACTTAGATTATTTATATAATTACGATTATAACACTTATTATTACAATATCATATATTTTTTAAAAGAAAGTTTTTCACTTTAAAAACAGAAGCATAAGCATTAGGAGAGTTGGCCAGTGAAGATATGTTTCTTAAGTGACAATGGTGATTTCCATAGTAGCTCCTTATGGGGTTGTCCGTTGTGGATTAGAGATTTTAACATCCAATACAATTTGAAGTGTAATAGGCTTGAATCAAGATGAATGCATACCACATGGATCAATAACCTATGCGTAATAGTTTGACACGTCTATTATGTCTCTTGTTGATCTCGTAGAAAATTTCAATTTCAACACTTGGAGTAGATTCTTCAATCATACTTATGGCTATGATCTAAGTATCGTGGGGAGTGGAGCATCTTGATGGCTCTTTGGGATGTGTGAAGCAAGCCTAATGATGATAATTTACTTGGCTTGATTAATGTTTCTACATACTTTTGCTACCACATTTGGCTCATGTGATATTATTTCTATGCCTCACTTATTTCAAGTTCGAAGCTCATTCATCTTCCAAAGTGTATGGGAAACTTAGAAGTGCATGGATGGTTTGGTTCATTGGTCTTGGTAGGCAAAAAAGGAAATATGGAACTTAGCTTGTCAGCCCATCTGGAGTTGGAGGGTGCATGATCAATGTGATGTTGATATACGTCATTTTGAAGCTATAAAATTGAGTTCGAGGGCACACAGTCAGTGTGATGCCAATATACAAAATTTTCAAGCTCAGAAACTGAGTAGAAATGATATCTTCTTTTGGGAGGACGTTTGGGATTTCATTTTTCACTCTTGAAGAGAATAGTGTATTTTTTATTAGGAGTTTTCTTGATGGCCTCAAATCCCCTATCAATAATGGAGTTGAAAAAGCTCATCCCGAAGGCCAAGTTATTGAAGATGAATCTAGAGATGTCATGTATATTATAGAAGAACTAGTTATCATAACTAGATCATGGACCAGAATGATAGGTCAAAAATCGAAGTGTTCAGAATCGTGCTAAAACTGACTGATCAGATAGATCTCGTCTTCCTGATTCTGGCACCGTGAACGGTTAAAAAAATCAATATCGTATGAATAAGTTATCTCAGTTTGAAAAGTCCAGTAAACTGCAAAAAAACTAGACTTTGACCAAGTTTGACTTGCGATTTTGGGAAATTAAAAAAAGAATATTCTAGGGAATAGTCCTCAAATATTCCTCAGAATATTCCCTAAAATATTCCCTGAAATATTCCATGTGGTCTAATCAGGAAATGACAAGCGGCATCGTGTGATTTGATATTGGGTTGACTTTTTTTAAGTTTCGGCCAATTAAGGGTTGTCATATGGAAAGCCCGGAGGATGCCATGTGGATAAAGAATAGTCTTAAAATTTTTTGAAGGGGCGGCTAGGGTCGAACCATGGACCTCGTGCCTGCCAAGCCTGCATCTTACCATTCCACCAATCTAATGTTTCTTAAAATCTTATGCATTGTGGTGATATTTATTGTATAACAGTTTTGTATTCGGGGGTATGGAGGGGCCAACCCCAAGGGCCAACCCCTCCCCACACAACCACAACCCTTGACCCAAGGGCTTAAACCAGTACATACAACTTTTAACCATCCGCAAATTTTCTGTTAACCGTTATCACATGTGAACGATTATTTCCACATGGTTTATTAAACCCAAAACCTCCACCCATTCAACGGATAAAACCGCAGGGTTTGCGGCCATGTGGCCACCCAAAGAATTAAACTTAACTTTCAGACTGGCAGTGAAATAGCGGCGGCCACCAAAATTTTGGAGTTTGGCCGAATTTTTTCTTCAGTTAACTGAATTTCCCCATTTTTAATGGAGCTGATGTAGGGGACACTAGGAAAAAGTTGTTTAGGCTCTATCTGGAGTTAGATTCGCCCAATTTTGGAGTTCCAATAGTTAATTTTGACTATCTACAAAATTATAGACTCAATGGAATGTGTTGTAGAGCCATCAGAGAGATTATAAGCATGTTTTTGCATCAGTGAAGTTCAAGGTGCCACTAGGGCCACGAGGGGGCAACAACAGTCTTAGGCCTAGCTACGGGAGCTAGAGGCTTTATTCAGAGATCCAATAGTAAATTTTGGATATTTATGATGTTATAAAACTAATTATATGGTTTTCAGAGCCCGTAGAGGACTTTAGAAATGCGAGAAGCTTCAGTAAATTTCCAGGGGCCATCAGTGCTAGCTTTTGCCAGTAGCAGTTCAGGGCCTAGCCAAGGCAGCTAGAAACCATATGTAGCGAACCAATAGTCATTCCTGACTGTAAAAAATATTTTGAATCCATTGATGGATGTTGCAGAAGCTTTTTATGAATTCTAGAGGTCGAGAAACCATTAGATAATTTTTCAATGACCCTAGTGCTAGGGGGTGCCGACAGGTGCTGGAGGCGAAACCCGAGTAGCCGGAGGCCATTTTTAGTGAGAAAATAGTCTATGATAACTAATTTCAGAATTTTGAATCCAATGAAGGGATTTTTAGAGCCATTTGATGACTTCTAAAGCTCGAGAAGATGAAGGGAAGTTTTGGGCAACCCTGGGCAAACCGTTGAGGAAGGCCTAGTTTGGGGATGCAGTGCTCGATTTGAGCAAACGATCGGTCAATATTTGGTGTCTAATGTTTTCTGAAGACAATACGTGTGGTTTCAAGGACATAATTATAATTATGAAGGAGTTAGTGCCATAAAGAAGCTCAATTTAGCTTAGTGCACCAACAAAAGGAATCAAGTCTAAGGGAGCCTAAAGCTGTTTGCAGAGTGATGACATCCATGAAAGGGATATAGATGGTATTCTAAACCCTTTGGTTCAGTTCAGTAACCATTGGAGTTATGTGTGGGACTTGTAAAAGAAACTTTACCATAATCCCAAAGAATCAAGTCAAGATGACAAAGCTCAAGGAGACGTAGCCCACGATATTCGAGTGAACTCCTAGATTAATTTTGCTGTTATGTGTGGATGTTTTATTGCTGCATTATATTTCTGTTATACATGTTTAAATTCATCAAGAACAAATGACCTTGATACACTTGAACAGTTAAAAATCATACACCACTTCCAAGCATAAATTCCTCAAATTGTGAAGCATAAGATAGATCTTTTATCTGTTTAACTGAGTAGGAGGTTCTTGAAAAACATAACAATTTATCCAACCCATTTTCAGATCAGGTTGGTATTGGAGCACTTGGTTTCTTTATTGATAGAGCAATAGCTTACTTGTATAACTTGAGAGGTGTTTAAACAATGTAAAATATTGGTTGTTTTACTGTTTTCAAACTGACTATTGTTTGAGTTTGCTGAAGGTGAAGGGAAAGCTACTGATAGCTAAGTCTAGGAGAGGACAAGAAGGAAGAAAGGGCTGAAGGCATCTTCCTTAACCAAAGGACCTCAAGGTCACCCCTGAAGAAAAAACCCTTTTGTAAGTTGTTTGTTGTTTGGCTGCTTGAATAAGAGTTTGTCTATACAACCATTTGGTTAAAAAGATTTTTCATTTGTTTTAAAATTTTTGTGAAATTTGTTTAAGTTAATTTGACCATTTTCATTATGACAACTTCTTCAAGTGAGGTTTTCAAAATCCTCCTCCTTCACAATATTCTTCGATGAAGATATGAAGTTTGACTTCTACATCTTGAAGGACATGGTGCAGATTCTGTTTGAGGATAAAAGAGAAAGCAATGAACTCCATGAGAAATTGTTTGCTATGAAGCAAGAGAAAGAATAAATTCTTCAAATATTGCATGATATGGAGATGCAAATCCATCAAGCTCAAGAAGCTTTGACCAAGGACATGTGTTAAGCAGAGGTAATTCACTCTAATTTGTCTTCATTTTCCCCTTCGGAAATATGTGTTGGTTCATTTGAAAAGAACACTAGAGGTATAGGGTCCAACTTAATGTTTAAAATGCACTATGAAGGCAAGGATTTAGGAAAACATGCACAAGGCATGGTTGATCCTATTTCGGTTGACAAACGACCTAAGAAATTTGGTCTTGTTTATGTTGAATCTAATGGTGAAAACTCCAAAGCCATGAAGGCATGTTAGGAAACTTCAAAGAGAAATTTTGTCGCAAGTTCTAAACCACAAACATGTCAATTTTTTTTCCGGTTGATTGCCATTTTTTCAAACCTATGTTGTGGCAAGATGTTTGTAGACATGAACCTTATGGCAAGCATGAGAGTTCAGAAATTTTTCAAGAAAAGAATGATGATTTTAGCCTGCAAGAGAAAGTTGGAACCTCTACTAGTTCATATCCTCAAGAAGGAAAAGAGGATGGACATGCAAAGAAACACATGAGGTATAATTCTTCCAATAGTCAAGTCGATTATGTTTATGTGAGGCATGAAAATTTTTCATGCTTAAATGGAAGACAGAGTTGTTGTGCATATTGTGGTCAGTTTAACAATGATGTTTCGAGATGTTGGATGAGGAAGAAGGCATACAGGAAGCTGAAGAAGAAAAAGAAAATTTCAAATAAGATCCATAAGATTTGCACATATTGATAAAAGAGGGGAGATGTTGTCTCCTAATGTTGGAAATAGCATCCAACGAATCATCCCAAGCACATGCAGTAGGAGAATAGAAAGACTAGCAAAAGTGGAACCAAGGGTTCCATCATTGATGTGATAACGGGAGTTTCACATGAAGAAGATTTGCAGTAGAGACATTCATTGTGGAAGTGGCTTGGTAAGAAGTGGCTGGACTTCTTAACATAGTAAGACATACTCATTTGTACATATGAAAATTTTGGTTGTATGCATGTATTTTATGTTGTAATCTCATGTTTGTTTTAGCCACCTTGGATCAATGATCAAGGCAGCGATGTTCAGCTACCTTCTATAATTTCTTGCCAGAAATTTCGGAGTGAGTATAAGGAAGATAGTTCTTGACAGGAGGACAAGTGCATCCAGGAAGGGAAGTGTCAACTACCTTCAAGTTGTGGTTCAAAGGCACTAGCAATGCAAGGAAACTATTTGGAGGCTGGAAGGAAGAGGGTGATGTATTCTCATCTACTGTATAGATCAATATATCAGTCTTTTGGGGTCCAAAAGATTCCTAATGGGGAGGTGTGATCAGAACTGGATCATGGACTAGAATGATAGCTCAAAATTCAAAGTGTTCAGAAGTGTGTCAAACCTAAGAGACTGGAGATATCTCTTCTTCCTGATTCTGATGCCGTGAACAGCTCCAAAAACTGACAACGTATGAAGAAGTTATTGCAGTTTGAAAAGTCCAGTAAACTACAAAAAATTGAACTTTGAACAAGTTTGACTTCGAATTTTAGGAAATTAAAAAATAATATTTTAGGGAATATTCTTGGAATATTCCTCATAATATTCCCTAGAATATTCCCCAAAATATTCCATGCGGTCCAATCAGGACATGAAAAGTGGTATAATGTGATTTGATATTGGGTTGATTTTTTTTGAATTTTGACCAATTAAGGGCTGCCACATGGTAGACCTAGAGGCCGCCACATGGCCAAAGAATGGTCTTATAAAATTTTGAAGGGGCAGCTGGGGTCGAAGGCTCGACGTCGTGCCCAGCAAGCCTGCGTCTTACCGTTCCACCAATCCAACTTTTCTTAACATCTAATGCATTACAGTGATATTTATTGTATAACAGTTTTCTATTCAAGGGTATGGAGGGTCCAACCCCGAGGGTCAGCCCCTCCCCAAACGACCGTGACCCTTGACCCAAGGGCTTAAACTGACACATTAAACTTTTAACCATCCGCAAATTTTTTGTTAACCGCTATAAAATATGAACAGTTATATTTTCGCATGGTTTATTAAAACCATAACCTCTGCCCATTCAACGGATAAGACCGCGGGGTTTGTAGCTATGTGGCCACCCAAAGCATTAAAATTAACTGTCAGACTGGCGGTGAAATAGCGGCAGCCACCAAAATTTCATTGTTTGGTTGAATTTGACTTCAGTTAACTGAAGTTCCCCATTTTTAGTGGAGCTGATGTAGGGAACATTGAGAAAAAGTTGTTTAGGCTCTTTCTGGAGCTAGATTTGCCCAATTTTGGAGTGCCCGTAGTCAAATTTGACTATCTCCAACATTCCAGACTCAATGGAGTGGGTTGTAGAGCCATAAGAGAGCTTATAAGTAGGCTTTTTCATCAATTAATTTCAAGGGGGCACTAGGGCCACAAGGGGCAACAACAGTCTTAGGCCTAGCTAGGGGAGCTGGAGGCCTTATTTAGAGATCCAATAGTCAATTTTGGATATTTAAAATGTTCTAAAACTAATTATATGGTTTTTAGAGCTTGTAGAGGACTTTAGAAATATGAGAAGCTTCAGTAAATTTCGAGGGCCCATTAGTGCCAGCTTTTGCCAGCAGCAGTTCAAGGCCTAGCCAGGGTAGCTAGAGACCATATGCAACAAACCAATAGTAATTATTGAATATAAAAATCATTATGAATCCATTGATGGAGGTTTCAGATTCTTTTTAGAAATCATAGAGGTTGAGAACCCATCATAGAATTTTTTAGTGACTGTAGTGCCAAGGGGTGCCAACAGGTGTTGGAGGCAAAACCGGTGCAGCCAGAGGCCATTTTCAATGAAAAAATAGTCTATCCTGACTAATTTTGACATTATGAATCCAATGAATGGATTTTTAGAGCCATATTATGACTTCTGAAACTTGAGAAGCTAAAGGAAAGTTTTGGGCAGCCTTGGGAAACCGTTGAGGAAGGCCTAGCTTGGGGATGTAGTGCTCGATTTGAGCAAATGATCAGTTGATATTTGGTGTCTGATGTGTTATGAAGATATTAGGCTTGGTCTCAGGGACAAAAACACAATTCTAAAGGAGTTAGTGCCATAGAGAAGCTCAGTGTAGTTCAGTTCACCAACAGAAAGAATCAAGTCTAAGGGAGCCTTTGTTTGCAGAGTGATAGCAGCTGTTAGCTGCCTGTAATAAAAAATATTGGAAAAGTCTGACAGCAGGGAGAACACCTTTTCAAGCACTTTGGGATTCTAGGATCTATCCCTCCTGAATCCGGAGAGGGATCTCTCCAATAAGTTCAAAGATGGAATTGTCTTTGAAGTTCGGGTAATGATATTAGGCTAGTTATGAAGGCCAAGGGTTTTTGTTTGTTTGGTATGGTTGAGCATGATTATTATTTGAGTCGAAAGTTGTAAATGAAAAGAGTTTCTAAGGGGAGAAGTTGCAAGAAAATAGAACAAGATTTGGACAAAAAGATGGATAAATGCAGGTTTTAGTCCATTGGGCTATGGAGTCATAATAGGGTTTAATTGAAAAAATCAGGTTCAAGAGTGGTCCATCGGGAAAGTCATATATGTCTAAGGATCTCTTTAAAGTTTGATTCATGGAATGAAATGATACAAAAAGGAGGGGAATTAAACAAATGAAGAACAAAGAGCAGCCGAGGATCTGGTAAGTACTTTGAAACTAGCCAGCCTTTGACAAACACTTAAGAATAACATAAAATAAATCCAGGATCTGGTAAGTACTTCAAAACTAGCCAACCTTTGATATACTTTCAATAGAAAACATTTAAAACACAAAGGGAAACACAAATGATAACAAAGAGTGATCTAAGATCTGGTAAGTACTTCGAAACTAGCCAGGTTTCAACACATTCCTAGGGAAACTTTAAGTCAGTATTTTGGGATAAAACTAGGACCAGGGCTCACCATATCTTCCATAGTTCATCGCTAATTAACATGAAATGAAAATCACTTTCAAGAACAATATTTAGCTAAGACATTAGGACGAGGGAACGCCAGCATTCCTAACTGCTTGAATTGAATTAAATAATTCCTAAACAACACATATTGGAAGAAAACATTTAGATAAAGCATATCAGTCAGAGAATGGTACTGATATACAGTAAATCCTAACTCTATGATTGCTATTCTTTATAAGAGAAGATGAACAAAGTGGAAACAGAAATAAAATAACAATTTACAATAAGAAATAACATCACCGTCGACATAGAGCATGATCCCATAAATTAGCTTGTATTGATGCTTCAAACCAGTTACAGCTTTAAGTCCAGTGTTTCGGGTTAGCAATCATATTCACTTCTTAGCCTAACTATTCTATCATAATCAGAGCTTCAAGAGCCTTTGAACACTATTTACCATTAGAAGTTTAGAGCTCAAGTATATTTCAAAGTTCTGCAACCAACATTGTCTCATCTTCTAGAGCAGTATTTATAGAAGGACTAAGGTGGTGGGAGAGGATAAAAGATCTCCTAGGGAAATTAATACAGATTTAAGACTTCTTGGCCTTTGAGGGGCTCGATGGAGAAGTTTACAAATGTTTATCTCTATTAATTGATTTACATTTAAGATTCAAGCTTGGTGAGATCTTTTGTTGACTTTTGAGGCTATGTGTCATGTTGTAGTAACTCTGTTGATATTTTGCATTAAGTTCCTTAGCAAAATTAACTATTTGGATGCACTGAGGCTAATATCCGATTTTTTGACCAATAACTTCGGCCTCTATTTGAATGCTTTGAGGCAATAGGTGGCTTTGTGGTAGCTGAGAGGAATCAATTTGCCTCTGTTGTGGCGGTGGAGGCCTTTTTTCTGATAAACACTTATGATTTTATTTTAACTGTGTTTTAATTTTGAGGATTAGACTTTTTATAATCAATATTAGTCGTAATTCCCCCCCAAGTTTGTCTTCAATCTTCTGTTCTGGTGTGTTTTGTCCTTGACACTGATACACTTTAATATTTGATTAAATAATACTGTGTCTTGTTGATGTGTAGGGCCGCACAGGGCTCATATGGCATCAATGCCCATGAAGCATTGATGATACATGGCGTGGAACCATTTAGAATGATCTTCCCTTTAAATAAACAAAGCTTTGAGGATCGTCATCCTCAGCTTTATCTTTTCTTTTTAAAATATTTTGAAATTCATTTGAACCTGCACAAAACACACAATTGTTATGAAATCCTGCATTTATAGGGTAAACTTCTTAGAAGGCTATGGGGAGGAGCGTGGCCATTGGATGGCAACATCCAATGGTGGCGATTCATTAGAAGAGGTCAAATGGAGAGCAGAGGGAGAAAATAAGTCAGATCCGTTGATTGCACAGAGATTGATGGTCAGGATTGAACAGGAGAAAATAAAGCGAGGAAGTCACTTTATAAAGAAATGGCGAAAATTCGATGAGATAAGGTTAAAAATGAAGTTGGGTGGTCGGGATGAATGTGAGCCATTGGATGAGATTGGCTCAAAAAGATCGACGGTGGAGATTTGCATTGAAAACCTTTGGTGAGGGTGGAGGGTGATATGTAAAGGCCAGATTAGAATCTGGGCCATTGATATGTAGAGATCAATGACGGGAGGCGCGTGCAAAAATATGCAAAGGAAAAGAGGGAAAGTGGTTTCGGGGAGTAAAACAGTGGTTTTCGTGCAGCAAAAGGGTGGTTAGGCAGTTTTTCCTTTTGGAATGCAATATGCATCCCCGCCGGACACGTGGCCTCAAAAAAACACCTATATCGCGTGATTTTTGAAAATTATCCTCCGCGCTTAACGTTACGCGACATGTGATGTGGGCCGTCGGATCAAGGGTCTCAGATCTGATGGTGGGAAAGTGAATGCGATACGAGGTAGATGCGTGGGCACTAACAGAATGGGTGGTTTCATTTTGGGCCGTTGGATCCCAGATGGACGGCCGAGATCAGTTTTTGAAGAAGGCAAGACCCACAAGAGGCAGGCCCTATTGGGTTAAATATGAGTCGTTGGATGCGAGAATCATTGGCAGAGATCGAATCTAGGTGTTAAATGGGAATAATAGAAAGGCGAAGAAAAGGTTAATGAGGGCCGTTGATATGTAGAGATCAACGGTCAGGATTGATCGAAAATCATTAGGAGTGGGGCACATGTATTTAAACCAAAGTCATGAGGTGTGATCTGGACCATCCGATCTGATCACGTGGATGGCCCAAATGCAATCAAGGGCAAAGGCATCGACGGGGCAAAGAACTTGGAGACGCTGATACAATTAATTGCAAATTGTCGATCTACAGATCAGATCGATGGCGGAGAACTCATCGGAGGTTGACCAAATGGGGGTGGGGAAATATTTGATGCGCTCGATGAAAACTTTGTGATGCGATTATCCACTGATCGTTGATCGGCTTTAGATCAACGGTCGATATCGTTTCAGAACTTGCATTGGCAGAAAACCTTCATAACACAAAAAACCCAAAATTTTAATATAATACAAAGTTTTTATGCATTGAGGCGGGTTTATATATATGAA
This sequence comes from Pinus albicaulis, assembly GCA_034641835.2. Lineage (NCBI taxonomy): Eukaryota > Viridiplantae > Streptophyta > Pinopsida > Pinales > Pinaceae > Pinus > Pinus albicaulis. The sequence continues at coordinate 1,332,885,637 of CM076580.1, read as the reverse complement.
ATGGATAGGCACCCGACTGTGGGGCCTTTGACTATATGGAAAAAAAAAGGCCCAGGGTTTATATAATAAAGGGCCAATCGCAATCGGAAGATCGGGGCTTGGTCTTTCAATCTAATCGTTTGATTTTCTCCGATGCGATTAGTGCTTCGGGACCTTTAAGTCTTGGTCGCAGGCGTAAGTTATATGGAGTGAAGTGGATGGGGGTGGAGTTTATGAAATGGGGCTCAATCGCATCGGAGAAATGATGTGGGTACTTTTCAATCTACCCATTTATATATAAAAACATGGTATGGGCGCGCTTAGACCAAACTTAGGAAGAAAGGGGTTTTTTGACTTTACAAAGGAAAATATAATTCGGAGATGGAAATTTATAATGTTATAACGCCCAAGTGCTGGCACAAGGATTATATGGAGCGATAATATGATCGGGGATATAAGCACAGGGGCTTAATCGCATCGGAAGTTTTAAGATGGCAAATAGACTTGCGCGCTAGGATTTTTGCGATGCGATGAACACTTAAATGACTTAGCACCTAGTTCTAGCACCAGGGAATATAATGGGGAAGTGGTTAGGACTTAGCCCAAGGGGGCTTAATTCTGTAATACAAAAAGATGTTTCTAATGAAATTTTTTCAAGTTTTCAACCGATTTGGGGGTTTCGGCAGAGTTCAAAAAGGAGTTTTAAACTCTGTGAAGGGTAATTTATAAAGGGGAGATGGAAAAAATGGAAAATGAAGGAATTTCATGGGAAGCAAAGGGGTAAAAATGGAGGTCAGTTTTGAAGTGGAAGGAAGGAAAAATGGTGTTTGCAGCAGTATTTTTTCTTAAAGTCAACAGATTTTGTGAGTTGGGAAAAAGGAGACAGTAGTGAAGATTTAGACAAATGGCAAGATGTCTTCATGAGTCTTCAAGAGATAACATTTTTTGCAATAAAACTTGTTCCTTGAAGGCTCCAAAAAATTTTTTAGCCACCATTTCATATGACAAATTTTATTGGTGGCTAATAGTGGCTCCACTTGGGGATGGTCCCTTCTTGAAGGCATCAAGAACTTCAGACTTGCATTCTCTAGGAGGCTGATTAGGGCCTCATCCATTGGGCTGCTTTTCTTTGCTTGAATGATCTTCTTTTTCTCTGAAAACATATTAGCAACCACAAAAACAATGGATCTTCCATCAACAAGCTTTCTACCTACCCAAACCTACTGATCTAACATTTTTTCTTCTTTATAGTGCACTTGGATTGAAAAACTCTTTTCTCAACATTTTATTCTTTTGAAAGTATAAAACTAATCTAATTCCACTCCTTATTTCTCCATGGACTCATATTAAATAGTTGAGTCCATATGTTTCTCTACCTAATCTACCAATCTGTTAGGATTAAACAGTGTAATAGATTTTATTGTCTAATTTCTAAAACAGAAATTTAAAAAGCATACAAGTCAGGATTGAACAGTCTAACTTGATGCTGATTTATAGCATAAAAAATGAGCCGCACATAGATATTATTTTGCCGAAAATTAAAACAAAATGGAAGGCTTGCAATCTGAAAGTTTTAAAGCATTTCCTTCATCTTTTTACAGCTCTATTTTTGCCTCTTTTTTGAGCTGTTCTTCTTTTATCAGCTGGTTCAAATTTTGAGCTGATTAGAACCAGTTTTATCTCTGTTTCGACTTCGAATTTTAAACAGATTTGAGTCATTCATATTTTGGAAACATAGGTTCTGATTTTGAGCATGTTTGAACCTTTAATTTCTAGCCTAATCTACCTACTGATAAGCCAATATTACACAGTTTGGAAAATCGAATTCACTATCCTATCAACAGTAAATTTAAAACTAATTAGTCAAGATTAGTCTGTTTGACTAACTAGAAGTGTGTTTTTTAGGAGTGGCATTTAAGCTTGCACACTTTTAGATTTGTTTCTCTTTTTGTTGGTATGGCACTGTAACTTTATTGTTTTTACAATTTGCCCTTTTTTCTTTGTTTAATTGTTTTTGTATTTTTTATTTTCTAACTTTGAATGCAATGATGGGTGAAATATTTATAATGAGAAAAAAGATAAAAATGCTTTCAAAACATGACATGGATTAAGAGAAGTAATGCTTAAGCATCCTGCCATTGACAAGACCCCCAAGCAATTTTGCTCCATTCAACTCCTGTAAGAAAAAGGAATTATTACCAGCAGCTGAATGAATGAAGTAAGGGCCAAGCCATAAGTTGTCAAATTTCCCATGCTTTCCCTTCTTCTCTCCTTGAGTCCAACTTTAAAACTTTGTCCCCCACATTAAAATTTCTAGCCTTAGTTCTTCTATCGAAAAGATTTTTAATGCTGTCTTTCTTCTGTAATGCTTTATTATAAACCTCCTCTTTGGTTTGCTGAAGGTGAATAGTTTGATTTATCCTTCTGATCATGTCATTATCTTCAAACTGAAACTCCTAAACTAACTTCGTAACTGGCACACCATGTCATACCAATAGATTTCTTACAAGTCAATCTGTCAGCCCAAAGTCCATGCACAAACTTTATGTGCCAAGACTTTTTGTTGTCCTCCAAAAATTTCTTGATTATGTTCACTAAACTCTTGTTTGAGGTTTCTACTAATCCATTAACTTGCGAGTAATAGGCCGTGGAATTCCCCAATGTTATCTGGTATTTGTGAAAGAATTGAACCATCCTCTTTGATCCAAATGCTGCTGCATTATCAATGATGATCTTGGTAGGGCAGCAAAATCTAGAGAGAATAGTATTCTCCATGAATTCTATGATAATAGAATCATTGGCCTACCTACAGGGGATGGCTTCTATCCATTTAGTGAAGTATTCTGTGGCAGTGAGAATCCACCTATGCTGAGCTGAAGATGATGGATGGATTTCACCTATGAATTCATGTCCCCACTGTTGGAAAGGGGTTTCAATACTGATTGGATGTAGATGTAGGGGTAGCAACTTCCTTTTGCCTTCAAAAAGTTGACATTTATGATAGGCAATTATCATCTTGTGTACATCAAGCAAAAGAGTAGGCCAATAGTAACCAGCCCTCAAGATTTTGTTCACTATTGTCTTCCAGTATAAGTGGCCTCCACACTCTCCTTCATGGAACTCATGCTTATCCTTCTCTACATCATGCTCAGGAAAACATTTAAGCAATATACCACTTGCATTTTTCCAATAAAGACATCTATCTATAATGCAATAGTTTACAGCTTTTAACTTTAAGAACCTTGCCTTTGTTTTTTTCAAACCAGAAGGTGTATTCAAATTAAGCAAAACATAAAGAATATCAGCATAGCAAGAGGAATTCATAAAATGGTCTTCAACAATGGGTGTTGAGATTTCCTCTTGTTCATTTAAAGCATTAATCATATTAATACCAAGAACTTCAAAATTGGATTCAGCCACCAACCTAGCTAGACCTTGGCCTTTGATGAGTTTAGTGGGTTTTATCTCTAAATCATATTCAAGAATAACAAAAATCCACTTACCTCTCTTACCATTTGGGTCCTGTGTTAGAATGTATTTCACAACTGAATTTGAGACGAAGGCAATGACGTGAGAGTGCAAAATGTATACTCTGAAGTCTTTTAAAGCTTTAACCAAAGAAAAAGCTTGCTTTTCCATAATGTTATACTTCAAAGGGGCATCTCTCAAAGCCTTGCTAAATAATGCAATAGGCCGCTCTTGTCCTTGTGGATTTTTCTGTAGAAGGACATCACCTATTGTATGTTCTGATGCAAATGAAAAAATATAAAAATATTTTGAAAAATCAGGACTTATTAGGACCGGTGTTTTGGTTAAAGCTTGTTTCACCAGTTCAAAGGAATTCTTTGCTTCCAAGGTCCATTTTACCTCCTGCTCCTTCTTCAACATGTTTTTTATATTCATAAGGAGCTCAACCAAGTTGGGGATGAACCTTCTCAAAACGTTAATCTTTCCAATGAAAGATTGTAACTCCTTGATGTTTCAAGGATGAGAGATTTTCAATATGGCCTCAATCCTCTTTGGATCTATCTTAATACCCTCTTCAAAAATAATGTGCCCAAGAAGCTTACCTTCTTGGAGAACGAATAATGTTTTCTTAGGGTTTAAGGATATTCCAAACTTCCTACATCTCTTGAAGAATATTCTTAAATGTGTTAAGTGCTCTTTGTCTGTTTTTGAAAAAACAGTAACATCATCAAGGTATATAATGATGAAGTTGCCTAGTTCTTCAGAAAATGCTATGTCCATGGCTCTTTGAAAAGTTGCTCCAGCATTCATTAGGCCAAAGGGAATTTTCACATACATGAAAGTGCCCCATGCTGTAGTGAAATTTGTCTTTAATTGATCATCAGGGTGAACTAAGATCTGATTATACCCTGAGTAGCCATCAAGCAAAGAAATTCTTCTAGACCCAACTACCCTTTGTAAAATATGATCCATCTTAGGTAAAGGGTAGTTGTATTTCAATGAAGCTTTGTTTAAGTCTCTAAAGTCTATACAAAGCCTGATCTCTCCAGTTTTCTTCCTAACTGACACCAGATTAGACACCCACTCAAAATATCTAATAGGGACAATAATACCAACTTCATACATTTTATTGATTTCCTTCTCAACCAAAGGCAGCTGAACAGGGTTTATTCTGCGCAGTTTTTGTTTGAATGGTTTTTGGTTTTCCCTGAGAGGGATTTTGTGCTGTATTATTTCAGTGTCATAGGATTTAAGATCTTCGTAACTCCACACAAAAGCATCAGAAAACTCCTTAAGCAGCTCTATGTATTTGAGTTTAATGTGAGCTAGTAAAGTTTTAGATAGTTTAATCATCATTGGTTTAAGTTCACTGCCTATATTGCACTCTTCCACTTCAGTCTCTACAGGTTCCAATTTTGGCTTCTTAGCCGCATCGTTAAAATCAAACAACTCTTCTAAAGGGGCCAGACCCTTAGGCAAACACTGGTCCTTGGACTACACGGTTTCTAACTCCTCTATTTCTAACTCTGCAGTGACCTCTGTTTTATTTTCAGGTTTTCTAGATAGTAGATTTATATTAACAAGTTTGGGAGACGGTTCTTCTTCACCAAGAAAATTTTCTTCACTACAATCTATATCATAATCTGAATCCGAAATGTTTAGTTTGAATTCATTTCTAAGTTGCATGAAGTCTTCTATTTGTTTGTCTCCATCAAACACCTGCCAATATTTTTCGTTATCGGGAATGGCTGGTATAAATTTAATCTGAGTTGTGCAGTTTTTAGTTTTATATGGCGTTAAGCATGTTATAGCTGCAAAGGTTAAACTATGGGTCGCGATATTTATTTTCCTTGGAAAAAAAATTATTTGGTACTCCTCAAAAGTTTTTAAAAGATCCACGACATCATTTTGATAGGCCTTAAGTCTTGGTTGATTTGAGTTGTATTCCCCATTGACTTGCCTAATGGTTAATCAGAATCCCCATATGCTTTGATTCTTTTGGCTCCTAACTTTTTAAACAAACGCAAGCCTAAAAGCAGGGATTCATATTCCGCTATGTTATTTGAACACTGGAAGTTTAATCTATAGGAAATTCTTTCTGTGTGGTTGTTCTCAGTGTTGCATATCCAGACATGTGCACCAGCATTGGTTCTAGTGCATGACCCATCAAAGTTCATACTCCACAGAGGACTAGTTTCAGTTACATCTGTTTGATGTTTGTCCTCTTCAACTAAAGTGTTTTCAGGTTATTGTGAAATATCAACACTTAGTTGTATTAATTTCAACTCCTCAGGTTGTTCATTTATTCGAGGAACGTTTTCTCAACTGTCAAGGTTTAACAGTAAAGGACGCATGACTTGAAGTTCAAGACCAGTGCTTGGTTTGCTAAAGTTTAAATTTTTAGCAAACTATTTTGACACTTCTGTTGTGTTTACCTCCTCCTCTCTATCAACCATTAATTCATTAAAAGTGACTTGCTCAGTGAATGTTTCATCGTTAAACAAGATAAAAGAATTCAGGCCTATATTTACAGAATACAAGGGGGTGTTTTGTGGTATGTGTTGGCTTGTAACTATGTATTGCATATGGGACTCCCTGTAAACTCTTCTTGTCTGATTGAAAACAGGGATAGTCGCATAGGTCATGTCCATCTGCATAGTTCCTTATAACTTAGCCCCCCAAGATCTTGATAACAACATTCCATACTTTGGGGACACATCAGCCACAACAATATCCATGACTAAGCATTTGGCTGGAATCTGTGCTAAGTTAATGCATAGGTCTTTGATTAATCCTAAACATTTTACTCTGCTCGAGTCAAAGGAGTAAAGGTTTTTATAAGGTCTGGTGATTTCTAGACCCAGGCTTTCCATCACAGCTTTAGGCATTAAATTATGAGAAGCCCCGGAATCATGCATAGCGTTGTACAAAATTTTGTCATGAATGTTTAAACTCACATAAAAGGGAGGAATAGGTCCCTCTTGATACTTACCTTCAATATTTGGACCAAAAATAAGATCTGGTTGGTCATCGTTAAGATTGATTGTGTCATTATTCTCTTGAATGTTTAAAGCCTTCAAAATTCGGGTGCTATATACATTCTGTGCAACTAACTCAGTCAAGGGAATAGAGATTTTTATTTTTTCAATTTCATGCTCCAAGCTAAAAGGTGTTTGATTCTTTGAGGTACTTGTCTCAGCCTTATTAGCTGCCAGTCTCTCAGCAACATCAGCTTGCTAATTTGTTATATTTACATTTGACAAAATAGTTTTAACAGGAGTACTATCTGAAGTGTTAGTACTACTAAGATCTACACTCTATTTTGTAACATTTTGAGTGCTTTTCTCTCTACCTTTATCAGAATTTACAACTATTGTCTTGTCCTTCTATTTGACAATTTTGGGCTTGTTTACAGAGTTGTTTTGTGAATATTTGTCAGAGGTTTTGGCGTTGGGATTTTGTTGACTGGTTTTACTTCTAAGGTCATATTCTCTTTGAGACTCTATGATGACATTCTCCATGTCTTGATAATAATTTTTATCATTATCTCTTTTGTCATCATCAGGTGTGCAAAGACCTTGTTTTCTATCATAATGAATCTCAAAATCATCATTATCTATTGCCAGAATGTTGATATCATCTTCCTCTATTGGTTTATCTATTTCCTCAACCTCACTCACATAGTCTTGATGAAAGTGAGGAGTGATCTATTGATCATCTTCCCTAGGTCTGTTTGGAGGTTAGTTCATTCTAAAATTCTGATTCTGGTTCTGGTTTCTGTTTTGAGGAGCAGTTTGGTTTTGACCTGGTTGTGCTCTCTCAAGAATGCTCATTTTCTTCATCATCTCTTCCATCATTTTTCCCATATTTGAGCTGGAAGTAGAAGGGGTAGATTCCTCTCTGAAGGATACTCTCTTCTCATTTTCATTCTTGCTCTCTTCTCCATTAAGTTAACTTCCATAGCAAGAGCTCCTTTTTGCATCTCTTCAAGAGTTGTAGGATCTCTCTCTCTCAGCTGATAGGCCATCTCAGGGTCAAACCCTTCAGGAAAATTTTTTAGAGCTGAGCCTTGTGGAGGTTTTAGATATGGGGAAAGTGCGTTATATACATTGTTAAATCTAGTGCAGTAATCTTTTAGACTTTCCCCAATGTTTCTATGGAGGTTCTTGTAATAAAAAAGGACCCGGAGAGGATTCTTCTTCACTTCCCATTTGTTTAAGAATGTCTGATGGAAGGCTTGGAGATCATTTATACTATGGGGGGTTAAGCCTTTAAACCATTTTCTTACTTCTCCCCCCAGGCTTTGAGAAAATAATCTAAGCTTGACAGAATCATCATCAATTTCATTTCTGTCAAAGTATTCATTCATCTTATCCACATGTTGTGATGTATTTGTAGCATTACTAGCATCATATAATGGTATTTTGGACTGATAGTCCTGTGGAATATTGACTAATGGTACAGGAAGGACTAAGGGAGCATACCATGCTGCCATGTTATGTGGTGGAGGTCAATTTACAAGAGGTGGATTAAAAAAAGGAAAATTGGGTTGAAGTGGAGTGGTTTGGACAGTGGATGTAGGATGAAGAGATGTCGATGGAACAGGAATAGATTGCTGAGATGATCTTGGATGAGAGACACCTAAATTGGAAAGGAAATGTGAATCAGGTGGTGTTGTTTCTCTATTACTAGAATGTTCACTTATTTCGGGGGATGAAAGTGAAGACTCAGAGTCTAGCTGAATTATATCATCAAATGACCTAGTTCTAAATGGATTTACTAAGTCAAATTGTGATTGTTGTAGAGCTGAAAGATTTTCAGGAACTGAAGTAGCTCTCAAGGGTGGTCTGAAAACAGTTTGTAATTTAATCCTCGGAGACTCTTTAAGGATACTTTCTAGGTTATCAACTATCTCATGTGGATCAGGTTTAGGATAGGCTCTAGTATGAATCTTTCTAGGAGCCACTATGCTGTGTTTGTTAGACCCAACTAAACAAGAAAATTTTAACCAGATATGACAATATTTAAAAGGTTAACTGATCTTTTTTACAAATTTAAATCCTACAGTCCTCTAACTGAGTTTAAAAAGATGTTATAATGATAAGGGTTCTTCCCAGTGGAGTCTTAAGGTCTGTTAAGGATTGTGGAGTCGCCAAGTGGAAGTTTTTAGCTCTTTCGGAGGTAAAAGGTTTTATGGTCCACCACCATGTTTATTGAATTCCAATCTGAAATATTTTTGGGTTTTCTGAGTTATTTTTCTGTTGTGTGGTTTCTAAGAGTGTCCTAAATCTATTTCAAAACTTAGCTACGGTTATGAGACAAAGACAGTCTACTCTTATGGCTAAGCCAGCTGATCCTTCAAGGTTAGATAAAGCTTATGAGAATCCTGGGTTTTACCTAGATTGTCATTGATTCAAACAAGTTTTACCATGATTACCATTATTTGGTAGTGTTGGAAAAGGCTACTTTTTACTCACAATGTTTTATTAAGTTTTTAAGGGAACCAGAGATTCTGGGTTCGATCCCCAGTCGAGTCGCCAGAAATGTTAGCTCCCTGTAATCAGCAAGATCGAAAAAGTCCGACAACAAGGAGAACATCGTTTCAACCACTTTCGGATTCTAGGATCTAACCCTCTTGAATCTGGAGAGGGATCTCTCCAATAAGTTCAAAGATGGATTTGTATTTGAAGTTCGGGTAATGATATTAGGGTAGTTATGAAGGTCAAGGGTTTTTGTTTGTTTTGGATGGCTGAGCATGATTATTATTTGAGTGGAAAGTTCTAAATGGAAAGAGTTTCAAAGGTGAGAAGTTGCAAGAAAATAGAACAAGCTTTGGCCAAAAAGATGGATAAATGCAGGTTTTAGTCCATTGGGCTATGGAGTCATAATAGGCTTTAATTGAAACAATCAGGTTCAAGAATGGTCCATGGGGCAAGTCATCTATGTCTAAGGTTCTCTTTAAAGTTTGATTTATGGAATGAAATGATACCAAAAGGAGGGGAATTAAACAAATGAAGAACAAAGAGCAGCCCATGATCTGGTAAGTACTTTGAAACTAGCCAGCCTTTGACAAACACTTAAGAATAACATAAAAGCAATCCAGGATCTGGTAAGTACTTTGAAACTAGCCAGCCTTTCATATACTTTCAATAGAAAAAATTTAAAACACAAAGGGAAATGAAAATGATAACAAAGAATGGTCTAAGATCTGGTAAGTACTTCGAAACTAGCCAGCTTTCAACACATTCCTAGGGAAAATTTCAGTCAGTCTTTTGGGATAAAACTAGGACTAGGGCTCACCATATCTTTCATAGTTTATCGCTACTTAACATGAAATGAAAATCACTTTCAAGAACAATATTTAGCTAAGACAGTAGGACGAGGGGACGCCAGCATTCCTAACTACTTGAACTGAATTAAATCATTCCTAAACAACAAATATTATAAGAAAACATTTAGATAAAGCTTATTAGTCAGAGAAGGGTAATGATATACAATAAATCCTAACTCTATGTTTACTTTTCTTTACAAGAGAAGATGAACAAAGTGGAAATAGAAATAAAATAACAATTTACAATAAGAAATAACATCACCGTCGACATAGACTAGGATCCCATAAATCAGCTTGTATTGATGCTTCAAACCAGTTACAGCTTTAAGTCCAGTGTTCCAGGTTAGCAATCATCTTCACTTCTTCGCCTAACTATTCTATCACAAGCAGAGCTTCAAGAGCCTTTGAACACTATTTACCATCAGAATTTTAAATCTCAAGTATATTTCAAAGTTCTACAACAAACATTGTCTCATATTCTACAGTAGTATTTATAGAAGAAATGAGGAGGTGGGAGAGGATAAAAGATCTCCCAGGGAAATTAATACAGATTTAAGACTTCTCGGCCTTTGAGGGGCTCGATGGAGAAGTTTACAGATGTTTATCTGCATTAATTGATTTACATTTAAGATTCAAGCTCAGTGTGAGATTTTGTTGACTTTTCAGGCTCCGTGTCATGTTGTAGTAACTATGTTGATATTTTGCATTAATTTCCTTAGCAAAATTAACTATTTGGCTACGCTGAGGCAAATATATGATTTTCTGACCAATAACTTCGGCCTCTGTTTGAATGATTTGAGGCAACAGGTGGCTTTATGGTAGCTGAGAGGAATCAATTTGCCTCTGTTGTGGCGGTGGAGGCCTTTCTGTCTGATAAACACTAATGATTTTATTTTAATTGTGTTTTAATTTTGAGGATTATGCTTTTGATAATCAATCTTAGCCGTAATCCCCCCCCCAAGTTTGTCTTCAATATTTTGTTCTAGTTTGTTTTTTTTCCGACACTGATACACTTTAATCTTTGATTAAACAATACTGTGTCTTGTTGATGCGCAGAGCCGCACAGGGCTCATATGGCATCAATGCCCATGAAGCATTGATGATATGTGGAGTGGAACCCTTCAGAATGATCTTCCCTTTAAATAAACAAAGGTTTGAGGATCGTTATCCTCGGCTTCATATTTTCTTTTTAAAATATTTTGAAATTCATTTGAACCTACACAAAACACATAATTGTTATGAAATCCCGCGTTTATTGGGTAAACTGCTTAGAAGGTTGTGGGGAGGAGCGTGGCCATTGGATGGCAACATCCAATGGTGGAGATTTGTAAGAAGAGGTCAAACAGAGAGCAGAGGGAGAAGATAAGTCAGATCCATTGATCACGTAGAGATCAATGGTTGGGATTGAACGAGAGAAAATAAAGCAAGGAAGTCACTTTATAAAGAAATGGCGAAAATTCAATGAGATAAGGTTAAAAATGAAGTTGGGGGTCAGGATGAATGTGAGCCGTCAGATGAGACTCGATCAAAAATATCAACAGTGGAGATTTGCGTTGAAAACCTTCGGTGAGTGTGGAGGGTGATATGTAAAGGCCAGATTAGAATCTGGGCCATTGATCCACAGAGATCAACGGCAAGAGGCGCGCAAGAAAATATGCAAAGGAAAAGAGGGAAAGTGGTTTCGGGGAGTAAAACAGTGGTTTTCACGTGACAAAAGGGTGGGTAGGCAGTTTTTCCTTTTGGAATGCAATATGCGTCTCCGTTGGACACGTAGCCTCAGAAAAGCACCTATATCGCGTGATTTTTGAAAATTATCCTCCGCGCTTATAGTTACGCGACATGTGATTTGGGCCATCGGATCAAGGGTCTCAAATCTGACGGTGGGAAAGTGAACGCGATACGAGATAGATGCACAGGTGGTAGCAGAATGGGCGGTTTCATTCTGGGCTGTTGGATCCAAGATGGACGGCCGAGATCAGTTTTTGAAGAAGGCAAGACCCACAGGAGGCAGGCCCTATCGGGTTAAATATGAGCTATTGGATGCGAGAATCAACGGCGAAGATCGAATTTGGGGGTTAAATGGGAATAATACAAAGGCGGAGAAAAGGTTAATGCAGGTCGTTGATCTGTAGAGATTAACGGCCGGGATTGGTCAAAAAACATTAGGAGCGGGGCACATGTATTTAAACCAAAGTCATGAGGCACGATCTGGACATGTGGATGGCCCAAATGCAATTGGGGGCAAAGGCATCGGTGGGGCAAAGAACTTGGAGATGCTGATGCGATTAATTGTGGACTGTCGATTCGCAGATCAGATCGACGACGGAGAACTCATTGGAGGTTGACCAATTGGGGGTGGGGAAATATTTGATGCGCTCGACGAAAAATTTGCAATGTGATTATGCGCTGATCGTTGATTGGCTTTAGATCAATGGTCGATATCGTTTCAGAACTTGCATTGGTGAAAAACCTCCATAACACAAAAAACCCAAAATTTTAATATAATACAAAGTTTTTATGTGTCGGGGCGGGTTTATATATGAAACGGATAGGCGCCCAACTACGGGGCCTTTGACTATATGGAAAACAAAAAGGCCCGAGGCTTATATAATAAAGGGCCAATCGCAATCGGAAGATCGGGCCTTGGTCTTTCAATCTAGCCATTTGATTTTCTACGATGCGATTAGCGCTTCGGGACCTTTAAGTCTTGGTCCTAGGCATAAGTTATATGGAGTGAAGTGGAGGGGGTAGAGTTTATGAAATGGGGCTCAATCACATCGGAGAAATGATGCGGGTGATTTTCAATCTACCCATTTATATATAAAAACATGGTATGGGCGCACTTAGACCAAACTTAGGAGAAAAGGGGTTTTTTGACTTTACAAAGGAAAATATCAATCGTAGATGGAAATTTATAATGTTATAACGCCCGATTGTGGGCACATGGGTTATATGGAGCGATAATATGATCGAGGATATAAGCACAGGGGCTTAATCGCATCGGAAGTTTTAAGATGGAAAATAGACTTGCGCACTGGGATTTTTGCGATGCGATGAGCACTTAAACGAATTAGTGCCTGGTTCTAGCACCAGGGCATACAATGGGGAAGTGGTTAGGACATAGCCTAAGGGGGCTTAAGTCTGTAATACAAAAGAATGTTTTTAATGAAATTTTTTCAAGTTTTCAATGTATTTGGGGGTTTCGGCAGAGTTCAAAAAGGAGTTTTAAACTCTGTGAAGGGGAATTTATAAAGGGGAGATAGGAAAAATGGAAAATGAAGGAATTTCATGGGAAGAAAAGGGGTAAAAATGGAGGTCAGTTTTGAAGTGGAAGGAGGGAAAAATGGTGTTTGCAGTAGTATTTTTTCTTGAAATCAGCAGATTTTTTGAGTTGGGAAAAAGGAGACAACAGTGAAGATTTAGACAAATGGCAAGATGTCTTCATGAGTCTTCAAGAGATAAATTTTTTTGCAATAAAACATGTTTCTTGAAGGCTCCAAAAACATTTTAGCCACCATTTGATATGATAAATTTTATTGGTGGCTAATAGTGGCTCCACTTGGGGATGGTGCCTTCTTGAAGGCATCAAGAACTTCAGACTTGAATTCTTTGGGAGGCTAATTAGTGCCTCATCCATTGGGCTACTTTTCTTTTCTTGAATGATCTTCTTTTTCTCTGAAAACATATTAGCAGCCACAAAAACAATGGATCTTTCATCAACAAGCTTTCTACCTACCCAAAACTACTGATCTAACATTTTTTCTTCTTTAGAGTGCACTTGGATTGGGAAACTCTTTTCTCAACAATTTATTCTTTTGAAAGCATAAAAATAATCTAATTATACTCCTGATTTCTCCATGGAATCAGATTAAATAGTTTATTCCATATGTTTCTCTACCTAGTCTACCAATCTGTTAGGATTAAACAGTCTAACAGATTTTATTCTCTAATTTCTAAAATAGAAATTTAAAAAGCATACAAGTCAGGGTTGAACAGTCTAACTTGATGCTGATCTATGGCATAAAAAACAAATTGCACATAGATATTATTTTGCAGAAAATTAAAACAAAATGGAAGGCTTGAGATGTAAAAGTTTTAAAGCATTTCCTTCATCTTTTTATAGCTCTGTTTTTGCCTCTTTTTTGAGTTGTTCTTCTTTTATCAACTGGTTCAAATTTTGAGCTGATTAGAACCAATTTTATCTCTATTTTGACTCTGAATTTTAAACAGATTTGAGTCATTCATATTTTGGAAACATAGGTTCAGATTTTGAGCATGTTTGAACCTTTAATTTCTATCCTAATCTACCTACTGATAAGCCAAGATTACGCAGTTTGGAAAATCGAATTCACTAACCTATCAACAGTAAATTTAAAACTAATTAGTCAAGATTATGCTATTTAAATAACTAGAAGGGTGTTTTTTAGGAGTGGCATTTAAGCTTGCACACTTTCAGATTTGTTTCTCTTTTTGTTGGTATGGGACTGTAACTTTATTGTTTTTACAATCTGCCCTCTTTTCTTTCTTTCATTGTTTTTGTATTTTTTATTTTCTAACTTTGAATGAAATGATGGGTGAAATATTTATAATGAGAAAAAAGATAAAAAGGCTTTCGGAACATGACATGGATCAAGAGAAGTAATGCTTAAGCATCCTGCCATTGACAGGACCCCCAAACAATTCTGCTCCATTCAAGTCTTGTAAGAAAAATACATTATTACCAGTAGCTGAATGAATGAAGTAAGTGCCAAGCCATAAGTTGTCAAATTTCCCATGCTTGCCCTTGTCTTCTCTCCTTGAGTCCCACTTTAAAACTTTGTCCCCAACATTAAAATTGTTGGCCTTGGCTCTTCTGTCGAAAAGCTTTTCAATGCTATCTTGCTACTGCAATGCTTTGTTATAAATCTCCTCTCTGGTTTGCTGAAGGTGAATAGTCTGATTTATCCTTCTGATCATGTCATTATCTTCAGACTGAAACTCCTGAATTAACTTCATAACTGGCACACCAAGGCTAGTAGGAAATATTGCATCAGTGCCATACACAAGCTAGTAGGGTGACATACCAATAGATTTCTTAAAAGTCAATCTGTCAGCCCAAAGTGCATGCACAAGCTTTATGTGCCAAGACTTTTTTTTTTCCTCCAACAATTTCTTGATTATGTTCACTAAACTCTTGTTTGAGGATTCTTCCAGTCCATTACCTTGGAGGTAATAGGCCCTGGAATGCCCCAATGTTATCTGGTATTTGTGATAGAACTCAACCATCCTCTTTGATCTAAATGCTGCTGCATTATCAGTGATGATCTTGGTAGGGCAACCAAATCTAGAGAGAATATTAGTCTCCATGAAATCTATGATAATAGAATCATTGGCTTGCCTACAGAGGATAGCTTCTATCCATTTAGTGAAGTAGTCTGTGGCATTGAGAATCCACCTATGCTGAGCTGAAGATGATGGATGGATTTCACCTATGAAGTCAAGTCCCGACTATTGGAAAGGGGCTTCAACAGTGATTGGATGTAGACATAGGGGTAGCGGCTTCCTTTTGCCTTCAAAAATTTGACATTTATGATAGGCAATTATCATCTTGTGTACATCAAGAAAAAGAGTAGGTCAATAGTAACCAACCCTCAAGATTTTGTTGGTTGTTGTCTTCGAGTATAAGTGGCCTCCACACTCTCCTTCATGGAACTCATGCTTAACCTTCTCTGCATCATGCCCAGGAAAACATTTAAACAATATACCACTTGAATTTTTCCAATAAAGACATCTATCTATAATGCAATAGTTTATAGCTTTTAACTTTAAGAACCTTGCCTTTGTTTTTCTCAAACTAGGAGGTGTATTCAAATTAAGAAAAACATAAAGAATATTAGCATACCAAGAGGAATTCATAAAATGGTCTTCAACAATGGGTGTTGACATTTCCTCTTGTTTATCTAAAGCATTAATCATATTAATATCAAGAACTTCAAAATTGGATTTAGCCATCAACCTAGCTAGACCTTGGCCTTTGATGAGTTTAGTGGGTTTTATCTCTAAATCATATTCAAGAATAACAATAATCCACTTGCCTCTCTTACCATCTGGGTCTTGTGTTAGAATGTCTTTCACAACTGAATTTGGGATGAAGGCAATGATGTAAGAGTGAAAAATGTATACTCTCAAGTCTTTTAAAGCTTTAACGAAAGCAAAAGCTTTCTTTTCCATAATGTTATACTTCAAAGGGGAATCTCTAAAAGCCTTGCTAAAGAATGCAATAGGGTTCTCTTGTCCTTGTGGATTTTTCTATAGAAGGACAACAACTATTGTATGTTATGATGCAAATGAAAAAATATAAAAATATTTTGAAAAATTAGGACTTATTAGGACCAGTGTTTTGGTTAAAGCTTGTTTCACCAGTTCAAAGGACTTCTTTGCTTCCAAGTTCCATTTTACCCCATGCTACTTCTTCAACATGTTTGTTATATTCCTAAGGAGCTCAACCAAGTTGGGGATGAACCTTCTCAAAGATTTAATCTTTCCAATGAAAGATTGTAACTCCTTGATGTTTCGAGGATGAGAGATTTGCAATATGGCCTCAATCCTCTTTGGATCTATCTTAATGCCCTCTTCAGAACTTATGTGCCTAAGAAGCTTATCTTCTTGGAGACCGAATAATGTTTTCTTAGGGTTCAAGGTTATTCCAAACTTCCTACATCTCTTGAAAACTGTTCTTAAATGTGCTAATTGCTCTTCATTTGTTTTTGAAAAAATAGTAACATCATCAAGGTATATAATGATAAAGTAGCCTCGTTCTTCTGAGAATGCTATGTCCATGGCTCTTTGAAAAGTTGTTCCAACATTCATTAGGCCAAAGGGAATTTTCACATACATGAAAGTTCCCCATGGTGTAGTGAAAGCTATATTTAATTGATCATCAGGGTGAACTAAGATCTAATTGTACCCTGAGTAGCCATCAAGAAAATAAATTCTTCTAGACCCAACTACCCTTTGTAAAATATGATCCATCTTAGGTAAAGGGTAGTTGTCTTTCAATGAAGCTTTTTTTAAGTCTCTAAAGTCTATACAAAGCCCGATCTCTCCATTTTTCTTCCTAACTGACACCAGATTAGACACCCACTCAAAATATCTAATAGAGACAATAATACCAGCTTCATACATTTTCTTGATTTCCTTCTCAACAAAAGGCAGCTGAACAGGGTTTATTCTGCGCAGTTTTTGTTTGAATGGTTTTTGGTTTTCCTTGAGAGGGATTTTGTGTTGTATTATTTCAGTTTCATAGGATTTAAGACCTTCGTAACTCCATGCAAAAACGTCAGAAAAATCCTTAAGCAGCTCTATGTATTTGAGTTTAATGTGAGCTGGTAAAGTTTTAGACAATTTAATCATCATTGGTTTAAGTTCACTTCCTATATTGCACTCTTCCACTTCAGTCTCTACAGGTTCCAGTTTTGCATTCTTAACCACATCGTTAAAATAAAACAACTCTTCTAAAGGGGCCAGACCCTTAGGCAAACTCTGATCCTTGGACTGCAGGGTTTCTAACTCCTCTGTTGCTAACTCTGTAGTCACCTCTATTTTATTTTCAGGTTTTCTAGACAACAGATTTATATTAACAAGTTAGAAAGACGGTTCTTCTTCACCAAGAAAATTTTGTTCACTGCAGTCTATATCATAATCTGAATCCGAACTGTTTAGTTCAAATTCATTTATGAATTGCATGAAGTATTCTATTTGTTTGTCTCCATCAAACACCTACCAATATTTTTCATTATCGAGAACGACTGGTCTGAATTTAATCTGAGTTGTGCAGTTTTTAGTTTCATATGGCGTTAAGCATGTTCTAGCTGCAAAGGCTAAACTATGGGCCGTGATATTTATTTTCCTTGGGACAAAAAATATTTGGTACTCCTCAAAAGTTTTCAAAAGATCCATGACATCATTTCTATAGGCCCTAAGTCTTGGGTGATTTGCATTGTATTCCCCGTTGACTTTCCTAATGATTAACTCAGAATCCCCATATGCTTTGATTGTTTTGGCTCCTAACTTTTTCAACAAATGCAAGCTTAAAATCGAGGATTCATATTCCGCTATGTTATTTGAACACTGGAATTTTAATCTATAGGAAATGCTTTATCTGTGGTTGTTCGCAATGTTGCATATCCAGACACCTACACCAGCGTTGGTTCTAGTGCATGACCCGTCAAAGTTCATACTCCACAGAGGACTAGTCTCAGTTTCATCTGTTTGATGTTTGTCCTCTTCAACTAAAGTGCTTTCAAGTTGTTGTGAAATATCAACACTTAGTTGTATTCGTTTCAACTCCTCAGGTTGTTCATTTATTCGAGGAAAGTTTTCTCGACTGTCAAGGTTTAACAGTAAAGGACGCATGACTTGACGTTCAAGACCAGTGCTTGGTTTGCTAAAGTTTAAAGTTTCAGCAAACTGCTTTGACACTTCTGTTGTGTTTACCTCCTCCTCTCTATCGGCCATTAATTCTTTCAAAGTGACTTGCTCAGTGAATGTTTCATCGTTAAACAAGATAAAAGAATCGAGGCCTATATTTACAGAATACAAAGTGGATTTTTGTGGTCTGTGTTGGATTGTAACTATGTATTGCATATGGGACTCCTTGTAAAGTCTTCTTATCTGATTGAAAATAGGGATAGTCGCATAGGTCATGTCCAACTGCATAGTTCCCTGTAACTTAGCCCCCTAAGATCTTGATAATAGCATTCCATACTTTAGGGGCACATCAACCACAACAATATCCATGTCTAAGCATTTTGCTGGAATCTGTGCTAAGTTAAAGCAGAGGTCTTTGATTAATCCTAAACATTTTACTCTGCTCGAGTCAAAGGAGTAAAGGTCTTTATAAGGTCTGGTGATTTCTATACCCAGGCTTTCCATCATTGCTTTAGGCATTAAATTATGAGAAGCCACAAAATCATGCATAGCGTTGTGCAAAATTTTGTCATGAATGTTTAAACTCACATAAAAAGGAGGAACAGGTCCCTCTTGATACTTACCTTCAATATTTGGACCAAAAATAAACTTTGGTTGGTCATTGTTAAGATTGACTGTGTCATTATTCTCTTCAATGTTTAAAGCCTTCAAAATTTGGGTCCTATATAGATTCTGGGCAGCTAACTCAGTCAAGGGAATAAATATTTTTATTTTAGAAATTTCCTGCTCCAAGCTAAAAGGTGTTTGATTCTTTGAGGTACTTGTCTCAGCCTTATTAGCTGCCAGTCTCTCAAAAACATGAGCTTGCTGATTTGTTCTATTTACATTTGACAAAATGGTTTTAACAGGAGTACTAGCTGAAGTGTTAGTACTACTAAGATCTGCACTATGTTTTATAACGTTTTGAGTGCTTTTCTCTCTACCTTTATCAGAATTTACAACTACTGTCTTGTCCTTCAGTTTGACAATTTTGGGCTTGTTTACAGAGCTGTTTTGTGAAGATTTGTCAGAGGTTTTTGTGCTGGGAGTTTGTTAACTGGTTTTACTTCTAAGGTCATATTCTCTTTGAGACTCTACGATGACATTCTCCATGTCTTGATA
The DNA here is from genome assembly GCA_034641835.2 of Pinus albicaulis. Classification (NCBI taxonomy): domain Eukaryota; kingdom Viridiplantae; phylum Streptophyta; class Pinopsida; order Pinales; family Pinaceae; genus Pinus; species Pinus albicaulis. The sequence goes on along the minus strand of CM076580.1, from coordinate 1,332,866,289 downwards.
ATAATTTTCATCATTATCTCTTTTTTCATCATAAGGTTTGTAAAGACCTTGTTTTCTATCATAATGAATCTCAAATTCATCATTATCTACTCCCAGCATGTTGATATCATCTTCCTCTGTTGGTTCATCTGTTTCCTCAACCTCACTCACATAGTTTTGATGAAAGGGAGGAGTGATCTATTGATCATCTTCCCTAGGTCTGTTTGGAGGTTGGTTCCTTCTAAAATTCTGATTCTGGTTCTAGTTTCTGTTTTGAGGAGAATTTTGGTTTTGACTTGCTTATGCTCTCTCAAGAATGCTCATTTTCTTCATCACATCCTCCATCATTTTTTCCATCTTTGAGCTGGAAGTAGAAGGGGTAGATTCCTCTCTGAAGGATACTCTCTTCTCATTTTTCATTCTTGCTCTCTTCTCCATTAAGTTAAATTCCATAGCAAGAGCTCCTTTTTGCATCTCTTCAAGAGTTGCAGGATCTCTCTCTCAGTTGATGGGCCATCTCACAGTCAAACCCTTCAAGAAATTTTTTTAGAGCTGAGCCTTGTGGAGGTTTTAGATATGGGGAAATTGCATTATATAGACTATTAAATCTAGTGCAGTAAGCTTGTACACTTTCCCCAGTGTTTCTATGGAGGTTCTTGTAATCAGAAAGGACATGGATAGGATTTTTCTTCACTTCCCATTTGTTTTAGAATGTCTAATGGAAGGCTTGGAGATCATTTATACTATGGGGGGTTAAGCCTTTAAACCATTTTCTTACTTCCCCCCCCCAGAATCTAAGAAAATAATCTAAGCTTGACAAAATCATCATCAATTTCATTTCTGTCAAAGTAGTCATTCATGTTATCCACATGCTGTGATGCAGTTGTAGCATTACTAGCATCATATAATGGTATTTTGGACTGATAGTCCTATGGAAGATTGACTAATGGTATAGGAAGGACTAAGGGAGCATACCATGCTGCCATGATATGTGGTGGAGGTCGATTTACAAGAGGTGGATTATCAAAAGGTAAAGTGGTTTGAAGTGGAGTGGTTTCGACAGTGGATGTAGAATGAAGAGATGTGGATGGACTAGGAATAGATTGCTGAGTTTATCTTGGATGAGAGACACCTAAATTGGAAAGGAAATGTGAATCAGGTGGTGTTGATTCTCTATTACCAGGACGTTCACTTGTTTCCGGGGATTAAAATGAAGACTCAGAGACTAGCTGAATTATATCATCAAATGACCTAGTTCTAAATGGATTTACTAAGTCAAATTGTGATTGTTGTAAAGCTGAAAGATTTTCAGGAACTGAAGTAGCTCTCAAGGGTGATTTGAAAATAGTTTTTAATTTAATCCTAGGAGACTTTTTAAGGACACTTTTTAGGTTATCAACTATCTCAGGTGGATCAGGGTCAGGGCAAGCTCTAGTATGAATCTTTCTAGGAGCCACTATGCTATGTTTTATAGACCCAACTAAATAAAAAAATTTCAACCAGTTATGACAATATTTAAAAGGTTAACTAATCTTTTTTACAAATTTAAATCCTACAGTTCTCTAACTAAGTTAAAAATTTTTTTATATTGATAAGGGTTCTTCCCAGTGGAGTCTTAAGGTCTGTTAAGGATTGTCGAGTCACCAAGTGGAAGTTTTTAGCTCTTTCGGAGGTAAAAGGTTTTATGGTCCACCACCATGTTTATTGAATTCAAATCTGAAATATTTTTGGGTTTTCAAAGTTATTTTTCTATTGTATGGTTTCTAAGAGTGTCCTAAATCTGTTTCAAAACTTAGCTACAGTTATGAGACAAAGAAAGTCTACTCTTATGGCTAAGCCAACTGATCCTTCAAGGTTAGATAAAGCTTATGAGAATCCTAGGGTTTACTTAGATTGTCACTTATTCAAACAAGTTTTACCATGATTACCATTATTTGGTAGTGCTTGAAAAGGATGCTTTTTTACTCACAAGGTTTTATTAAGTTTTTAAGAGAACCAGAGATTCTGGGTTCGATCCCCAGTGGAGTCGCCAGAAATGTTAGCTCCCTGTAATCAAAAATATTGGCAAAGTCCGATAGCAGGGAGAACATCATTTCAACCACTTTGGGATTCTAGGATCTAGCCCTCCTGAATCCGAAGAGGGATCTCTCCAATAAGTTCAAAGATGGATTTGTCTTTGAAGTTCGGGTAATGATATTAGGCTAGTTATGAAGGCCAATGGTTTTTTATTGTTTTGGATGGTTGAGCATGATTATTATTTGAGTTGAAAGTTCTAAATGGAAAGAGTTTCAAAGGTGAGAAGTTGCAAGAAAATAGAACAAGCTTCGGCCAACAAGATGGATAAATGCAGGTTTTAGTCCATTGGGCTATGGAGTCATAATAGGGTTTAATTGAAAAAATTAGGTTCAAGAGTGGTCCATGGGGAAAATCATCTATGTCTAAGGATCTCTTTAAAGTTTGATTTATGGAATGAAATGATACAAAAAGGAGGGGAATGAAACAAATGAAGAACAAAGATGAGCCCAGGATCTGGTAAGTACTTTGAAACTAGCCAGCCTTTGACAAAGATTTAAGAATAACATAAAAGCAATCCAGGATCTGGTAAGTACTTCGAAAATAGCCAGCCTTTGATATACTTTCAATAGAAAAAATTTAAAACAAAAAGGGAAACGTAAATGATAACAAAGAATGGTCTAAGATCTGGTAAGTACTTCGAAACAAGCTAGCTTTCAACACATTCCTAGGGAAAATTTCAGTCAGTCTTTTGGGATAAAACTAGGACCAGGGCTCACCATATCTTCCATAGTTCATCGCTACTTAACATGAAATGAAAATCACTTTCAAGAACAATATTTAGCTAAGACAGTAGGATGAGGGAACGCCAGCATTGCTAACTGCTTGAAATGAATTAAATCATTCCTAAACAACACATATTGGAAGAAAAAATTTAGATAAAGCTTACCAGTCAGAGAAGGGTACTGATATATAGCAAATCATAACTCTATGCTTACTTTTATTTATAAGAGAAGATGAACAAAGTGGAAACAAAAATAAAATAACAATTTACAATAAGAAATAACATCACCATCGACATAGACTAGGATCCCATGAATCCACTTGTATTGATGCTTCAAACTAGTTACAACTTTATGTCCAATGTTTCAGGTTAGCAATCATCTTCTCTTCTTAGCCTAACTATTCTATCACAAGCAGAGCTTCAAGAGCCTTTGAACACTATTTAAAATCAGAACATTAGAGCTCAAGTATATTTCAAAGTTCTGCAACCAACATTGTCTCATCTTCTAGAGCAGTATTTATAGAAGGAATGAGGAGGTGGGAGAGGATAAAAGATCTCCCAGGGAAATTAATACAGATTTAAGACTTCTCAACCTTTGAGGGGCTCGATGGACAAGTTTACAGATGTTTAACTACATTAATTGATTTACATTTAAGATTCAAGCTCGATGAGAGCTTTTGTTGACTTTTGAGGCTCTGTGTCATGTTGTAGTAACTCTGCTGATATTTTGCATTAAGTTCCTTAGCAGAATTAACTATTTGGCTGCATTGAGGCAAATGTCTGATTTTCTGACCAATAACTTCGGCCTCTGTTTGAATTCTTTGAGGCAACAGGTGGCTTTGTGGTAGCTGAGAGGAATCAATTTGCCTCTGTTGTGGCGGTGGAGATCTTTTTGTCTGATAAACACTTATGATTTTCTTTAAACCATGTTTTAATTTGGAGGATTAGGCTTTTGATAATAAATCTTAGCCGTAATCCCCCCCAAGTTTGTCTTCAATCTTTTGTTCTGGTGTGTTTTGTCTTCGACACTGATACACTTTAATCTTTGATTAAATAATACTGTGTCTTGTTGATGTGCAGGGCCGCATAGGGCTCATATCGCATCAATGTCCATGCAACATTGATGAAACGTGGCATGGAACCCTTTAGAATGATCTTCCCTTTAAATAAACAAAGCTATGAGGATCTTCATCCTTAGCTTTATCTTTTATTTCTAAAATATTTTGAAATTCATTTGAACCTACACAAAACACACAATTGTTATGAAATCTTGTGTTTATTGGGTAAATTTCTTAGAAGGATATGGGGAGGAGCGTGGCCGTTGGATGGCAACATCCAACGGTGGAGATTCATTAGAAGAGGTCGAATGGAGAGCAGAGGGAGAAAATAAGTCAGATCCGTCAATCACGTAGAGATCGACGGTCAGGATTGAATGGGAGAAAATAAAGCGAGGAAGTCACTTTATAAAGAAATGGAAAAAATTCGATGAGATAAGGTTAAAAATGAAGTTCGGGGGTCGAGATGAATGTGAGCCATCGGATGAGATTGGCTCAAAAAGATCGACGGTGGAGATTTGCGTTGAAAATCTTCGGTGAGGGTGGAAGGTGATATGTAAAGGCTAGATTAGAATCTGGGTTGTTGATATGCAGAGATCAACGGCAGGAGGCATGCGCAAAAATATGCAAAGGAAAAGAGGGAAAGTGGTTTTGGGGAGTAAAACAGTGGTTTTTGCGTGGCAAAAGAACGGGTAGGCAGTTTTTCATTTTGGAACGCGATATGCATCCCGTCCGGACATGTGGCCTCAGAAAACCACCTATATCGCATGATTTTTGAAAATGATCCTTCGTGCTTAAAGTTACATGACTTGTAATGTGGGCCGTCGGATCAAGGGTCTCAGATCTGATGGAGGGAAAGTGAACGCGATATGAGGTAGATGCGTGGGCAGTAGTGGAATGGGCGGTTTCATTCTAGGCCATTGGATCGAAGATGGACGTCTGAGATCAGTTTTTGAAGAAGGCAGGACCCACAGGAGGCAGGCCCTGTCGGGTTAAATATGAGTCGTTGGATGCGAGAATCAATGGTGAAGATCGAATCTGGGGGTTAAATGGAAATAATACAAAGGCGGAGAAAAGGTTAATGAGGGCCATTGATCTATAGAGATCCACGGTCGGGATTGGTCGAAAAATTTTAGGAGCGGGGCGCATGTATTTAAACCAAAGTCGTGAGGCACGATTTGGACTATCCGATCTGGACACATGTATAGCCCAGATGTAATTGGGGGAAAGGCATCGGCGGGGCAAAGAACTTGGAGACACTGATGCGATTAATTGCGGACCGTCGATCTGCAGATCAGATTGACGGCGGAGAACTCATCGGAGGTTAACCAATTGGGGGTGGTGAAATATTTTGTGTGCTCAAAGAAAACTTTGCAATGCGATTATGCGTTGATTGTTGATCGGATTTAGACCAACGGTTGATATTTTTTCAAAACTTGCATTGGCGGAAAACCTTCATAACACGAAAAACACAAAATTTTAATATAATACAAAGTTTTTATGCGTCGGGGCGGGTTTATATATATGAAACGGATAGGCACTTGACTGTGGGGGCTTTGACTATATGGAAAAAAAAAAGGCTTGGGGCTTATATAATAAAATGCCAATCGCAATCAGAAGATCGAGCCTTGGTATTTCAATCTAACCATTTGATTTTCTCTGATGTGATTAGCGCTTCGGGACCTTTAAGTCTTGGTCCCGGGCGTAAGTTATATGGAGTGAAGTGGAGGGGGGTAGATTTTATGAAATGGGGCTCAATCACATCGGAGAAATGATGCAGGTGCTTTTCAATATACCCATTTATATATAAAAACATGGTATGGGCGCGCTTAGACCAAACTTAGGAAAAAAGGGGTTTTTTGACTTCAAAAAGGAAAATATCAATTGGAGATGGAAATTTATAATTTTATAACACCCGATTGCGGGCACAAGGGTTATATGGAGTGATAATATGATCGGGGATATAAGCACAGGGGCTTAATTGCATCAGAAGTTTTAAGATGGAAAATAGACTTGTGTGCTGGGATTTTTGCGAGGCGATGAGCACTTAAATGACTTAGTGCCTAGTTCTAGCACCAGGGCATATAATGGGGAAGTGGTTAGGACTTAGCCCAAGGGGACTTAAGTCTGTAATAAAAAAAGATGTTTTTAATGAAATTTTTTCAAGTTTTCAATGGATTTTGGGGTTTCAGCAGAGTTCAAAGAGGATTTTTAAACTCTGTGAAGGGGAATTTATAAAGTGGAGATGGAAAAATTGGAAAATGGAGGAATTTCATGGGAAGCAAAGGGGTAAAAATGGAGGTTAGTTTTGAAGTGGAAGGAGGGAAAAATGGTGTTTGCAGCAGTAATTTTTCTTGAAATCAACAGATTTTCTGAGTTGGGAAAAGGAGACAGCAGTGAATATTTAGACAAATGGCAATATGTCTTAATGAGTCTTCAAGAGATAACATTTTTTGCAATAAAAATTGTTCCTTGAAGGCTCCAAAAAATGTTTTAGCCACCATTTGATATGACAAATTTTATTGGTGGCTAACAGCAGCCATGACAGAGATATATATGGTATTCTAAGCCCTTTGATTTAGTTCAGTAACCATTGGAGTTAAATGTGGAACTTGTAAAATAAACTTTACCATAATCCCGAAGATCCAAGTCAAGATGACAAAGCTCAAGGAGACGTAGCCCACGATATTCTAGTGAATTCCTAGATTAATTTTGTTGTTATGTGTGAATGTATTATTGCTACATTATATTTTTGTTATACATGTTTAAATTTAGCAAGAAAAAATGGACTTAAGACACTTAAACAATCAAAAATCATACACCACTTTTATTTTTTTAACTGAGTGGGACGTTCTTAAAAAACATAACAAGTTATCCAACCCATTTTCAGATCAACTAGATTTGGAGCTTTGTGTACCCCCCTGGGCAATATGACACTTAGATATTTTACTCACTCTTTCACCATCATCATTTGTTGTCACTCGTAATTAATTGGAGATTAATGTTTAATTATATGGAGGAAGAATGGGTAAAAATACTTTCTAGTATTTGGTCCATCCATATTTCTTATAAGCCATAAGTTTTTCCCTAGCTAGTGATGTACCCAAGGATTCCATTCAAGGCATGTTTGATAAAAAGTGTGCTTTTTGGATGGCCTTTTCCATGTATATGGTCGATTGGAGACTATGAAACATATCTTCTAGGACTCTTAGTTTGCCCAATTTCTCGAAATTTTGGTAGAATTTGTATTGAGAGCTTTGTCAAGGAAACATTCATTGGTGGGCCACCTTATTTTAAGATTATTGATATGTTGTCCATTGTTACTTTTCAAGGATATAGAGTTGAATAAGGATTTCTTCTTTATAATTGCATGATTCGTTATAAATATATTTTTGAGAATCAAGTTAGTTAATCATCTCACTTTCATCCATCATGCTGTGATTAGATATGCCATCATCATTTTCATCAGACCACTTTTTTGATCAAAGAAACTAAGGCTTTTAAGCCCACAATATACTTTGATTTCATTTATTTTCTAGTTTCTCTATGAAAGAAGATATGTTATTCATTGTATATACCCTTAAAATTTTGGTTATTCTATTTTTAAATGCTTCTCTATATTATAAAACATATTTAAAAAAAAATAAAAACCAGAACAGATCGATCTTAACCCAAAATGTTCTAAGCACCAAGAAAATTAACTCTTTGTTTCCTTTGATCCCTCTTAGGGAATGTTGGTGAGAGAGGAAGAAGGGAGGCATATGTCATTGAAAATTTAAGTAATATAATGCATCCTTGTTTTCTCTATACAAATAGTCCTCCCATGTGTGTGTACATTTTGTTTAAGCAACGACTTGAGTTTAAAGGAAAGCAAATTTTGAAGAGAAGGGAAAAGGAGGATAGAGGAATAATCTCTCTCTCTCGTAAGAATTTTTTCTCTATCAACCTTCCCTCCCCCCACAAGTATTATTGGCCTTGCCATATCCCGTAATTGCTCTGAGGTGGAGGTGAGCCTTTTCCTTCGGTTGTGGAAGAATATCTTACCTTTTAGAAATAATCTTGATGAGTTGTTAAAGCTATACTATTTCGAGAACTTTATCCTTTTAATCGATGTGTCATCCTATCATTTTTCATATTTTCACTGGTTGTTGGTTTCAAAAGGAAGAGCATAGCTAACATTGTGTCTATTTATAGCCTTCGATTGGCTAAGGTGGGAATTTTTGGCATGGAGAATCTACATATAAATAGGATTCCTCCACTAAAATTGGTGCTTTTGTTAATTCCTACTTCCTAATTTTTTTCTAATAGGTTCTAATATTTTCCTTGAGTTGTATAAATAGAGTTCTTTAGGTGTCATAAGTGCTAAATACCATAAGGGAGAGGAGAGCGACAAAGAATCCTTGTCGTTCATTCTGCAATGCATGTGTGACCTAACAATAATCGTAGTGGTTTGAACTCTGAGAGGGTGCTGGTGAAAAAGTGTGATAAGGAGGTGGGTTTGCAAGAAGGATCATATTTTATGTATGGAGGGCCTTTTGGATTACTTCTCCTCCTTTTTCAGGGGCCATCTTGACTTCCTGGTAGTTATCGGTATTTCTGGTCTCTAACCTTTGACTATCCCCCTATGAATAATTCGATACACATGGTCTTTTAAGGGATTACAGGGCATATAAGAAAGTATCAACATCGATTCCGTTCGGAGAAAGAAATATTTCAATTAATAGAGTGTCATTAGAGCTTTCCTAGTTCAACGGGATGAGTAGACAGGACGAAATGGGTTATTTGAACCGTGGATGGCAAGGAACACTAGAAATACTTTCCAAAACGTGATGACTATGAGAGTGCAATTGTTGCACTTACATGTTATCTTGATTGAATGATGCATTAACTAGTTGATGAGAGGCTTATTTGTTCGACACGATTACAAATAGGCTCAATGAAAATTATGGAACCCAAATTGAATGAATTATTAAATTTAAGGAAATTCATTGATCAAATTGAACCTATAAAATATGGGCAGATGCAATAAGATATACTATGACAAAAAATCACCACATTTTTATTTTCTCAAAAGCCTCAATTTTTGAAATATGGGTTGCACACTTAGATTTAAATGATGTTTACGAGCAAGAAGATTTGAGTTAGTTATTTTCATGATGATATATTGGATGTTCAAGGAATGTCATGTAAATGGATCAGACTCTCTCTTCTTTTTTCCTACCAGCAATACCCTGTGACATTGCTAACTAATTTTAACAACAAAAATCCCTCCACTATGCTCATGAAGTTATTCTTCATCCAAGGCATCTCATATAGAAATAATATAGTAGAAAATGAGTCCAATAATCTCGAATTCTCTATAGGGACTCAGAGTGTAAAACTAATAAACTATTAGCTAATGTTGTAAATTTTGCAAAAAATAGGCTTCAAAATTTTTCCTCTATAATCTTCAAAAATACATTTCTTTGTCCCAATAGGGAGACAACTGTCATTCTATTTTTGGATGCATGCATACGATCTCACAGATGTTGCTAGATCTTTTAATCAAGACCAATGATCTGTGCCTTTTGTGGCCCCTAGTGATGACGAATTTACCTACAACACATCATGGAACACTTTACAGGAATCAACGAGAATCCCTTTCTTCTCATAACACGTCCTGAACAAATAAAGAGCTTTGAAATTCCATGCATTGAACCCAATAGCGACCTTCAAGTTGTCTAGGGAAAGCTGTAGCCCACGACACTTTGAATTGGAGGTTTCAAGTTCCGGGCCACAATGCTTGGAATTGGAGGTTTCAAGTTCCATGCCACGACACTTGGAATTGCAAGTTTCAAGTTCTAGCTCCACCCGTTTGACAAGAGAATTGAAATTCTTAGTGGCGGAGAGGCTCTTTCTGATGGGGGTCATGAGGTAGGCGTCCAGGCAACCAATGACGGTTGTCAAATGGAAACTCTTGTCAGAAGAAGAATAACGTATTATATCAAATAAAAACACCACAATATTCCTCAACTTTGAATTCTAAAGATATTCACATCAAAACCTTAAAACACCACTGCAACTAATAGAAAACTTCAAGCTAGATCTAACAATTTCTTATACTCGTCATTAAGTAGAAATAATATATCAATAATCAAGTTAAAAGGAAATTTTCTCCTCTAGATTATTTTATCATTTTGACGGTGTTTTACAAAATCTCTTTCAAAGCCTAAATAGCTTCCAATTTTCAAGCATTTTCAAAATCCATGCTTCTATTATTTTTATTTTTCCATTAGAGTAGAAGTTGTTTTTTATTTATATAGTATTTCATTTTATGTGTCAACTCCAAGTCACTCATTTCCCTCATATAGTCATAGAATGATCCTCTTGGTTCAAGTTTCATATATCTATGTATATAGTTACATAATTTAAATACAAAGTTATGAGATATAATGGTTACATAACTTTTTGTCTTCATTTTTTCTTTTTTGTAATTCACAGAAAGAAAATTCAAGCATGGAATGCTTAGACCTTTGTTATAATTTGCATCTAAGGTATTGGGTTTCCTTATCCCAAAGATAATAGAAATATGCATACGTATCTTACATCCAATATATGGTAGAAATATTTTGTCCATTAAATATATACATATTTGACATAGAAATATTTTATTTATGGACCACATTGTCCACCTTAATTTTTTTTTTGTTATTCATATATTTTTAAATAGAATTCAATAATAAAAAAATAATTAATACTACATAGTGAAATATTTTATTTATAATTCACAATGAAATTTTTTATAATTATTAATATTTTTTAAATGTCACATATTAAATTTATATCAAGAATTTAATTAGTTACACATTTCACAATGAATTTTCTTACTTTCAATTATTTTTTTGAACATTGAAATGTTTTATTACACTGTCAACATTTCATTTAATTCATCTATGTGATATGTGGAGCTTATAATGAGTATCTACTTGTAAATTTTCAAGTGATATTTTAGATATCAACTTCACACTTTTAATATAATATTTTAAAGGAAATTATTTACTTACTAAAAAATGAAAAAAAAAAAAATATCATGGTGTTGTCTACTAGGGTCACAATTTTGCCAGAAAAAAATCCATTTTTCTTTTTCTTCTATTCAAAAAATTCAACCATAAGAGTGTTTAAATCATTTTTTGATAGTGGAAATAGATTAACGCCATAAAAAACTCCAGGAATCTAAAAATTGTAACACAAATTTCTCAAAATTTAAATTTTGGTCAAAATCATTCCAAAATTTCAAATATTTTCTAGACAAAGTTGTGAACTCCTTATATTACTCTATTTTTTATCAACCATTTAAAAAATAAACTTTAAAGAAGGAAACCAACCAATTCTCAAATATCGTATTAAAAAATAAAATAAAATAAACATATAATAAATCAATACACTAACACCCAATTAAATACACAATCACAAGAGTTCAAATGTTAAATAGCTTTAAAAATATATTTAAAATAAAACAACCTACATATTTTTTTAGATTAAAAGTATAGTTAAAGTCAAAACACACAATGAATATGCATGTTACCTATATGATTAGTATTTCTGTTTTATTAATTCCCACATAAGATCAATACTATATGGTATTATAGGGATCATTTCATCATTGACCTTCTATTAATTTAAGTTGTGATAATAACATTTTTTTATGATCCTATTGATCATTGATCTCTTATTAATTTCAGTTGTGACAACATATTTTTTTATGATCTCCAAAGTCTGGAAAAAAAATGCAAATTTGTCTTTTTCTCATAAATTATTTGAAAGGTTGCAGTGGTGTAATTTTATATTTATAAATTTATTTCGAAAATGTGATTTTGTCCATAAAATACTTTTCCAAAAAGTTAATCTTTGATAATAATTTTTTATAATCTTTATTGTCTAAGATATAAAATTCACGTTTATAGTTTTGTATAGATAATTCAAAACTTAGGTCAGGTTATGCCACAATGTTTAATAAAAGGCACGAAGCTTTCTGGAAGTTTCCCTCTAATATTTAAAAGAAAACAATATAAATATTTTTTAGATTAAAACTCTGGTTAAAGTAAAAGACAATGCATGTTACCCATATGATTAGTATTTTGTTTTATTAATTCTCAAGGAAGGCCAATACTATAAAGTACCATAAGGATACTTTATAAGGATCACTTGTTCATTGACATGTTATTAATTTGAGTTTTGATAATATTTTTTTTAATTATATCTAAAGATTGAAACATAAAACGTAAGTTTACTGCACTGGTGTAATTTTTATACTTACGTTTTTTAATGTAATTTTTCCTATCACTCATGGGGTGGCGGCTTGTTGGTGATTGAGTGTTCTATTAAGGCACTCGTTTGTAAAGGTCACTCGTTCAAATTCGTGGGGAGCCCGTCAGGCGTAAGCATGTGGAACTTGTTGTGCATTGTTAGCGGGGAATGATGCCAGCTAGGGGGGTTTTCATTGGCAGCAACGCAATGTGATCTTCGGTGGCAGCTGTGATTGTATGGTTCTCGTTACCAGTTTCCCTCCTGACAAGAAAAAAGAAATGTAATTTTTCCTATCAAATACTTTTCCAAAAATTTAATTTTTAATAATATTTTGTTATAATCTCTATTATTTAAGATGGAAAATGCACGTTTATAATTTTCTATAGATAATTTGAAACATGTTTTAGGTTATGCCATAACATTTAATAAAAGCATGAAAATCTTTATGGAATCTTCCTTCTATGAAATTTTTTCTTATATTTTATTTATTTCCTTTTATACTGTGAGGAGTTCCAATCATTTCATGATTCAAGTGAACAAATAATTATCGCGACGACAGTCCAACACTTAAACAACAACATAATTTAACTTTAAAATGGTTTACAAAAAAATTTCACCACCTACATCAGATTCAAACCTTTAACATAGTTTTACTTTTAATGGTTTACAACAACGTTTTTGAAAGAATAATTTAAAAATGTAAGAGTGTCAATCAGATGTCAAATAGGTATTGTTCTTCAGTAAGTGCGGTACCTGTGCATGCATGTTACACAACCACCACCATTGACAGCCTTGGACCCCCACTTACCTGACACCTTCAAACAACTTTGGTGGAAACACAGTGGCTTCTTATAACAAGGCCACGTATCTTAACACATGATGTAAGTCCTGGAACTTTCTCCTCCACTGTCACCGATAATTCCTCCAAATGACACCCCTCCAAACACACTACCCCACCCATTTCTCATCCCTGCCCCTAAAATTCCACCACTGGAACCTCCATTTCCTACACCATGAGCAGTACAACTGCCACATCCACTACCCAAGGCGGGTTGTGGGTTCTCATTCTTCCCTCCAATAACACCTGAGTAAGTTTATCTACTTACATCAAAAACAATCTCCACCATCAAAAGCCAAACAACACAGCCGCCAAAAAATACATCTCGCCACCTTCTCCAAATATTCGTATAAGACACACTACAGAAAAAAAAATAAATCCATTTCACATACATGCTACAAACTACAACATGAGATGACAAAGCTCTTGGAAACTAGATCTAACCAGAGAAATGGTAGAGATCTGGGACACCAGATCTAACAAGAGAGTTGAAATTGGGCCCGTGAGAAGTATCATCCTGTAGTGAGAGTATAGGTTGGGAAGAGAGATTCGTAGAGGTTAGAGAGTTTGTTAGGTAGTTAGGTTAAATGAAGGAGGTTGTAGTTGAATGGCCTAAAACATTTCAATCATCTAACATTTAATCTGATGGTGTAGACAAGTACACCATGGCAGCTAGGGGAGTTATTTTCAAAGAAGAACACCTTATGGCATAAATATAATAATCAAGTAACAATACACAAATATTTGCCTTGGAAAATGCCAATTAGAAAAACTAGCCAACTATAGATCTATTATTGGCCTTGTCTAAAACAAAGTTAGGCCAACAAAATTATATTTCACTACTCAACTCTTGTTTATTACAATGGAGAATACTCAAGAAATTTAATACCTTCAATGACATGTAATACCATGAGATTAATACCATGAGTCACCAATACCATGTTCCCAAAACAATAATTATTACCAACAATTTTTGACACAACCTCAACTCCACAATTGGGTCAATTTTATCTAACAATCCACCCCTTAAACTTGAAATTGGATTCTCCTTAACCAAATCGGGCCAAACTAGCCAAGTGAGCCACCACTGCTCACCTCTAGGCCTAACCCCTATAAATTTCAAGGTATTTGAGAATCTTACATGTTTTACTAGCTTATCGTGCTTCATCAAGCTCTCCTACATCCCCTAGGTCTACATCCAGACTTTACCAATGATTTAGCAGGGGTATATATTCCTTATTAGGTGTTAAAGTCACATGCCCATTTACGTTAGATATAAGACTTTTGTGATCCATGATGTAGGTAAATGTCTTTCGGATTAATCACATCGTGAGGATTAGGTCAAGAGACATTTCAAACCATCTAGTGTGGTTCATCCTCAGGACAAGGTGAAGAAAGAAACCAATCTCATTGAATAAATAGTAGGGATTCGACATCGCCTGAAATTAGCTGCTGAAACTAGCCGTTATTTGACTAGTTAGCTAAAAAGATATCATTTTAACATTTTTAAAGATATTTTAAGAAAACATAATAAAGAATAATTAATTTTTTTTATAATTAAATTCAACTTATTATAATGAGTAAAGCGGGGGGGGTGGGGGTTTAATGTCAAAATTTAGGATTTAAATTTTAAGTATTTAAGAAATAATATTAGAAAGTTTAGTATAAAATGAATAAAATAGTAAAAAAATTTATAATATTAATACTAGTTTAACTAGCCGTTAAAAAGTTAGTTAGGGATTAAAATTAAGTAATAAATTAATTAATTTAAATTTTATTAAAAATAAGTTTATACGAAAAAGGAAAGGGAAGTTTTTTTAATGAATAAAATTAAGAAATTAATTAAATAAAAATAAAAATTAATTAATTCATTAATCATTTGAATATATATATATATAAATTAATTGTATAATTAATTTACATTAATTTTTTTCAACTCCATTAATATTTTGTTTGTTGTTGTCTTGGGTTTAAACAACCACTCACTTATTTTTCCACACATGTAACTTTCTTCCATGCTCCTTTCCAGTGCACACATAACCATTACTTCCAAAAGGCTGCATTTCACTTTGTGAGACGTGACAACCATCCTATCTCGAGCCTACAAGCTCCATGAGACCCTTCACCACGAATCTCATCATGTCCTATGATTTGTCACTTTAAATATTCTAATATTGCAGTATTCCACATTCTTTGTGATGTTTAGACATTCATCCCATTTTATCATAGTTTTTTCCTTCATCAAAATCTACAATGGTTACAAATGAGTGTCGAACAGTAAAAAAATAATCAAGAAACCCATAAAAAGGTTGTTTCCTTTTTCTTTCCCAATGTCACTTCTTATGTGCAATATCCTTTTCTAGCATTTGGATTGCTGGACATAGCTTTATGTCTAACATTTATTCTCTTATCGAGTAATATTTAAGTGAAAAATTTTGGGGAGTTTTCTGGTTTCTTTTCCAATCAGATTTGTCTAGAATCTGACAAGGATTTATTAAAATTACCAGTTTGATAGGTGAACTATTTAGAATAAAAGTTCCCCAGTTTTTTTAGGGTGATATATCCATATATATATAGTCATTTAAACAACTCAATTAAATATTTTGCCACAAATTGTTTCATCGAATTCTAGAAATAAATCCACAGGAAACTCCAAAAGGTCCATTTAAAGACTACCCCTTTATCTTCTTCAATAATGACTACCACTCATGGCTAACACAATGATTTTAAAATCTCTCAAAACTTTTAACTTTTGTATTTTAAATCGTTGCTAAATCCCTTGCACTAATTATTTCTTATTTAAAAAATATCTTAAGGCATTTACACTATGCTTATAAGAATATGAATTATCAATTTAAAAGAAGATATGCTCACCCTTTGTGTGTTAAAATTACCATCATGGCTCCCGGATGCAGGTGTCCTCACTTCAACATAGTTGGGTCGTTCCTCCACATGGCAGTTGGCATGGCCACATCACCGTGCATGGCTCACGCAAAGGGGCTATTAATACCCGCAGACAACATTTCGGTGCCATTAATATGTCCTTGTAGTGCCATTACTCTGCCCTTTTTATATGTCGTCACAGTTTCCATTCTCATTACTTCATGGCCTCTAGCGAATTCTATTCTTTCACCTCACCCTGTCATCTTTTTGTCTAGGTGAATTTTTCCCTTCATCCCTCCATTCGCCATTGCTATGAGAATTCAGCCGTTCGTCCCTCCATTCGTCCTACCTTTCAGTTTGAATCCTCCTGCCTTTTCACCATTCGTAAGCCTGTCCACCATCCCTCCACACCTGAATTGTCTGACGCCTCCATGCCTCATCGACATAGAATGCGGTTCCGTAGAGGTCGAGGAAATGATCAACCCCCTCGCCCTCCTATCCCTCTATGCGATGATGGATTTGTCTCCCTCCGTGATGAAGGCTCTAGCATTGCTAAGCTCACTTTCAACATGAATTCTAAGGAAAATCCAATGCTACAGCAAGTCTCAGCCCTCTTCTCACTGCACCTCCCAGATGTCCCTTCCAGTTCCACTGGCTCAGACTCTCAGAAGCGCCTGCAGAAATCGATCTTGATGCCAAACCATTCTCAGTTCCCCATAAAATTGGAGGCTCTTCCCACCAAGACTCCTGAGTACTACTCGGACAGTGAGTGTGGCGATAGCTCTGCCAATGATGACCATGTTGCAGCTCAGGGAACACACTCTACCTCCACATATGTACTGACTGCCCAGATGTCAAAGCAAGATATTGAATCCTAAGATGACTATGACTGCTTCATTGTAGAAGAGACACCACCTGAAGACATGCATAATGACAAGATGAGATAGGAATAGCACCACGGGGCCACCCTTCTCTGCTAGTAACAATTCCAATGTTGTTCTTTTTCTTCACTTTTTCATGCATAATTTGAATAAATTTTGGTTGACTAAGCTGTGTTCTGGTTTCCCCAACTAGGGCATCACTTATACTCAAAACTGGTTTAATCTCGGGACTGGATTCCCCAACAGGGGCAGTCCCAATTTTTCTACTTTGAACATTCTTCTCGCCGAAATTGGCTACTTGTAGTTTTGACGGGAACATCTTGATATGTATTTATTTTGTACCATATAATAGAATTAGACTTAGAAAAAAAATCACTATCACGGCCTTTCTCGTACACGAGATGTTACGATGCTAATGAGTTTTATCCTAGGCTTGCATGATTTCATCCCACTTGATGAGAGAACCAAAATCCCTCTTTTCTTATCCTGAAAGAATACTTCTAAGGGATACAAATTCAAATTTGGAAAATTCATAGGAAGATATGAATTCAATATCTTGAATTCGAATCTCATCTCAGGAATTCCAAGAAAAAAACTTGGCGTCTCCCTTCACGTGAAATATTAAAGAAAATTTCTCAAAAATTAGGTCATTAAAACTTGGTACACAGTTATTTGTAGGCTTACTTGGCACTGGATAGAAGCTAGGTTTGAAAACCACTCATACAATTTCCCTTAGGATCCAAAACATAAATAATTGATGCCTTTCCAGTTCTGGAGTGGATGATTTCCCTCCCTAGGTATTCATCCATGTCGGTCACCATAATTTGAAAAAATACTAACATTCCAAAGCCATTATCATGTAGCTTAAATCATATGAAAATCACCTTCGATGAAATATCCCTCTATGTGCATGTAAATATTTTTAGTCCGACTATCAATGGTAATGGAAAGGAAGCCATAATTGAATCTTGGAAATAGCTATGATGATATATTAAATAAATTTTAATAATATTAAGGAAAAATATTTGGTGGATTAAATTAGAAAATAAAATATACTTAATTAGATCATTATTCCATTCTGGAATCCTATGTGGATGGATATGGTAGAGAAAAAATGTCCAAACTACTCCTAAAAATCCCTAGGGGTGAGTTTATGTGATTGATTGGATTAGGAGAGAAAAAGCTAATAAATCACCCAATGTGGGGGAAACAACACCGCGAATGGTTGAATAAAGCATCGCAGTGGAAAATGGAGGCTTTAAATGGAAAAATTGTAGTTTTGTAATAAAAGCCTAGGCTATGGGATTAAGCAGATCCTAGAAAAATGGGACATCGTTAAGGAAATTCTGCAAAATAAAAAAAGGAAAAAATACCTTGCCCAAGAAAACAAGAGGTTGTTGATATTATGGGAAATGGATCTCAGCACAGGGGAGAACCAAAGGTGATGGCTCATGTAGTGATTTTTAGATGGCAGAGTGTTCTTTCGTTTGCATGGTAAAAGCTTAGGTGCATAGATTTCAATCAGAAACTTTTGTGGTGCAATGTAAAGGTTAAACAATGAGTTGGTATTGTGTTGGTTACTGTTGTTGAATACTTGAATTTTAAATATTTACTAGAATATCAGAGTCATTATATAGAATTAATAAATATTTGATAGCGATAAAATTGGTATTAGTATTTTTTTGGAAGAGTTAATAATTGTTTTTCCTTTGTTGTACATAACTAATGTTCTTATCTTAAGAGAACTAGAGATTGTTTTTGCATAGTGGTCTTAAATGATGTTATGGAAGATGGAACCATTTATTCAATTATATTTTCTGTAAGTAGTTTCATAAATTGGCATTGATATGCTACTAGTGAGAAATATTGAAAACATACCTAATTTCAGTGTTTATTTGAAGATTTGGGAAATATATATTAAAACTCAGAAATTTGTAAGGGACCCTGACCTTTAGAATTTTACTATGGGAACTTCATTTAGAACGAAATATCCTCTCCTATGTTATACCTATGATTAGGATTTATGTATTTATAAGATTCATTCTGTTGAATGATGACACCTAGTTATGGTAATTAGTAATAGCTACACCTAGGAGAGTATGAAAATTCATAACGATAACATTTTATTTTGACTATTGATAGAGAACACAAGTTCATTATTAGCCAATAAGAACTTGTACTCGAGTTGAAACGTAGTGACGGTAAGCTTATGGAAAATGGGAGTGGTTTCTAACGGAAATCCCCAGAGGTAAAACCGGTGTGACCTTACTCCAAGTTAGCTTGTCGTTGGCGACTATAAAAACACAATGGTAATTGCCCTAACCTTAAAACGCAAATTAGAATACAAAAATATTTTTTTACTAAAAACCTAAGTTCTTGTAATTAAACATTTTACATTTCGTTGGTTTTAGTGTTACAATGATATAATTACCAGACAGATATGAAAATATATAGGAGTTCAAGGAAATACAATCAAAACTTTTAAAAATTAAATTGAACATGTAACCATAATTTTGACAATGTAATTATACAATGAATTGAACAAAGTGATTCATGTGTACATATAACCAAATACACTTGAAGTAAATCGTTAGAAGAAAACTAGAAGTAAATTTGGTGTATATTTATCAACATACATATTCATTAATTTAGTGGTGCAATAGAAATCGAGAAAAAAAAAATCACATATGAAATTCGTCACTGCAACTACAAAGATTTATAACTTTCCTTTCATAAAACAAAATCTAAAATCATTATGCAATCCTTTATTGAAATGACTCAAGTTGGGAAAGAAAGAAAAAAAATAGACAAAATGCCAATGATAGGATAACAAATGATAATGATTCTTTTAAATATATTAATACAGAAAGTATCATTAAGTATCTTCCATGGACCCACTAGGTTTCTATCGCATGGCGTCAAAATTAAATTACACAATACCCTAGCCGAAAAGAGGAAAATTTGACTGAAGGGTTTAAGTAATTAACGTACATATGAATCCATAATAGCTCTAGCAGACACTAATATGTTCTCCAATTGGAGGGATTATTTGGATAGAATGAAATTTCCATGAGGACCGACCTCGAGGATGACCTAGATGATTAGGAATCATCAAAAGGCTGGGAAGTGATAATGGTTGAACCAAGGGAATTTTTTCCAAGCATACCTGTGACAAAACATAGATACTTCGTGAATGAATAACTTTGAAATAATATATTACTACAAATGGTAAAATTTAACCTTGTACAAAACATACAAAAGAGAAACGAGTATATTTACTGGTACTGCATTGCAAAACTAGGGTTTTGTCAACTGCTCAGAACTTGAACATGGAGATAGAAGAATTACTAAGTGAACATGTAATAAACGAAAACCCTAAAAAATATTTACAAATAAATATAGATAGAGTAAGACAAAGACATCAAGAAACAACCATATTTGAAGAACAAATGGAGAAATTTACCCATCAACCATGTATGGGACAAAATCCCTATAAAAACCTTTCATCCTTTACTATTTCAGAAAAACTGTACATTAGCACCGAGTATGGTAGCAATTACTATACAAAAAATAAAATAAATGAGGTTTGAACAGTACTTGGGGGTTGCGAGGTATGGAAGATCTTGAATTTTGATTCAGTTTCCAACCACTGAGTAGCTCTCAAGTAAATCTGTTGGTATCCCAGGGTTAACATAGTCATCATGGAAATAAACTAACAAGACAAAAAAAAGCAAACCCAAGTAATCGAGAGAAGGGTTATAGAGTTTGTACCTAAGTGTTAACATAGCCAGTGCTCACACCTCGAGGAGGGTCAAGTCGAACACTTGTAACCTTTACTCTGTGTGAAACTAAATAGTATCATTATTGAGTATGAACCTACTTGAGGTAATGAAAGTAAAATGGTTATTGTATGTATAAGAGAAAAATAAAACATCAAAGTACGTAAGGTAAATACTGTATTGGTGATGACAAAATCAACACTTCTATGGGAGGCAATATAACTGGTTCAAATAATCTCTAGCTACTTATAAAGAGACCCCCTCAAGAATTAAAAATGATAGTGATATCTATGGTAGCACCTGTTTTTGGTACACTATCGACACTCATAGTCCACCTTTTCTCAAACATGGTCGACTACAAGGGAAACCAGGTTCTTCCAGCAACTTGACATCGAAAAGGTAGCAAAAGAGTTACATAGGCCCTAGGGATAAAAGAGATCAAAATTTTTGAACTATTATCAAGGTATGATCATGTTTGGGCCATGTGACAAGGAGATGGGAATGTATACATGTAAGAGGGAGGTTGGTTAAACATTTCCTTAAGGTATAGGTTTCTAGTTGTGTATAAAGTACCATACATCACAAAATTTATAATCCCAGTGTAAATTAATAGAGTGGTAAGGTCCATACTGCCAAAAGCATATGTATTAAATGAAATAAATCTAGGTTTCATATTACAATAATACTCTTGCCGAAAGAGAAAGTTCACTATAAGCATGTAGCTATCCATATGAACTAAATGTAACATGAATGGTGACCCTCCTTCTTACGCTAAGCCTTAATATGATATTTATACTGTAAAGGAGAAGACAATTGATATTACATCTACGAATAGATTCTAGGTCTAGAAATGATAGCCTAGATTCTAGGTCTAGAACGGATAGGCAAGAAAATAATATATAGTTAACAAGGAAAGAGCAAAGGGATTATGAGTATAGTACAATGCTAACTAAAATTTAATATATGGTTGACATCAATGAAGATGTAGTTGTATTAGTTTGAATGTATTTGTTGGTATCATGTTCTGAATAATCCTATAAACCAAGTGATTGTGGCTAAAGTGATATTTAAATACCATTACTCTATTTAAAAAATGAAAACATATAGATAACCAAGAAAACTAAGTCAAATGTCAGGTACATGACAAGTGGTATCAGAGCCCTCATTTAACACTAGTTTCAAAATGGACCATCATGGACATGAACAAAAATGTATAATATAGATATAAATTATTTTTATGTTTTTATAAATACTAATAATGTTGAGATTGCAACAAGATGATGAGCTTAGTGGAAAGAAGTCGCCTTCACTAAGTGGGCCCGCAGGCTATTTTTGGCACAAAGTATATTTTTAGACATATGGATCATGTTCTATGAGTTGCAGGATTCTATTTGTGGATGGTTGGTCAAGTCGGAAAAAATAGATGGACTTCTATTTTTAGACATACTGGGCGGAATCTATTTTTAGATTTCCAGTCTAAAATTAGATATGTCGAATATTATTAGCTCTTAATAATATTTCGACTCTAAACATTATCTTATCCTCTTGGAGCACTTCAGTTAAGTGCACAGATGTGGCACATGAAAATGACAGAAGGAATTACGCTATTCCTGAGGGTTTAGTGGAGCTATTGCATGGAGACTTCAGTTAGAACTCAGGTGACAAAGTTTGGTGGAGTTGATTGAGGAGTTAATGGAGTTGTGTTCAGTTTAACTCAGTTAAACATAGTTGAGCTAGTTGTATCTAGTCTAACTGATTGATACACTAGTGAGAGTAGTGTGAATTAATTATTAATTAATTCACTAATTATTAACTCATAAATCAACTAAAGAATACATCAGTTAACTTCAGTGCATGGACAGTTTCAGTGGAGACAAGTGGAGAGGTAGGTGAAAGAGCAAGTGTGACTATCAGTTGTGACTATACTGGTGCATGAGTTTGCACCACACATTGATGGAGATGCCAATGAGGATTGCGCAGTGCATACCAGAGGGATTCGAACTTAGATTGGGCCATTATTCATCTTGGATTGCGCAATAGAGGCAGGCTAACAGGTGGAGCAGATTGGAGCATGTGTTTTGTTAGATCTGAGCTTGTGTAGTGTGTAACAATTGGAGATTGTACTGAGAGCTTGTGAGGAGTTTGTACAATGATTGTTACATGATCTCTATCATTATAATATACATATATTTGGGGGTTTTCAACTTTAAGCTTTCCCATAAATACTGTGTTTATATGCGTGATTGTTTATGGTTTTGATGTGCGCATGCGATTGTTTATATTTCCGCAATTAATGATCAATAGTAGAAGAGGTTATGTATTATGCATGAAGCTCAAATAGTGTGTGATCAGGATAATCTCGGTGAATAATTTAACATTTATTCAAATTTCTACATGGTATCAGAGCGATATTGATCATTGGAGCAATTGCAAAACATTGAAGCGGTTGAGTTTTGAGCTGGTGGAATTCGAATTTGCAGCAGTGTTTTCTTGGTGTCGAAGTTGAGATGTCTTTCAACGGATTGCGATTGGAGTATGCCCTTGAGGGCATCTCGAATTATATTGCATGGAAGGACAGGATGGAGGTGGTGCTGGATGACAATGGGTTGAAGGAGTTCATAGATGCTGAAGTTCCAAAGCCTACTTCTAGTGATGCTGCCGTACTTGACGCATGGCAAAAGAAGACAGAAAAGTGTCGAAGGATTCTGTTGGAGGGCGTGAAGGATCACATAGTATCCAGACTTCATGTTAAGGCTTCTCCATTCTTGATGTGGAAAGCTTTGACAGATTTATTCCAAAGCAAGAGCGACCAGAGGAAGTTGGCGCTCAAGGATAAACTCAGAAACATAAAGATGGAGAAAGGCGACAGTATGCCCAAGTACCTCACAAAGTTCATCCAATGCAGGGATGAGCTGGGAAGTGTGGGGGTGACTGTTGATGATGAGGACTTGGTGATATTGGCTCTCCTTGGGCTTCCGAAGAGTTGGCATTCCTATCAGGACTCTGTCAATGGTCGGGAGAAATTGCCAGGATGGGAGCGACTTTGGTCGGATCTTGTGCAAGAGGAGATAAGGCGGAGTACCAGGGACGGATCTTCATCAAAGAACTTTGATGAAGAGAATTGTGCTTTGGTTGTCAAAGAAAAGAAGGGGAAGAGCAAGAAAGCTTCTCAATCCGGTGCGAAAGGCAAGAAGCAGGACATGTCCAAGGTGAAGTGCTTTCACTGTCACCAACATGGACATTATGCCACAAATTGTCCGCAGAAGAAGAAAAATAAGCAGGCTGCTGGATCTGCAGCTGGAGAGGCCTTAGCCTCACAGTTTGAGCTGGATTTTTCACTGATCGCATGCTTGGTCTCAAGTGTGATGGGTTCAGTGTGGTTTCTTGACAGTGGTGCGTCTTTTCACATGACAAGAGATCGAGATTTGTTTACTGATCTGGATGAGAAAGATCTTGGAGTGCACATCGAGATGGGCGATGATGGTAGATACAGTGCGATCGGTATCGGTACCATTTCCTTTGAGAGGGAGTCTGGTAAACCCTTCGTATTGAAGGAAGTGATGCATGTTCCAGGATTGAAGAAGAATCTTATCTCTATGGCGATGTTAGAAGACAAGGGATATGATGTTGTCTTTAGCGAGGGAAAGGCTTTCATGCGCAGTAAGGCAACTGGTGAGACCTAGAGGATAGGGGTTCGAGTTAAGAAACTTTATCAATTGCAGGTAGATGGCTGCGCAGCAATGGCAGGCAAGGCAGAAGGAGTGGTGAGCCGGAATGATGGTGAGTTGTGGCACCGGAGATTGGGCCACCTTCACCATGGAGCTTTGAAGATACTACAACAGATTTCTACTGGGCTTCCTAAGGGTACTCTTGCGCAGTCAGATCAGTGTAAGGGATGTACCTTGGGAAAATTTGTGAAAGCCACCTTTCACGAGAAGGATAGTTGCGCCACGACGATCCTTGAGAGAATTCACACAGACGTGTGTGGACCTTTCTCAATAGCTTCGACAACAAAGCACAGGTATTATGTGATATTTGTTGATGATTTTTCTCGTAAGTGCTGGATCTTCTTCATGCAGAAGAAGAGCGAGACATACTCAAAGTTCTGTGAGTTCAAGGCATTGGTTGAGAAAGAATCGGGGAAGCAGGTGAAGGCTCTTAGGAGCGAAAATGGTGGTGAATTCATCTCTGGCGAATTCAAGGACTTTTGCAGCGTAGAAGGAATTCGAAGAGAGCTCATAGTACCTCACAACCCACAGCAGAACGGGGTTGCTGAGCGGAAGAACAAAACGATTGTGGGTGCTGCACGGGCGATGTTGCATGATCAGGGCCTACCCCTTCACTTGTGGGCTGAGGCATGCAATACAGCAGTGTATGTGCAGAACCGTTGTCCTCACAAGGTTCTTGGCATGAGTACACCAGAGGAGGCTTATTCTGGCAAGAGGCCCGATATTTCCCATTTGCGGATTTTCGGATCTCCTGTCTACATGCATGTGACGAAGGATGCGAGAAGGAAGCTGGATCCAACTGCATAGGTTGGGATATTTTTGGGGTACACTGATATGCCCCACAACTATCATGTGTATTTTCCAGATAGTCACAAGACTCTTGTGCGACGGGATATCAAATTTCAGGAGGAGAAAGCCATGAAGTGTTCGCTTGAGAGGGAGCTACACTTGCATGCAGAGGAGGAGCTATTAGTTCCTAAGGATGAGCCTCAGGATGTGGATCAGCCACAAGAGGAGGTTCATGGAGTGGAAGAGACCACTCATGCAGCGCCAACCATCAGAGGGTGGAAGCGCACTACAGAAGCTGAGCGACTGGCTCAAGATGCAGAGAAGGTTGTAGGAGCGCCCACAAAGACAAACGAGAGGCGCGCAGACAACACCGATCGGTATATCGGAGGCGATGGCTCTGCGAAGGGTGGCCGGACAGCAGCCATCCCGAGGAAGCTGTGGAGGATCCCGCATGGGTAGATTCCATGGTGGAAGAGTATGATTCGATTGTCAAAAACAGTGCATGGGAGATTGTCCCAAGACCGGAGGGGAAATCAGTGGTGGGTTCAAGATGGATCTACAAAGTGAAGCAGGCAGCTGACGGGAGTGTGGAGAAGTATAAGGCAAGATTTGTTGCCCGAGGCTTTTCACAGATAGAGGGGATCGATTATGAGGAGACATTTTCACCTGTCACAAGGTATTCTTCCATACAGACGATTCTTGCTCTCTCAGCACAGATGGGGTGGCACATTCATCAGATGGATGTGAAGACTGCGTTCCTCAATGGAGTCATTGAGGAGGAGGTGTACATAGAGCAGCCTGAAGGTTTCGAGATATTCAGCAGCGAGTCACATGTGTGCAGGCTTAAGAGAGCATTGTATGGCCCGTTGAAACAAGCACCTCATGCTTGGTACACACGGATAGATAGTTATTTCACCGGACTTGGATTCCCCAAGAGTGAGGCGGATCCAAACCTATACCAGATTGTGGTGGAGGGTAAGTTGCTGATCATTGTACTTTATGTAGATGATTTTATTTTGACAGGTGATGAGCTATTGATATTCTCATGCGAGGATCTTGTAAAAGAGTTTGAGATGAAGGACTTGGGCCTCCTTCATTATTTCCTGGGATTGGAAATTTGGCAGCGCAGTGATGGACTGTTTGTTTCTCAGGGTAAGTATGCCTGGGAGATACTGGAGAAGTTCAACATGCATGGCTGCAAGCCTGTTGATACTCCTCTTTCTGGTGGTTGGAGGAAGGAGGATGCTACTTTGGCGGAGGTAGTGGATGCCACTGTTTATCGACAGTTGGTGGGGTCGCTTATGTATCTTGTCAATACATGAACCGACATATGCTATGCTGTTAACTAGCTTTCACAAGCTATGGTTAAGCCTACCAAGCTCCACTGGAAGGTAGGCAAACATGTATTGAGATATCTCAGAGGCACATCGGGATATGGATTGTGGTACAGACAATCGGATGAGGTGAAGCTATGTGGCTTCACGGATGTAGATTGGGCAAGGAGCCCAACGGACAGAAAGAGCACATTTGGAGGGATTTTTAGTATCGAGTCGACAGCAGTTTCTTGGTACAGCAGGAAGCAGAGATCTGTGGCACTCAGTTCAACATAGATCGAGTATATGGCAGCAAGTTTGGCTGCATGCGAGGCTATATGGATGAGGAAGATCCTGGTCGGGTTGTTCGGTTCACACTTAGAGCCTACTGTGATTTATTTTGATAATCACAGTTGCATCAAACTCTCGGTTAATCCAGTATTTCATGATAGATATAAACACATTGACATCCGTTATCATCATATCAGAGATTGTGTGCAGTGGAAGATCATGTTACTTTCTTACATTCCCATGGAGGATCAGGATGCTGATATCTTGACGAAGGCGCTCACCAGGAGAAAATTCGAATACCACAGAGGTAGGATAGGGGTTGCAGATAATCCATATCTTGTTGAGAGCGAGTGTTGAGATTGCAACAAGATGATGAGCTTAGTGGAAAGAAGTCGCCTTCACTAAGTGGGCCCGCAGGCTATTTTTGGAGCAAAGTCTATTTTTAGACATATGGATCATGTTCTATGAGTTGCAGGATGCTATTTGTGGATGGTTGGTCAAGTCGGAAAAAATAGATGGACTTCTATTTTTAGACATATCGGGCGGAATCTATTTTTAGATTTCCAGTCTAAAAATAGATATGTCGAATATTATTAGCTCTTAATAATATTTAGACTCTAAACATTATCTTATTCTCTTGGAGCACTTCAGTTAAGTGCACAGATGTGGCACAGGAGCTGAAAAAAGGAATTACGCTATTCCTGAGGGTTAAGTGGAGCTATTGCATGGATAATTCAGTTAGAACTCATGTGACAGAGTTTGGTGGAGTTATTGAGGCAGTTGATGGAGTTGTGTTCAGTTTAAAATGACTGTTTAGTTTAACCTTATTAAAAATAGTTGAGCTAGCGTGTATCTAGTCTAACCGATTGATACACTAGTGAGAGTGGCGTGAATTAATTAATAATTAATTAACTAAATATTAACTCAATAATCAACTGAAGAATACATCAGTTAACTATAGTGCATGGACATTTTCAGTGGAGACTAGTAAAGAGATAGGTGAAAGAGCAGTGTGACTATCAATTGTGACTATAGTGGTGCATGAGTTTTCACCACACATTGATGGAGATGCCAATGAGGATCACACAGTGCACAAGCAGAGGGATTTGAACTCAGATTGGGCCATTATTCATCTTGGATTGCACAGTAGAGGCAGGCTAATAAGTGGAGCAGATTGGAGCATGTGTTTTGTTAGATCTGAGCTTGTGTAGTGTGTAACAATTGGAGATTGTACTTAGAGCTTGTGAGGAGTTTGTAAAATGATTGTTACATGATCTCTATCATTATAATATATAGATAGTTGGGGGTTTTCATCTTTAAGCTTTCCCATAAATACTGTGTTTATATGTGTGATTGTTTATGGTTTTAATGTGCGCATGCGATTGTTTATATTTCCGCAATTAATGATCAATGTTAGAAGAGGTTATGTATTATCCATGAAGCTCAAATAGTGTGTGATCAGGATAATCTCGGTGAATAATTTAACAGTTATTCAAATTTCTACTAAGAATAGGTTTCTATTTTCTGATATAAGATACAATAGATTATTACATTGACAGTCAAACCGCCTCCTACCATGTCAAGTGGGGAGGAATTGTGTGTGTAATTGGGAGAGGGAGGCCACAATTTATGGAATTGTTAGAACTAAGGAAGATCAACGAAAGGTTGTTGAAGACGAGTGAGGAGCAGGAATGTATAATAAGGGAATCAACAGAAAAATCCAGCCAAAAAAGTGTGGGACAGGAAAATTTGAAGTGAAAGGAGGCCGAAAAAATGTCGGAAAAATCCAAAAGTGTTGAAGAATCTAATAAGTAAGATTCTAAGTCAAATAAGAAGAAGAGGGAGTTACAAGGAGAATTTCAGAAAATCAAACCCCCTACCTTTGACGAGAAAAGTAAAGAAGACATGGAAGCATGGCTACTGAATATGATCAAATACATTCAGGTGTATGAACATGAAACTAACTTGAAATCTAGATTGGTTGTGTACCAACTATACGGTAAAGCCAGTTTGTGGTGGGAGGAAACAAAAATTATACATTTGTTGGATGAGAGGAGAATTTCATGGGAGGAATTTCAACATAAATTTAATTTAGTATTTGAGTGAAATATACTATGACAACTATGAAAAAGAGTTCCATGACTAAGATTGGGACAACTTACCATGGATGAGTTTGTAACAAAATTTACAAAATTAATCTGGTATGTGCCATATATACGAGAGGAGGAGTCTAAGGTGTCGATATTTATGAACTGTCTACCAACAGTATATAAGGAAAGGATTGAATTTTTCATCTGAAAACTATGGATGAAGTGGTAAGAAAAGCCATACTTTGTTACCAACAATTTCAAAATCGCAGTGAAGGTTCCAGAACATGGATGGATAATGACAAAAGAAAAGTTGGGATGAACGTAAAAAGACAAAAGCCTCCTTCTCTAAAACATTTATAAAAATATCACCAGAGGTATAATTTTAACAAAGTATAAATTAACCATATCAATCCTATTTAGGGTCCAAACCCATGGAATTGAATAATAAGAAGGGCCCAGGAGGAAAATAAAGAGAACCACTAAAATGTGGTGGTTGTGGAGAACCATATATGTTACCATATTGTCCACACAATCCCTGATAAATTCATAATATTGAGTGGTACATGAAGCAACTATGGTGAATGATGTCACAATGAATATTCTGAGGATTAGTGCAATGTTAGAAGACCAAAAGGTTGTACATTAATATACAATGATTTAGATCGAAGTTACTCTAAAAAAAAAACAGTGTTTGTTTTAGTTGATCCTAGAGATAGTTTAAGTTGTATTAGTCGTAATACTGTGGAGAACTATAAATTACAATGAGTAAAATTTAAAATTTATTTGTTGGTAAAGTTTGCCACTGGTATCAAAGGAAAATTAACACATAAATTAAAGCAATCTATTATGGACTTGAATGGATATTCCAAATAATTAAAATAAAATATCCTTCCCTTAGTATCATATTATGTATTAATTGGTATGGATTGGTTGGAAAAATAGAAAATTGTCATAAATTGTTTAGAAAAAACTATAAATTGCATTGAATCACATGGACAACCATTTTTTATAAAAGGAAAACCAAGACCAATTTCAGTCAGACAAATATCCATGTTACATCTAAAAAGGATAGCAAGGAAAGGATGTCAAGCTTATATGTTTCATTTGGAGAAATATGAACAACAAACATACACAAAAAGGCTAGAGACTTTACCTGTAATAAGATAATTCTAGGATGTATTTCAAGAGGAAATTCTCAATTTACCCCCTTGTACAGAAATAGATTTCTATATTTACTTAGTGTTGTGTGCTACACATGTGTCGAGAGCTAAGTATAGAATGAGTATATTAGAACTTTGATAACTGAAAATGCAACTATGAGAGCTATTAGATAAAGGTTATATTAGACCAAGTGTGTCACTGTGGGGAGGTCTAGTGTTGTTTGTCAAGAAAAAATATGGAACATTTAGAATGTGCATTGACTATAGGCAGTTGAATAAGTTAACTATAAAAAATAGATACCCCTACCCCTGATTGATGATCAGCTTGATCAAGTGAGGGGAGCAACTATTTTTTAAAATATTGATCTATGAATGGATTATCATCAGTTGCGCATAAAAGTGAAGATATACATCAAACAACCTTTAAAACTCGGTATGGTCATTATGATTTCGTGGTGTTACCTTTTGGTCTCACCAATGGACCCACAACCTTCATGTGTCTAATGAATAGTGTCCTTCACAAGTATCTTGACAGTTTTGTGTTAGTTTTCATAGATGATATATTATTGTACTCTAAAAATGAAGAAGAACACCAAGAACATCTCATATTGGTGCTACATACATTAAAGGAACATCAACTTTATGTGCATATTAGTAAATGTGAGTTATATAAAACAATAATTCAACACTTGGGACATATTATTTCCAAAGATGGGTTGGTAGTGGACCCTGAGAAATTTAGAGCCATTATGAAATGTCCTATACCAAAATATGTATCAAAAATTCACTCATTCATGGGGATTGTAGGATACTATCGAATATTTATGGAGGGATTTTGAAAAATAGCCTACCCCATTACCTCCCTACAAAATAAAGGAGTAAAGTTTGAGTGGATAGCCAAATGTCAAGGAATTTTTCAAATATTGAAACAAATGTTGACCACAACTCCTATTTTAAAAATTTCAGATCGAAACAAGGAATTTGTTATACGCACGGAAGGTTTTTTAGAAGGAATAGGAGGTTTGTTGCTACAAGATAATGATGTCATAGCCTATGAATCAAGAAAGCTCAAAAACCTGAACAAAATTATGATGTATATGATCTAGAACTATTTGATGTAATACACGCCTTCAAAATTTTGAGGCATTATTTAATGGGAAATAAATTTGTTCTGGTAACTGACCATATCAACTTGAGATATTTCTTTTGACAAACTGATTTAAATCAAAGACAAGAAATATGGTTAGCCTTCCATAGTGAGTTTGAATTTGAGATAAAGCATATAAAAGGAAAATAAAACAAATTTTCATAAGCACTAGGCAGACATGTTCATTCTTTGATAGTAATTGTTGGGAGCAACATAAAATAATATTTTGAAGAACAAGTGCAATAATATTTGCAACAATATCCTCGGTATCAGAAAATGCAGCTAAAAATACAACAAACAATAATTCTAGGGTATGCTATAAACCCGAAAGGATTAATTACTTACCAATACATACTATATATTCCTCATGTGGTTACGTTGAAACAGATAGTACTCAATGAGTATCACAAAAGACCATATGTTGGTCACCTAGGATATTGAAAAATGGAAACAACATTAAGGAAAGAAAATTTTTGGCCAAGTATGAAGAAGGAGGTAACATATTATTTGGAAAAATGCTTAGAGCGTCGTCAAGTAAAAATGGAGTACCAACATCCGACAACATTACTAGATCCATTACCTATTCCAGAATGGAAGTCAGAGGTGATATCCATGGATTTTATAAACAATTTACCTAGAAAAATTTATCAACATGACTCCATTATGGTAGTGGTAGACATAATAGAAAAATATGCACACTTTATACCAGTACAATATACCTTTGGGACAAAACAACTGGCCAACATTTTCATGAAAGAAATTTTCAGACTGCATGGCATACCAAAAATGATAGTGTCATGCCGTGATGTTAAATTCACCTCAAACTTTAGGAATGCCTTATTCAGGGGAATGGGGAGAAAGTTTAACTTCGGTATTGTATATCATCCTTAGACGGATGGAAAAACTAAAAGAAGAAATAAAACTTTGGAGAACATGCTTAGAATGTATGTAATTGATAGACCCAAAAAATGGGAAGATTTTATGCATTTCGTAGAGTTCACTTACAAAAAAACTATCATCAATCTATAAAAAGGAGTCCATTTGAAGCTTTATACCAGCCTAGATCCATCTAATTTCAGATCTATCATGCGTCGAGAGGGATCAAATCTGTAGAGGTGCAAACCTATTTTTTGAGTGCAAAACTTGAGGAAAGGTTTGCACCTTGAGAGTTTTGATCCCTCTCGGTGCATGATAGATCCAAAGTTAGATGGATCTAGGCTGGTTCCAGTCGTGTGAAGCCAAGGAAAATATATAGAACATATGATTAATTTTATGAATAATATGTAACTACATCTAATATAAATATAATAATTTTATATATGCTAAATATGTTTGATAACTGGTCATTTTAATTTTAAAATTTGCTTAGTTACCTAAGTTTGTTGAGATAAATATTGTTAATAAATTTAATGATGAAAAATGATGAAATACAAATTTTGAATGCAAAGTGACAATGTAATACTATTGAATGATAGAAAATGTCAATAATAAGAATGCACTCAATTACAAAGTCTTCATTGAAATCAATCTCAAATTATTTTCTTCTACTATTCTTATTGTCACCTTTGTTAGTTTTTTCATCCTTTCATATCGATTATATGAAAAGAATAATTGAAATCATAAATCATTTAAATATTTTTCTAGAACTATTGCACTAAAAATCATACATTTTCTCTCTTGCTCTTCGATATTAATAAGTTGAATTACTAAAACATAAAAATAAATGTACATTGTCAATAATTTTGCTTGCTTACAATGAAATTAATGCACAATGTTAATCCAATCACTTTAAAATTAATGTACCATCAATGTACCATCAATGTACATCCAATTAAATCAAATCAAAAATCAATGTTTACACTGAAATCAATGCATATAATGAAAACAATGAAACAGGATTAGAAAACAACATCTATAGTGAAATGGATGCATCTAATGCAGGTAATCAAATAGGATTAGAAATCAACATCTACACTGAAATTAATGTATCTAGTGCATGTAAGCAAATAATATTAGAAACCAACATCACTAAAACCAATGCATCTAGTGCAAGCAATCAAATGGAATTAGAAATCACCATCTATACTGAAATCGATGCATTTAGTGCAAGCAATCAAATACGATTAGAAATCATGTTCATTGAAATCAATGCATCTAGTGGAAGTAGTCAAATATAATTAGAAATCAACAACTACACTGAAATTAATGCATCTAGTGCAAGGAATCAAATAGGATAAAAAATCATTGTCTACACTGAAACCAATGCATTTATTGCGAGAAAACATATAGGATTAGCAATCATCTACATTGAAATCAATGCATATAGTGCAAGAAATTAAATATAATTATAAATAAACATATACACTAAAATCGATGCATCTAGTGCAAGCAATCAAAATGGATTAGAAATCTCCATCTACACTGAAATCAATTCATTTAGTGCATAAAATCTTCTTCCCTCTCTCCCCCCTCGAAGTACATCTTCGTTTCCTTCCCTCTGTCCACTCTCTCACATCCGCCCTTTCCTTCCTATCTCTCCATTTATCTCCTACATCTCTATCGCTCTCTCTCTTCACCCTCCAGCTCTATTAGTATATCCCTACTTCTCTCCTTCTCTCATCCCTTCTCTTCATATCTCATTCTTCATCTCTTTATCTCATCCGAAAACATACACACTCTCTCTCTCCATCTCTTCCTTGTCATATATTTCTCTCTCCACTTATCAATCTCTCTGTATTTCTTCTTCCCTCCCTCTCTCCCCCTCTAAATCCATCTCTCTCTCTCTCTCTCCCCCATCACTCTCTTCCTCTCTCTTAAGTCCTCTCTCTTGTCCTTCCTCTCTCTCCAATCCTCTTTCTTTCTCTCTCTCTCTCTCTCTCTCAACATCTACACTAAAATCAATGCATATAGTGCAATAAATAAAATAGGATTAGAAATCACCATCCACAATGAAATCAATGCATCTAGTGAAATAAATCATCTTCCCTCTCTCCCCCCTCCAACTCCATCTCTCTTTCCCTCCCTCTCTCCACTCTCTCACATCCTCTCTCTCTTCCTTCCCCTTTCTCCCTTTCTCTCCCATGTCTATATCTCTCTCTCCCTCTCTTCAGCATCCAACTCTGTCAATATATCCCTCCCTCTCTCCTTGTCCCCCCATTCCCTCCATCTCTCCTTTTTATCTTTATCTCACCCCAGAACATACACAAGCTCTCTCGATTTCTCCCTTTTCAATCTCTCTCTCTCCACTTCTCACTCTCTATGTATTTATTCTTCCCTCCAACTCCATCTCTCTATCCCTCCCTCTCTCCTCCTATCTCCCTCCGTCTCTTCTCCTCTCTCTCTTCCTTCCTCTCTCTCCCTTCCTCTCCTACCTCCCTCTCTCTTCCCCCATCTCTCTCTTTTCCCTCTAATCCTCTCTTTTCCCCCATAACTCTCTCTCTCTCTCTCTCTCTGCCCTCCAATCCTCTCACTATCTCCATCCCTCTCTCCTCCTCTCCCCCCCCCCTCCATACTTATGTCTCCCTCTTTCTCGCATACCCTTTTCTACCTCTCTCACCTCTCTCCCTCGCTCTATTCATTCCTCCTCTCCCCTCTCCTTGATTTTATCCCCATCTCTCCGTTCTCACTCCCTCTATCTCTCCACCTCTATCACTCTATGTTTTTGTTCTTCCCTTCCATATATATCTAGAGTTAATATATATCATGATACATTAATGTATATAATAATATAGAAAATTTAATATTGTATAAATCCAAAGTTATTAAATATAATAATATTAATATGAATATTATATTTAATAATAATAATATTAGTATTAATATTTTGATATTAGTATTAGGGATAATAATGGTTTTTTTGGCATGATATTAATAATAATTTGGACGATAGTATTTGACCTATAGGATTCACCTAAATAAAACCTATTTTTTGAGTGTTGGTAAATATAAAGAGATTTATAGAGTAAATATAAAAAAATAGGTTTTATTTACTTACCATACCTCTTTTATTTACAATGGTATTTGGCCCATAGACTTGGTATATAATTAGATGTTGATTTATAATGATATTTGATATGTTTTTATATATTTATCATGCCTCTTTTTACCTCTTTATCTATTAATTTATTTATTTACCATAGCTCTTTTATAAATACAGTATTTAGCCCATGGTATTAATAATAATTTGGCCCATGGTATTTGGCATATAGGCTTCACTTATATAAAACTTTTTTTTGACTTATTGTAAATATAAAGAGGTTTATGGAGTAAAAATAAAAAGAGGCTTTATTTATTTAGTGGAAGTAATCAAATATAATTAGAAATCAACATCTACACTGAAATTAATTTTCTTCTTTTTTTCAGTGGAAATAGTAAATATCCATATTTATTTTCATCTTTTTTACTACTATTTTCTAATGCATAATGTTTTCTCGCCCTTTCTAGTTGGTAGATAATGGTTTCTATACTGAGCGTTTTCATACAAAATTAAATTTGACAAATGATTAAAATCTACAATGATAACCTATATGGATTTTTTATTCCATTAACTTCTGTAACTCTTTCTATGTCTATAACCCAATTCAGAAGTAAAAGGCATTATTGACTAATTTTATGAAGAATCAATTACGAAACACATTTTACAATTTTTCCTTGCTATCTTTCAAAATGAGTATTGTCTGCATTGCCTATAAACATGCTTTTAAATTAGTTTCCATAACCCAATTCAGAAGTAAAAGGCATTATTGACTAATTTTATGAAGAATCAATTACGAAACACATTTTACAATTTTTCCTTGCTATCTTTCATAATGAGTATTGACGGCTGTTGCAATGACTCTACCCGTTGTCTTACAATGCATATGAATAATAATTAGCTACGCCTTATAAGATTGGTAATTTTACCATTGGTTTAATACGAGCTTCAGATCTATAGTTCTCTCGTATGCTTCCCGTTTTCCGAGTGGCCGACTCAAAGCAGGGACTTGCTTCACCGCATCCCCTTGTTTCTCTTATATTGCTTTAAATGGTTACTCATTATTTTTTTCGTTTTAAATGGTTACTCATTATTTATTTGGTAGAGTAAATGGAGTGGTTTTAATTTAAATACAACTATTATCAAAAATAGAAATTTCCCAATTTTTTATAACGACGATTCATTTATATTAATGATTTTTAAACTAAAAGTTGATTATATTCATTAACATTTCTATTGCAATGTAGTTTGTAAATATATATATATATATATATATATATATATATATATATATATTTTTTTTTTTTTAATTTAATTTTATTATTTTTATCATTTATTCATTCATTCAAAATAGACATTATAGACATTTTAATGTTCATGTAGTTTTGGATAGACAATGATCAGGTGCTTTGTTAAAACATTTCTTGATGTGAAATCACTGGTTCAATTCCCTGGCTTGATCGGTGTCACAACCATTGACATAAACATAAATTTCACCATACAAAAGATTTACTTCAGTTAACTTGTCACACCACATGATACCATATGTTATCAAAAAATTATATTTATAAACATATTATGGTTTTAAACTTCAAAACTCCCAAAGTCCTATTCTTAAGAATATGCTTTATCTAACAATATATATAAATACTTAAATGCCCGTATGGCATACTTCCAGCATACATAAATTAAAACTTGACATTATAAATATATGTTTCGACTGTTTTCGAAATTCAATCCTTTTCAACGCATAGATTTGGCTATAATACGATGTAAGCACCGTATCACGGTACAACTGATTTAGGTGTGATTTCTCTAACAGTTCTTAATGAACTAGAAATTGCACCATATGTTGCAAAAGAAACGCCGTAAGGAAATAGCATAGGAAATAGTAGCCTAAAAGAAGTAAGATGTTGCAGAGAAGGATTCATCGTGAAGGAATCAAAGGAAAACTTTGCTTCCATGGAAGCACGTCATGGAGCTTTCAAAGATATTGATGATAAGAGTTATCAACCAAAAATATACAGTTCTTAAACTTGGAAGCCTCTTCTTGATCGAAAACATACTAAACTAATAAGATATAGCTGAAGAGCAATAATTTAAAAACTTCTTGGCACAATTGTTACATAATAATTTGATGCACAACTTGTATAGTAGTAAATATCAGCTTGCAACAAGTCCAAATAAAGCAAGTGAAGTGTCTCCCTGTTGTCTGCCATGTTCTTGTTTTTTAGTAGAGCTGATATGAAGTTGGTTTCTTGTGTTCTTTGTGAAGATAGTAAAAAATGTATGGAGAGGTGTCCTTTGTCACTTCAAGAGCAATAAAAATAAGGCTATTAAGAAAACAAATCCAACACCGAGAGAGATTCGGTAACATTTATTGAATTGGTGAAAATGCCTTCTGTGGTGTTGGCTACTCAACATAGCTTTCTTGATCTTATGTAGAAGAAATGAGTTTGTATTTAGCTTATATTAAATTAACCATGAAATTTCAAACATTCATGGCACTCTTTCTATCACATTTGTAGAGAAAATTATAACATAATATCACACTTTTCTTATTAAAGCTAAATGCTCCTATATGCAATGACGATGGATTTCATCACATAAGAGCAGTAAAAACAAGTTTATTGCAAAAAAAACTCCAACATATTTGTAGAGAAAATTATAACACAATATCACACTTTTCTTATGAGAGCGAAACACTCCTATATGAAACAATGATGGATTTCATCAGTTAAGAGAAGAAAAAACAAGTTTATTGAGAAAACAACTCGAACACATTTGTAGAGAAAATTATAACACAATATCACACGTTTCTTATGAGAGATAAATGCTCATATATGCAACAACTATGGCTGTCATCAGTTCAATGGTAGTAAAAAAAACTTTATTGAGAAAACAACTCTAACACTGATAGAGATTTGGAAGAAACTGTTGAATTGGTGAACATGTCTTACTCTATGGTGTTGGATATTGGGCATAGCTTTCTTGATCTTGCAAATAATTTGGAAATTTAAAAAAGAACACATATTTTAAAAATGTTTAGTATTAATTTAAATTTTTAGATCTTAAGAAATACTACTCATGAATAATTAAACAATTATAACATAAATATTATATAACAAGAAAGCCGTGTATTAAAAATATAATATTCAAGTCTCACTTTTTATAGCTTTGGTGGATGGATAGAGTATCTAAATTAGCGTACCCTTTAAGAAGCATCCTCAAATATTGTACCACCGCAACTCATCATCCTATCTAGTCATCTTAGGTTATTCTAAATTGATAAAGAGTATATAATTTTTAGGGTGGTGTTTTATGTGCACTAAAATTCCCATGAGGTCCATAACTATGTATGGGGCTCATTGCAACCTTGGATATATTATGTGAGTTGTTGTGATATTTTGCTTGTGGCTACAACTTAGTTTTGGTTGTCACCTAGTTATCATGATTCAAATATTTGTTATCATCTCAGATCCTTATAGCATTATATATATTCTGTGAGCTAATGTTGTTGGAGTTAATGCTTACATTCTATATTTGAGAAATTGGATTGTGATGGTTGAAAAATTCTCTCAACCTCTCTCTCTAAATTAGGAATAAGTTGGATCTCAGAAACTCTATTTAATAGAGTGCTCTGAATGTAATCTGTGTGTGAGTGTGTTTACGCATACACCATTTGTGTATAATATATGAGTGTTGTTTAGTAATTTAGTGTTTTTAGTTATTTCTATCATGGTATTAGAGCACAGGATCAGAGGCTTGTATGTTGTGTTGTGAGAAAATTTAGCCGAGCTTTGTTGAGTGATTGTTTAGCTTGATCGATCCACCAGAAGTTTGAGTTAACCGTCCATCGATCCAGCGTAGGAGGGCATTCATAGTTCTGATCAACGTTTTAAATAAATGTTAATTGGAGACATAGTTGCGTAAATGTTAATTTCGAGACGCATTTAAACGTTATCTAGAGAAACTACAAAAATTTGAGGGTTATATGGTTTTGTGGATGAAAAGAGCACATGTTCACCA
Source organism: Pinus albicaulis (assembly GCA_034641835.2). Lineage (NCBI taxonomy): Eukaryota > Viridiplantae > Streptophyta > Pinopsida > Pinales > Pinaceae > Pinus > Pinus albicaulis. The sequence goes on along the minus strand of CM076580.1, from coordinate 1,332,827,271 downwards.
ATGTTTCGCTGTTGTTTCTTACAGGAGGTGTGATATGGGTTCTTGGAAAGCCGTGGAATGTTGTTATGAGGAGAAGGCCGAGGCTGTGTGCCGGTGATGAGTTTGCATATTCTGGCTGCAATTCACTACAGTTTAGGTCAATATGAGCAGGAAATTCTTGTTCTGGAGAGGTCTATCGAAGTTCCTATATTGGAGGATGGACAGGAGCATGCGCTTGCCATTTTTCGGGTGTATGCAGCTGGGTGATAGCTATGCCATGTTGGGTCAGCTTGAGAATTCCACAAAGTGGACGCAGAGATGATAGTGTTGAGAAAACGGATTCTGGAATTGAGAATGCATGAAGAAAATTACTTGCCTCCACAACACTGGATGAAGTGGAAGAAAATGGTCTGTTACTTATGTTTCAGACGTTTGTCAATTTCCACTATGGTTTCAGAACAGATTGATTAACACCAGACCTGCCCTTGCCATCACAGCTTTGGCTCTCATATCGATGAGCATCCCAACATTTGTGTTGCTTCTCCTCTTTCAAGTCTTTGAATTCTCAGCTACTATGATTGCATTGGCTCACTATAACCGGTGTCAATTTTCCAAGGAAAATAAAGAAAATTTTATTTGAAAAAAAAGTAATATTATAAATAATTTTTAAATTAAGTGAGGATGATTTTTTCAAACTAGATAAGAAGGTCATGATGTAATAGTTGAATCTAGATACATTTCGTATTTAGATGGCTTTTCTATACAACTAGCGAATACAGCGATTTGCACCCATGTATCTCGATAGATGGGAGCTCGTCCATTGACTAGCAGCTCAACTATGTGTCTGAATCCAGTACTTAAAAGATTGAGTGGTAGTAAGGCTCAATATGGATGGTTGTCGAGATAGTATGGAAGTTGCGGATCTATGGAAGGATCCCTCATTCATTGAAGATGTAGAGTGGTCTTCTAATGAGGTTATGCGACAGATTGGGATGCTGTCCAGTAATTGACTTCAGGAGGTCCTTGATTCGAGAGTTGAGGAAGCAAACTCAGGAATCCAACTTTCCAACTACACCTTTACGAGGGTTATGAGGCAACTTGATGGAGCATCTACTGATAAGCTAAAGAATGATTGATTATTTTGTTATTTATGAGTGATTTTAATAAATTCATGTAATGTAATCATTAAGGGAGGATGTTGGAGTTAATTCTTACATTCTATATTTGAGAAATTGGTTTGTGATGGTTGAGAAATTCTCTCAACCTCTCTCTCTAAATTAGGAATAAGTTGGATCTCAGAAACTCTATTTAATAGAGTGCTCTGAATGTAATCTGTATGTGAGTGTGTTTACACATACACCATTTCTGTAAAATATATGAGTGTTGTTTAGTAATTGAGTGTTTTTAGTTATTTCTATCGAATGTGATGTTTTGTTTGTTGCAATGATTCAAAAATCAGTTATTATACCACAACATTAACTTTCTCATTGTGTGTTTTATTTATGAAAATTATGTAGTGAAAAACTTTGTTTAAAATTTCAAACTAAAAAGTTGAGTAAGTTTGACATCATATAATATGAAATTTGTTTATGATTATAAAGTAAAAAAGAATTAATATTTTTTTTTAGCTAAAATGAGGTTATTAAATATATGTATATAGTTTTTTTTTTAATGGAAGAAATTTGATATTCATTAACAAAAAAAATCTAAAAGAGTATGTATGTAGTTACAAAATGGTACATTTAAGTAACTAAAGGAAAATTTAGTGTTATTTAAGAAATGAAAATTATGAGCATTCATAATTATTGCTCAAGATAAATCATGTCCTGTGAAATAATTTGGAAATTTAAAAAAGATCACATATTTTAAAAATATTCAGTATTAATTTAATTATTTATATATTAAGAAATATTGCTCATGAATAATGAAACAATTCTAACATAAATAATATATAACAAGAAAACCGTGTATTTTTGGAATAATAAAGTAGTTGTAACAAAAATAATATAGAATAAGAAAAACTATGTGTATTTGGATGTATGAAAATGTAGATACATTTTATTAAGCAAAATTTTAAAAGAACAATGATTATAAACATTTAAAAATAATTTTATTAAATAATTAGTTTAGATCTATATTATTTATTAGATGGATCAATTGTCTGAGCCATCTTAAATCCCCCCTTTAAGTAAACTACATTCCACATGAATACCATGGGTTGTTTTTATAGTTTATTATTATTTTATTTTATTATTTTTATTTTTTATTGTATTTTAACCTTGTTAAAATGTTCATTACATTATGGAAATTTCTTTATTTAATTTACTTTTATTTTTAAAAATGTGAAACATGACATTACAACATTGTTATGTAGTTACAAAATATTACAATTAAGTAATTAAAGGTATATTTAGTGTTATTTAAGAAATGAGAATTATGAGCATTAATAATTATTGCTCATTATTTATAAATCATGTCCCGTGAAATAATTTGGAAATTTAAAAAAGTTCACATATTTTAAAAATGTTAGTTGTAACAAAAATAATATAGAATAACAAAAACTATATTTGGATGTATGAAAATTCAGATACATTTTATTAAGTAAAATTTTAAAAGAATAATTATTATAAACATTTATTACGCTGTAAAGCATTTTTATTTGAAAACAACTTTCCTAACTGCCAGGTGTACCATTATGCATCATTGATTTTAATGTTAGACGATTGAAACAATATGTACCTTACAATTAAAAACTGTTATTATTAATTAGTTACAGAATACCCTAACTAGGTTATATGATCATAGCGATTATGTGCATGCATATTTTTATGTTCTTTTTTTGTATGACAGTTTGTTCAGATGCCCGTGACTATGTTCAGCCCCATGGTCGTCCAATCATAGATACTCCTTCCACAACAGATATGGACATGGATCGTAAATAGGTATAAATGAAATTTATTTCTCATTTGAAACTGCTTCTTAGTAACCTGAATCAATTGCTTTTGCTTCTGATTCTACTTCTATAGTCTCTATAAGTGAATCAACAAAAAAATGATGGTTTAAGCTTTAAGCCCCCGCTTCGCTGTGCTTTAGGGCCTTGTCCTCCTCAGGTAGAATCTATCCACCGAAATTTGCATGAGGTCTGTACTCAAGACAGGGTTCCGCTTTAACGAGCTATTCGGAAGGACACGCTGATGCTACAATGCTGGGTTGGGGTATTTTCCACTCCTCATGATGGGGTTGACTATGGCACAGAGGCAGTTGACCTAGCAGATTCACCTTAAGCAAAGTCAGGTGCAGAGACAATAGCATAAACATTTGACTGAGTTTACCCTGAAGAAACATCTCTAAATAAAGGGGGCACTTACAAGAGAAGCAGAGATAGGCTAAGAGGCCCTCTTGTCTAAGGCATAACCTTTGTTCAACCCGACCGGTTGATGGAATAGATCATGCATTTTCTTCCTCTACGTGGGTGTCAATATCCGTCCACTTCAACTCTAATGGGATACGCTATCTGTGTTTCCAAAGCCGATTGTAGTTTCTTTTAATGTGCAGTCACAGTAACTCGCAACCTAACAAATTATTTGTGAAATATTGATTTAATTTATTGCATAATTAAGAGCTAATATTGTCTTTTGCAGGCCACTCAAGATGGGGTAGCCATTCTGTCATTGTCTATCAGACCAACTATGCCTCCAAAAGTCACTGCCACTTTTGTTAACGTGTTTGACATTGCACTTCTATTTGCCCAGAGGGCAGGCATTTTCGTTGTTCAAGCAGCTAGTAACACTGGTCCAGACACATCATCCATCTTGTCTTTCAATCCCTGGATTATGACTGTAGGTGCAAGGGTTTTCTTTTAAAGCCATTATTTTAATACTAATAGAACTTGACCTCAACAGAGTATGTTGTCAAGGTATTCCCCAAATATTCTGGTTATTTTTTTAATTGGAAACTTCAGCAAATTAATCAATTATGTACTTTATTTTATCTTAATATTAAATAAAAATATACTTCATTCTTGGTTTCCCTCTTTGTATTTCTACAAAAATAGACGTCTTAATGTTTTTACTTTATTTTTAACCATTTCCTTTCATGTTAATATTCAAGAATGCTCTGTACAAAGCCATACATCTCGATGTAGGAGCTGTGGTAGACGTAGTTGCAGCAATCGACTAAGTATATTCATGTCTTTATAGTTTCTTTTAATGTGCAGTCACAGTTACTGGTAGCATAACAAATTATTTGTGAAATATTGATTTAATTTACTGTACAATTAGGATCTAATATGGAAGACACTGCCACTTTTCTTAATGTGTTTGACATTTCACTTCTATTTGTCCAGTCATTTTATTTGTTCAAGCAGATGGTAACAGTGGTCCAGATGCATCATCCATCTTGTTTTTCAATCCCTCGATTATGATGGTAGGTGCAAGCCTTATTGACAAAACTTATACAAACACTCTATTCTTGGGAAATGGTCAGATTATCAAAGGAGTAGAAATATGAGGCAAGTAGTAGCAAAGGGTTTTAAAAGAGTAGTAGAAAAGGGTTTTCTTTTAAAGCAATTATTCATTAGAAGGCTTCTCATCAAAACCATCTCACCCTACAATTTATACAATATTCCAATTAGAAGGCCTCTCATCAACACCATTCCACCATGAACGGAACTATGTTGCAATCACTGAGATTGATATGTCCTTGCAATCTGTACAATATTCCAATTAGAAGGCCTCTCATCAACACCATCCCACCATGAACGAAACTATTTTATGTCTGCAATTGGTACAATATTTGAATTAGAATGCCTCTAAGCAATACCATCCATCCGACCATGAACTATGCTATATGAATCCTCCTCAGCAATGTTCTGCTTCAATAGTATTTTAATACTTGTAGAACTTGACCTAAACAGAGTATTCTAGTTGTGAAGGTGTTCCCCAAATATTCTCTTAATATTCTCTTTATTTGTTTAATTGGAAAATTCAACAAATTAATCAATTATTTAATTTATTTTTATCTTAATCTTAAATAAAAATATACTTTATTTTTGGTTTCTCTCTTTGTATTTGTACAAAAATAGACATCTTACTTTTTTTTTAACTATTTCCTTTCATGTTAATATTCAGGATTGCAAAGGTGTTTCCCAAATATTCTCTTAATATTCTCTTTATTTGTTTAATTGGAAAATTCAACAAATTAATCAATTATGTAATTTTTTTTATATCTTAATCTTAAATAAAAATATACTTTATTGTTGGTTTTTACTTTGTATTTCTACAAAAATAGACATCTTCCTGTTTTTACTTTATTTTTAACTATTTCCTTTCATGTTAATAATCGGGATTGTTGTGTGCAAAGCAATATATCGTGATGTAGGACCCGTGGCAGACGTAGTTGCAGCAATCGACCAAGTATATTCATGTCTTTATAGTTTTTTTTAATGTGCAATGCATAACAAATTATTTCTGAAATATTGATTTAATTTACTGTTCGATTAAGAGCTAATATGGTCTTTTGCAGGCCACTCAAGATGGGGTAGACATTCTCTCATTGTCTATCGGACCAGCTATGCCTCCAAAAGGCATTGCCACTTTTCTTAAAGTGTTTGACATTGCACTTCTATTTTCCCAGGGGGTAGGCATTTTTGTTGTTCAAGCAGCTGGTAATAGAGACACATCATCCATCTTGTCTTTTAGTCCCTGGATTATGACTGTAGGTGCAAGCCTTCTCGATATAAATTATAAAAACACTCCATTCTTGGGAAACAGTCAGACTGACAAAGGAGTAGGACTATCAGGAAGTAGCAGCAAAGGGTTTTAAAAGAATAGTAGCAAAGGGTTTTCTTTTAAAGCCATTATTCATTCTCAACAAGATTTGTTTTACAAAAATGGAATTATATGAAAACATTTACTGTATCCTTTCCAAAAATAGAACCGAAATTAAAGAAATCTTAGCCATGAAGTTTATCCTAGAAAGCTTGTGGAAATAAAACTAAAAACAAAACCCAATAAAAAAGATATAGTTATTCTTTTAATCAAAACCATTACATTAATGCTTATCATATCAACCCCAATTAACAAAATTAACACAAATAGTCTTTAGTGCGACTTTTTGAAGGCTTTTACGGTGACTTTTTACGGTGTAATTTCTCTAAATTCCAGTAGGAATTTATTGAAAAGAGAAGTTTGAAAGCTAAATTTGCACAATCGAAGTGCCGTAGAGGTTTTTTAGGGTGCCGAATCCATATATAGAGTCAAAAAACCAGTTGAATAACAAAAACCAAGATTTTACCTCAAAATGTTTCACGGGATTCTGGCACCTGAAACTTCAAAAAGTCACACTAAATACAACTCCAAATTAACATACAATAATAATAATAAAGATATTAATATTTTGTAAAATATAATTAATTGTGCAAGTTACTCTGATTTGTTAGTTTTTTTTCAATAAGATGAATTTGCAAAGCACCTTGCTTCTTGTCCAGATCCAAAGATACTATTTCCTGTTGGTAAATACTTATTTTTTCGCATTGTCGTTGTACAAGCCCAAATCTTGGAGATGGCTTGTTTCTCTTCAGGCTCTTGTTGTCTGGTGACGCATTGAAAAGAACAGGGAAGTCTCCCAGGACGGCACCAAAACCATAATTTGAAGAATGCCAATATCTAGAGGATCTGAACAAATCTGTGGTTGAGGGTAGCTTGTTGATATGCAGTTTCTCCTCGAGCTTCTTCACCATGCGGTTTGAAATTTCTACCATTGAAAAAACTGCTAAAAGGCTCGGTGCATTGGGTTTCATTCTCCTGGAAAATCCCGCATACGGGGACTTTGTGGTAGAGCTCATTCCCTTTTCAATTCCTGGCATAATGACTCCCAAGATCACTGACTCTAAGGTGATTTCATCTAATTTGTCACTATAAGATCAGTAAACTAGTATGCCAAACTATTTTCCTGTTTGACATTACCGTGAGCATGCACGTCTTTCCAATTCAGTTTGTGATGGATTACTATAATTCTAAGACATACATATTTCCAGAGGGTGCTATTGTTAGATATGGTGCAGAAGCAGCAATCGGTGAAGGAAATAACACATCATTTAATCAAGAGGCACCCATGGTCATTTGGTTCTCATCGAGAGGTCCCGACATCATTAATACCGACCAAGAAGCTGCAGATGTCATGAAGCTTGATATTATTGCACCTAGCTATCTCATATGGGCAGCTTGGAGTCCCTACAACATCGTTGATATCATCCTCAGAGGTGCATCAATCTACTATATCTTTGAAAATTTTCTCTTTATGAATTGAATATCAACTTCAAATTTGAAATTAGGTTGATTCATTTATATTTACAATTGATGCATTTATATTTGTAGACATATCAGCAACTTGAGCAGCTTATTTTTATAATGTGCAGGATACAAATTCGCATTGGTGTCTGGTACTAGTATGGCAATCCTTCATATTTATGACTAAATTTTTTGAATGATGATATTTCATAAAATGATATTAACATATGTAGTTGTATTCAAATTATGTAACTGAATAGCTCAATCTTGTTGTTCAATCTTTGTAGTTGTAGCTATGTTGGGTGATTCATGTGAGAACATTTCCTCTATACTATTCTTTATTTCCTCTATACTATATTTCTTTCCTATTTACTACTTTACAACGTTTCCTTTGCAACATATGGTGCAACTGCTAGTAAATAATTTTATTAAATAATTAGTTTAAATATGTATTATTTATGAGATGGATCAATTCTCTAGGCCATCTTAATTCCCCCCTTTAAATAAACTACCTTCCATATGAATATCATGGGTCAATACCATGGGTTGTTTTTATAGTTTATTATTATTTTATTTTACTATTTTTATTTTTTATTGTATTTTAAACTTGTTAAAATGTTCATTACATTATGGAAATCTCTTTATTTAATTTACTTTTATTTTTAAAAATGTTAAACATGACATTACAACATTTTTATCATACTTTGTTGGAGAGCATGGTGACACAAAAATACTTAATAAAATAAAAGAAAAATCTAAAATTATAAAAAAACATATATAAAACTATTTATTTGTGGACCTAATGGCCTAAAACATTTCAATCACCTAAAATTTGATCCAATAGCTCAGACATGGACACAGTGGCAGCTAGGGGAGTTGTTTTCAAATAAGAACACCTTACGGCATAATTATGGTTTAATTCAAGCATACAACTCGCAAGATATTGCAATCAATTTATTAATTATCGAACTTTTGATTTGGTTTGGGTCTCATACAAATCGGTGGACACCTGGCTGATTTAATAGCTGAGGTCCTTACAATTGTTAGAGTTGTTTGGTGGGTTGATCTAGACCGTCGATCGGTTAGCCCTAAATCTAACGTTGTTGCAGCAGTCCGAGGTGGTTAAGGAAACCACCACACCCTCCCTTGGGCATTCATCTCATTTTTCCACCACACCCCGCTCTTGGTCACTCTGCAACTTTCTTGATTTCTTTGTGAAACCTCTACTACTTCGCGATCATTCTTGTTGATTTAGCACGACGAGATCTTCTTTCGCCGTGTTGCAACCACGACTACCCTACATAGGTAAAACCCTGGTTCCTTATGCCATTAATAGCTCCCTGGCTGCGATTATCTCGTTGTATGAATATTTTGTTGGATAAGTCCTATACAATTTTGTTTACAAGATCTCTTTATCTATCTGCATGCATGAAAATAGGTGATTTAGTATATGTTATTGTTTTTTTTAATGTGTAAATGGTTTATCTCTTCTTTATCAGTATGCTCGAATCCCATCCTTTTCAGGGATGCCTTGCACATTTTTTTTCTGAAAGGGTGTTCGGGTTTGTTCAATTGGTGGTATGAAGACAGGACAGAGTCTCTGGATGCCCAAACTGCAGGTAACACCGTGCTGAGGTAGTCCTCTTTGTGTTTTTCTTGTTTTTATTTAAGTTCTTCATCGAATTTAATGTATGTCATTTCTTAGAATTTTATCATTGAATTTTCGCTGTGTTTTCTCTTATTATGCTACAGGTGAGGGTTTGCCTTCGAACAAAGGGTAGCTTAGTTCAATAACAAGCTCCTTCTACGAATTACTAGTAAGTCATGACTGTCTACCCAGTGATGCTTCTGTGAATTGAAAAATTGTTGTTTGTTCACTTTGGGAGAAACCCCTGTGTACAGGGTGCCTCATATCCCGGCAGTGCCTGCATGCAAGATATTTGATGTTTCGGTTCTCCAGTTGAATATTTTGCTTATTGATTGTTGTAATTCCTGCCTTCATGCGATGTCTTGGCTATAGTTTTTAGGTTAAGAAGATTACAAACATTTAGATTCATAACTCCATATGTCAGCTCAAGTGTTTTGGAATTTAATTCATTGTTTTCAGACTGTGTCCTACTTTATACTCGGTGAACTAAAATACTTTATTTGAAACCCCTTCGTGGGTATTTTCACATTTAAATCGAACGGTCCTGGTTCAAGATTTAATTTTGTGCTTCCTTGTAGTTTTATTTTATATGCACAGTTACTCTCAATGAGAGTTTGGTATATATGTAGATGCTTTAGTTTAGGTTGCTACTGAATATTGATTTCTTGTAAAATAGTATTATAGTATTTATGATTTTACTTCTTGGTTGACTGTAATGAATCACTAATTAGTAATTCTATGGATAACCTCCTGTACTTTCTTTTTCTTATTCAATATTTTGTTTAGAAGATAATGTGAGTAACTGTTTATGCCCAGGGACCATGACCCTTTTTGTGTCTCTTTAGTGCTCGGCTCTAAACCCTCGTGCCATTAAGTGTACAGGAAACGCCTTCATTTGGTTGATTCCATTGTAAGAGAATTATTTTGTGATAAAGTTTATTTTAGGCAAAGTAAAGGGATTATCTTATTTGTTTTATTATAGATGGGGTTTGAAAAACATCCTAAATGTTTTGTTTGTTCCTCTTATTCATTTGGCTAAATAAAATTTCCTGTGCAAAATTGTAATTCTATTCATCCATGTAAAATTTACTCTCATAAAATAAATAGAACACTTTCTACTTTCCCTCTCCTAATAAAGTAATCTTGCAAACATTATCAGAATCATTTATCAAACAGAAAATCTAGTTTCTAAACATGCTTCTTTCCTAGTCTGTCAGGAACAGTAAAACAGAACTAGATATTCATTTACCAAACAGAAAATCTAGTTCCTAAACATACTTCTTTCCCTATCTATCATGCATGGTAAAACAAAACCATATACTCATTTATCAAACAGAAATTGTAGTTCCTAAACATGCTTCTTTCCTAGTCTGTCATGCACAGTAAAAAAGAACTAGATATTCATTTATACTTATCTCAATTCTTATTCATGTTAACTGATGGTCTGCCCAACCGTGGGAGAGAAAATCACGTCCTCTACTCCCCCCGTGCTCCTCTCCAGAGCCTTAAGTAGTAGATATTTTTTATTGAGAAGATAGACCTCACGATTTCCAATCCAGTCTATACTTTTCTTGGTCTAGAGCTCCACTGGAATCCTACCATCTCTGGAAAACTCTCAATCAATTTGCAATCAACTTGTAGTTGTTAACTGTTAGCATCTTTCTGAACAAAATCCCTTTCCTTCCTCAGGATTTTTCTTTTATCCTTTTCTTGGAAGTAACTATTAGAACTGTCTCTACTTTTACTCTGGAATCTTGGAAACATTCACCATTCAATTAATTCATTTTTACTCAAGATAATTACCCACCTTGTCTTTTATTATAAATAAATTCAATTCCTACTAAAGAATACCATATTCTTTAGTCAGTTATTTTAAAGGAAAACATTAATGTATCATAAAGTTTCTTTATGATAATTAATCATGAAATAGGGTGTTACATCTTCCCCCTCTAAGGCAAACATTGTCCCTGGTGTTACATAATTTATCAAAAACAATTCAGGGTATGGCTCTTGCATGAAATTTTCATCCTCCCAGGTAGCCTCCTCTAGGCTAAATTGCTTCCACTGCACCTTAACCTGGGGGATGAATCGCCTTCGGAGCATTATTTCTCTCTAATCGAGAATACGCTAGGCTCTATCAGAAAATTGTCTTCTAGTTCTACTTGCATTATCACAAAATAATTTTAGTTAGTTCCATCAAGAACCTTTCACATTAGAAATTCGTAATGTAATCAGGACTTGCATGTATATTTTTCCAATGTATCACATGCCTAGGATCATGTATGTATCATTTCAATAGTGATACATGGAACACATTATGTACCCTTATATGGCTAGGTAGAGCCAGTTGGTAAGCTACTGGCCCAATCTGTTCCAAAATTTGGAATGGTCCGCAATACCCGGGAGCCAATTTGGCAAAAGTACTCCACCTTAAGGTGCTCTTTTTAGGTTTAATTCTTACATACAAGTGGTCACCCACCACAAAATCCTTGAATGTCATTTTCTAGTCTGCATATAATTTTTGTCGGTCTTGAGCTGCCTTCAAGTTTTGTCTAATTTTCCTCACCTAACATTCCATTTCTTCAAGCATGTCGGGTCCAAGCATCATCTTGGTTTTTGGACTGCTCCAATTAATGGGGATCCGACATTTTCTTCCGTACAATTCTTCGAAAGGACTCATATTAATGCATTCTTTATACTCATTATTATAAGAAAAATCCACTAAATGCAGTTACTCTTCCCATTTGACAAGATGTTGCATTATGTACATGCACAACATATCCTCTAGAACCTGGTTCACCCTTTCTGTTTGCGCATCGATTTGAGGGTGATATGTAGTACTGAAATTAATTTGCGTTCTTAGCCGGGTAAATAATTTTTTCCAAAAGGCAGAGGTAAATTTCACATCTCGATCTGAGATAATGACTCTTGGAATGCCATGTAGTCGAAAAATTTCTCTCATGAAGATGTCCACAATTTGTATTGTTTTGTATGTAAACTGAACAGGTATGAAATGATCTACCTTACTAAGTCTGTATACTACCAACATTATTGAGTCATTGTGACTTTTGTTTATTGGCAACCCAGTAATAAAATCAATGGATATGGATTCCCACTTCCATTCGGGCATGAGAATAGGCTGAAGTAATCCTGCTGGGTGCTGATGTTCTACCTTGACTTGCTGGCACTCCAAGCATCGAGTCAAGTATTAAATAATTTCTTTATGCATTCCTCACCAGAAATAGTCCTTTCTAATTGTTGTTAACATTTTATGATATCAGGGGTGTCCTACATAAGAAATCCTATGATATTCATCTAGAATAAGCTCTTTCATGCTCATTTGATTTGGAATAAATATCTTTTCCTGGTACACTAGGAGTTGTTTTTCATTAAGATCATATTCTAATTTCTTTCCATTTCTTTTGCCTTCTCTTACTTGCTGCCATAAGAATTGGTACTTAGGATCCATTCTTTTTTCTTTCATAATCTACTCTTAGAACTTAAATTCCACCTGGTTAAAATAGATTCCATAGATTCCATGCAATTTTATGCTCAAATAATCAGCAACATGGTTTTCCTTTCCCTTTACATGTTGAATATCAAAGTCAAATTCACTAAGGAATTCATTCCATCTTTCCTCATGACCATTTAAATCAGATTGCTTAAAGTAGCTAGTTAGACTAGTATGATATGTTTTTAACATAAATCTTTTTCCCAACAAGTAATGCCTCCATACTCGTAAAGCGCGCACTACTGTAGTTAGTTCTAAATCATATGAAAAATGCCTTTGTTCATGATCCTTTAGCTTTATGGATTCGTATGCAATGACTCTACCCTCTTAGGTCAAAACTGCTCCAATCCCTTCTTTGGAGGCATCAATGCATACTTCAAATCCCTGCTTGGATCTGCCACTTTTAGTATAGGGGAAGTGGTTAATAGTTTTTTCAATTTCTCAAAACTTTTTTCACATTCCTGGGTTCATTTAAATAATTTTCATTTCCGCTGCAGGGAGGTAATAGGAAAAGATATTTTAGAGAAATTATTGATCAAACATCGATAATAACTAGCCAACCCCATAAATGAACGTATGTTTGTCACATTCTTATGGACTTTCCACTCCATGTTCGTCTTTACCTTTTCAGGGTCTACATAAATCCCTTCAAATGATATCACATGTCCCAGATATTGGATCTGCTCTTTGTAAAAATCACATTTGCTAAATTTGGCATAGAGCCAATGTTATTGTAACATATTCAACATTCTACATAAATACTCGTTATGTTACTCCATATTTTTACAGTAGATTAGTATGTCATCTATAAAAATCAAAACAAATTTATCCAAGAATGGGTGAAAGATGCCATGCATCAAGCTCATGAAAGTTGGTGGTGCATTGGTTAACCCAAATGGTAACACCAAAAATTCATAATGCACTATCATGTACGAAATGTTGATTTCGATATATATTCATCCTTAATCTAGATTTGATGATACCGCGATCTCAAATCAATATTTGAAAATATTGTTGCCCCCTTCACTTGGTCAAACAGGGCATCTATGTGTGGAAATGGATACTTATTTTTTACCGTCGACTTATTAAGCTATCGGTAGTCCATGCACATTCACATGGTCCCATCCTTCTTCTTAAGAAAAAGCACTCGTGCTCCCCAAGGGGATACACTTGGCCAGATATATACTTTATCCATTAACTCTTGCAGCTGCATTTTTAATTCTGTCAACTCAGGTATACTCATTCTGTAGGGTTCCCTTGACACAAGTGCGGCCCGGGTACTAATTCTATTGTGAATTCAACATCCGTCTTGGTGGTAATCTTGGAATACTCTTAGGAAATCCATCCATGAATTCTTGTATAACAGGGTTATTTTCCAGCATGAGGGTTTTATCCTTGGAGCTTGATAAACTCACTTGAATTGCATAGAGATGGAACCCTTTTCTAATGCATTTATCCAGTTTTGATGCAGCAATAGGACATAATAGAAGTGGCTTCTTCATTCCCTGTAATTATTTCCATGTAGCAGCTGTTATCACCCTAGTAATTTCTAAAGATTATGGGCTTTTAATTTTTAGTTTTAAGAAAACTAGGGGTAACCACAAACCTACTTGGAAATTTAGGATCTAGCCTTCCTAAATTTCAGAGAGGGCTCTCTCTTTATGATTTAACTTTGTTTTTTGTTTAATGTTTTAGGCTAGTTATGATAGAACAATTGGTTTTGGTTTTGAAATGTTTGGTGGAAAATAAGATTACTTAACGACAAATTAAAGGGGGATCTACTAGTCCATTGGGCTATGGAGTCAAAGTCTAGAAATCAATACTATAAGGCAAGGCCAAAAGGATGCTAATGTATTCAGGGCAAGGTAGATAACCCTCAAAGATTTGGATAGATTGTTTTGACGAAATGGCTTGTTTCGGGATAAAAGGCAATGAAGGATCCTTTGATCCAGAAAAGGAGGAAGGAGGCAGAGGTCAAACAGGACTAGGAGCAATTAAGAATTCCTAAATCTGGAAATCAATGGAAAACATTTAAATGATTAAGTAGTTAAGACAAGGAGATTTTACACTAATCCTAAAGTAATACTCCTTATTAATCATTAAGATTGAACAACATATATGAAATGTATTTAACTCAGAAAAGGAAACAATGACAAGATAGATGCACTTTACTCTTCAAATTATCACATGAATCCTGAATTATGAAGTCCAATTGGCTATTGTCTAGACTACTGCTTTGAAATCAACACATGTGAGCCTCCAACGTACTAGAAAAATGTCTATAATGTTCTTAGCAATTTTATTCCACATTAAAAACTTCATAAACTGAAGTATTTATACAAATGTTTTTTACAAATATCCTAGAGAGATCTAGGAATAACTCTAGGAAATAAAATATCTTTACATATTAAGAGGGACAACTGCTTAACAACTTTAGCAAGCTGTCCTCTTATCTAGAAAATATAGAGCTATCTTATCTAACAAATTTTTTTTGTTTGAGTAGTTGTCCATGCTTGCTGGCATTTTGAAAATATCTTTTGGAAGATAACTTCACTGATACTCTTTCCACTTATACTCTTTTACCTTGTACTTCATTTCTGATACTCTTTCATGCTGTTTATTTATCATTTCACTGCTGTAAAAAGGGAAATTACAACAGTCAAATCAGTTAGTTGTTGTTTTCTTTCTGATACACTTTGACTCTGCCCTTTCACTCTGATACTCTTTAAACTGATACTTTAACCTTAATTGCTGTAAAAAGAGACTTCTTAGCAGTAAAAAATTCAAAATCAAATAACTGTTTTATTTGTTTCCTTCTCAAACTGACTGCTTCATCTACACTCTCTATCATTGTTTTTCTTCCTTTCATATACAACAAATCTGTAAACAACTGCCACTATTCAGCACTTGGTATCTTCATACTTTTCAACTTTGTGTAGTTCTCATCTGCATCAGTGTATTTAGAAAAATTTGGCTTAATTATAAACAAATGTTTGATTTCATTCTGAAGGAAGAACAAATCTTCAATGTATTGGAGAGCAACTTCCTCCGTTGGAGATCCCTATGGCAGTTGCTTATTCACCTGCTCTTTGGCATATTCCCTTATATTTTTATCATATTCTTTTTGATCCATCAATTTATCATTGAAGACATGGATGTCTGGAATACCAGCTTGTCTTAGCATAGTATACTTTGCTAGAAAATTGGTGATGGAAAAATTCATGGGATCAGATTTTTCTTTCAAGTTATTCATCAGGGTTTTCTTTGTTAGTACTTTCTTGATTTGCAATATAATCTCTGTCCTATCTTCTATCTTCAATTATTATAGCTCAGTCATGTTCTTACTGTATAATAAGGTAATTATCTTTAATGCTTGTGTCGGTTTATCTGCTAATTCTTCTGTTGTCTTTTGTATTTAAATTTGAGCTGCTAGAAGGAGTTCTCTCTGTTCATATATTATTTGGATTAATGGCCACTAAATATATATAGCCTCAATAATATTGGTCCATAGGTGATTTCTTATATAATAAATATGTGTAGTGAAACTCAAATCCTTCTGAAGGCTTTTGACTTGCTCTTCAAGTATTTTAGCTTTTTGTTCATAATTGTTGGCATTAATCAATGTTGCTTTATTGGATACCTCCATATTCTGGATATTTTTCTTCTAACTGTTAATTTCATTAGTTTTCAATGTCATTTCTTTCATTTCTTTGACAATCTGCCCTGCATAATTAGTATGTTGCACTTGTGATGTTAAGGATTATGTTTGGGAGGTAGTAGTTGATTGCACTGACACTCCAGTTAACAGTGGCTCTTTGGGTGCTAACTTTTCTCCCAATGTAGAAGGAGCAACATCAGTAATAATAGGTATGACTGTAGGAATAATGGAAGTATCAGTTTCCTCCACAGTTTCTTTTTTCTTTCATCAGTATATCCAAATGACTCTCCATATCCTTGATTTGGG
Source organism: Pinus albicaulis (assembly GCA_034641835.2). Lineage (NCBI taxonomy): Eukaryota > Viridiplantae > Streptophyta > Pinopsida > Pinales > Pinaceae > Pinus > Pinus albicaulis. The sequence continues at coordinate 1,332,810,880 of CM076580.1, read as the reverse complement.
TAGTTAGCTTTATGATCAACTACATCATATCTTCTTTCTCTTTCTGTTCTTGAATTATTTCCTTACTCTGTGGGTGCTCACTTTGAGGAAGTTTTAACTGTTTCCTTAAATCAGCAATACCATCATTTTTTTTCTTTATTAATACTTCAACAGCTTGTACATTTGATGGGTCAAATCCTATTTGTAGAATCAAATGTTCTAAGGCCTTGATCCTTAGAACTTTTTCATATAAAGAGCCTTCGTCAAGTTTCATCTAGTCTTGCAGGTTGATAATAGTATTTTGTAAATTTGTTACACTCATGGCCTTTGTCACCATAGTGGAATATAGCATCTCAGAGCTATGTCTGTGAAATTCTATCCGATCCAATTCATGCACATTTTCAGTATCTACCTCAAATTCCATCTTTTTGTAATTAGCCACTATTTTAGGGGTTGAAGTAGTTAGTTGTAAATAGGACATGATAATTTTATTTGAAGAGTAATCAAATGATGTAAGCAATCTGTCCCGATTTCCTGGCTTTTGCGTGAGAAATTGAGAATGAATCTCACTTTTAATTTCCTCATTTCTTTGTTTAATCTGCTTATATCTATCCTTGATGTCCAAATATTTTTCTTCTTCTGTTTGAGAAGAAGAAGTTTCCATATTCACCTGTTGCTCATTCATTTGGGTCTCCTTTCCTTTGGATGTTGCTTGCTCTCTTTCAATCTCTGTCAAAGTCTCCTTAATTATTGTATTGGAGTCATCATTATTGACCTCTGGTTCATCTTCAACCTCAATAAGCTTTTCTTTTCCTATGGAGCCAAATCTTAGCCTTTTGTTATAGATGAGTTTGAACATAGTATCTGAAGTAGTTTCTGCTGTGTAGGGTCCCTCATCTCTGCTCCTTTTTTTGAAGTCTTTGGCTATTTAGGAGTTACCACAGTAAGTGTGGTATCCCTTTTTCCTGTTGGCTGTGTATTTGCAGTTAAATCTACCAATGTATTTTCTTCCCATTCTGTTTGATTGGCAAACTTTTCAATATCATGCTTTGGCTCATGTATAAAAGGAGGCAGCTTATTTTTAACCCTTATACTATTTAAAAGACCTTGGGGGTTATAATTCCAAGTGAAACTCACTTGAAATTTTAGCTCTGATAATCATTTGTGTATTTCTTTCTCACCATCAATATTATTTAGTTTGAAAGGGCCAATTTGATTTTTTAGTTTCAACCGAGTCTTATTTTTAGAAGCCATGAAATGGATAACATCAACATTGAAAACCTGTCTCAAATACTCTAGAGCAAATACTCTGATAGTAAAAAACTTAGGTAATTTGTATGGAAGTAGATTAGTCAAAAACTCTCCCATTTTGCATTCTTCTGACAGTTGTAATATCCTTCTCATTTCTTCACTTACTCTACGTTGTTCTAATTTTTGTAGCAAATTCATAGCTGGCCTGATAAACAAATCTGTTAAATCTATGTAACTGTATTCACTTCCTTCTTTTCTCAACAATGATGTCCAAAAGACAACTGATATAGGTTGGCCCTCTACATTCATTTTCTGCAATGCTATTGGGAAGTGATATGCTTGTGAGAATAAGAAAAAATGAAATAAATAGGAAGAATACCTAAATACCCCTACAGTGGGTAAAATTTGTCAATTTATGGTGTTAGTTCCCAAATCTACCTTAGGATGAAATAAGGCAGAAAGAGGACAACACCGAACCATGCTCAGCCTCGTAGCTAGCTCTACGAGGACAGGAGAGGGCTCTCTCCGGGTCAATCTCAATTAAAATATTCAAAGGGGCGGCTTGAGATGACTAAAAAAACAGCTGATCTTAGGCTAGATATACAAATAGGAGGGTTTGATTTTGATTTTTTGGGGTTTTGTTGGAAAAAAGGGAAAGGCAATTTTTGGGCTTGGGGATGAGGCCAATTTCTTGCAGAGTTCGAGTTGGGGCGAGGAAGGAAGCGGATTTGATGTCTTAGATCAATTGAATGGATTGAAAAGACTGTTAAGGAGCTGAAGAGGGAAAGAGAGTGCAAGGATCCTCTTCAAACTGACGAAAAACATATAGAACTAAACAAAATTTTAAGGCAGAGCACTAGCAAACTAATGAATTCTACCTCAATTACTCATTTGTTTAATTCAGAAGTAAAGATAAGGGAAATAGAATACATATAACATTAATGAAACTTAAAATAACATGAGAAGAACATCATCAAAACTCAGAAGCCACAATGATCCCAACAAGTGCTGCAAAACTCTGGTCTTTCCTTTGCTAAAAAACTAAAAGATGGATATACAATGGAGTGCCAAACTTTTCCCAAGAGTCCAACCCTGAAAATGTCTCAGAAAATACATAATATAGACCATCCTAACCCCTTCCCATGCCTCTATGGGTCGAGCTCCTCCTTCTAGGAGCTATTTCAACCAAATCTAAACATGGAACTGAAATCTACGTAGCCAAACAACTTGCCTCTAAAAGGAAGGAAACTGATTCATTCATTTAATTTTCACTTTTTAGTGAATGAATCCTCTAAAACAAGTAAATACATGCCAAAATTACATAATGGTTACAAAATTACATCAAGATAGATCAATCAGCACATGAAAAAGTAAAACTAGTCAAAACTGGCCGAATTTCTGAGCTGGAAAGTGAAAATTGGGCAAAAATCCTCTATGCACTGCGCCCAAAAACTCAATGCGTCATGCAACTTTGAGCCTATTTTTGAGGCACTTCCCAAAGTCAAAATCGAGCTCATAATAGCTCGTTGGAAAGCCCTGGATGTCTTCTATCCAACCCAAGTGGAATTTTTTGATTTGGATGTCATGTGCCCCTCTAAACCTGCAATCTCCGAAGATTGGTTCCTGCTGGTGCAAAAAGTGGCAGAGAGGCCATTTTTGGAGTGTTTTTGACCTTCAAGACCACCCAGAACTTCATGAAATTTCTCAGCCATTCCTGAGCGTGCATAAATTTCCATAAAAAACCCAAAAATATCAATTTTTCCTCCAGAAGATGTCCCAATCATAAGAGCGCATCGGGTGGCGCGATGCGTCGGGCAGAGAAATCTGTTTTGCAACCAAAATTTTCAAAAATGAAAAAATTTACTCCAAATTTGCTAAAATTTGAAGTGAAGGTATCCCATCATGTCTCATGCTCAGCCAAGGAAGCTTCGGCCAAGATTCGGAGTGGATCAGGCCTTTTCTGACGTTTCAGTGCTTTCCTCAATCTCGCCTTCAGGATCTTCATCCTAGCTCTGCAAACATGAGTTCGGGCCCAATAGTGGTTTTTAATATGTCTGAGCATGTCTTTGTCCCTATTGGCCTTCTTCAAAAACTTCTCGAGATGCCTGTTGACTCTCTCAATCCAAATTTGTCGCTCAAAAGGTGTCATGTCACCTGGTCTCGTTCAGGCCAATTCCCGATCTTCACGGATTTTTTGCAATTCCGTGAGTGTCTGCTAATCTTACAGCTGTTTGTTCCACTGCTCCAAATAATTTATAATCCACTGAGCTCTCTGCAGCTTCACAGTCAATGTGTCAATCTCAGCCTTTTGTTCCTGGATGGTCTCTCTCATCTTCGAGCTAGGAGAGCTCAAATCAACATCGATGAGTGCAAAATAAGTGTCTTGGCCTCCTGAAGGGCCCTCATCATGCATAGACCTCTTGCCTCTATCCTGAACCTGTACCTGTGCTGATGTCGATGGCGAGACCCATTCCACACCAGGTGGAGATAGTACTCGCGTTGCTGATGAAGTCAACGAGACCCCTTCCACCCTTGGTGGAGATAGTACTCGTCGTGCTGCTGCAAATAAGGATCGATGGCCTCTCTGATATGTCACACACACTGGAGCACTGATAGGCTCAAACTCACAAACATCAAATTGGTGTAAAGGCTCTCCCTCATCATGAACTACCTCGGAAGGAGGCTGTGGTGCTGCAAAGAAATCACGGGAAATGAACTCATCCCATGCAATGCCCTGAAATCCAAGCTGATGCACTACAATGATTTTGATGAGCGCATAATGATAAATGATGTTATACTGCTGCTCCGGAGTCTTCCTCTGCACCAGGCTAGTCATCCGCTCTATGTTCCAACACATGAAATAGGGGATACTCATCAGTCTCACTCTCGTAAAATGCATCAAAAGTCTTATGTGATATGCATAAAGACGTGAGAAACGGCCCTCACAGCTGAAATAACGAATGATGAGCTTCATCAATGATGCATAAGACTCCTTCAGAAACCAGAATGGAAATACCCTGCTCAGCTGCCTCAAAGATCCAGGTCTGATGTAAGGCTCATAATATTCCCTATCCAGTTGTTGTCTCTTATTCCACTCTTCACCAATGTTTGGTATCCCCGTCGCCTCAGAAATATTATTTGGTGTCAAAGTGAAATTCACTCCAGCAAGGTTTACATGACCATCACACAAATGCAAAACAAATAGTCGAACCAAATCCTGATGCTGATGAATCTGAGATATCATCTCACAATACTGAAAACGTGACTGCTGCTGAAAACATGTCATTGCAAGCGGGCAGGCTTGCAATTGAGCCAAAGAAGTGGGCTCCTCCCTAACGTACCTACCAATTTTATGAGAAATCCTCAGTACATTAAGCTCAGTAGATGAATCACTGTCTTTCTCATATCCCTGCGCATATGATGAATTTGTCTTTGACATGGTGCTAAAAACAAGGTGTTTGACAAGTATATGCTGATATATGTATGGTGAAAACAAGAGTTTTGGTGTATGTTTTAATGCGAAATGTGCCACATATATAATAAGGTGCTATAATAAATATCACAGTGGGAAAAGGACTGTCAAATGAGATTTAAGTGTGAGGACAGTCACTATTTGAGGGACTTAGGGATTTGGACAATTTACAAGTGACATAGGAAAAAGTGATAGTGATGGGGGTAGTTTTTAGGAATAGGAGTAAGTGAAATGACAAAAAATAAGTGAAATCAAGGATATAGGACAACCCTTAAATGTTTAGGAAATTAGGATTTCGTCAATGGAGGGAAGTGATAGCAAGTGATAGGGTTTGATGATTAACACATGGGGAACAAAAGGGTAAAAGGGATATGGGACAGTGGGAGTAGAAGAGGGACTGTGGTATAATAATTTGACAGTAATGAGAGTGCAAATGAAAGTGGGATGGTAGTTTAAGCACCAAACACCTCTCTGCAAGCCCTAAAGGGAAAATTTAATATGGGTATAGGGTTATATTTTCACCATTTAAACTCCAATGTCTTCGCTTCTAAACACATCATACATGAATAAAATCACTGAACAGGCCTTTGTCAACTTACTTGGAGAAAGTTTGGGCTGAAAAAAATTGAGTTTTTATAGAGCGGAAGTGATTATGGCCTTTGGGGCTCTGTGCGCCGTGCACAAGCCCAATGCGTCGCGCTCAATGGGTGCGCCGCGCCCTTGGAAATTTACACTATAAAAAACTCTTCTATGTGTCACGTCGCGCCTATGCCCAATGCGCCGCGCGCAACTTAACACACAGTCGGCCTCTTCCCAAATGACAGTTTTTCTCTTCAACTTTCAAACTCGACTTCTCTCTGAGATTTTCTGAATAACACTTGTTGCAAATGAATTAATAGCTTTGAAAAATATCTCATATAGACATGGTTTTAATTTTTTCTTCTCCAAAACCCATTTTGTAATGTTTTTTGACTTTGGCACTTTTTCATTTAATTTAACTTTGTTCTTTTGTTTCCTTACTGACTTTCTGAGTTTTAAATGATGAAATTGGTTGATTTTTGCAGGGCTGGTGGCAACGAACCTTAGCAAAAGAGGACCAGAGTTTGCATGGTGAAGTACAACATGGTGAAAAGATACATCTTATTACAAAAATAAATTTGCCAATTTCTTATTCAAAATAGAGTTTTGAACAACAAACATCCTCGAGCATGTTTGATGATAAAAAATTTAAGCTGAAAACTTATTGGAAACCTCCTCATGGCCTGCGGGCATTGTTTAACATCTCAGAAGACTAAACCCTAGACTCAAAAACTAAAATGACTCTTTTTGACCGAAATAACATCTATGACTGCAAATGACTTGAAATGAACTTTGATGATTTTGGAGAAATTTTGACCAACCCAGTAGGTACAAACATGAGGGAAACGAGAAAGCCAAACCCATCCGTCAGTCAATGGCATGCCCCTAACAGAATGCAGATTGATGAGCTGAACGAGACACCTAAGAAATGAAATGCATTAAGAGAAATGATCTCTGACGGAGGGATGACAAGACCGACTCTAACATTGGCTCCAATGGAGATGGTAGCTTCTGGGAGGTGCCAAGAACTACAGAACTTTGGGCGAGCAGACAGTGCCTCCGTCCATTGGGCTATGGAGTCCATTATTTTGACAAACTGACTAAAGACTGATGACTCAATTTATTGAATGAAACTTGATTGAAACCAACTTAATTTGAAAACTGAAATGACTGAAAAATTGACTCAACAAACTGAAACCAAAACTGAAATCCTTCTTCAAAATTATAGCCTTCACTCCGGGCCCCAGACTGAAGAAAAATCATAGCACACACTTGCAATGAAACTGAAATAAAATGATATGTACAATGGCAATGTATACAGCAGAAAACATCTCAGAAGTGGTACCGCTTGAGCAGCTGACCATTGACCGGCCCTCCTGGACAATCTTCCTTGTTCATCTCTTTCGAAAGAAACGAATTTTGACCACGATATGCATCAATCTTAAAGGGACCTTTCTAGAGACTTTCAAACTTACCGTGCTTACCTTTGTCCTCATTTCTAGCATCCCACTTCAGCACTACTTCCTCCAATTGGAACTTTTCCGCTTTCGCTTTCCTGTCATAAATCTTCTTGATCCTTTCCTGCAACTTGAATGTATTCTGAAAAACTTCCTCTCTCGTTTGCTGCAAATGAATCATCTGATTTAGTCTTCTCTGCATGTGATCTTCTTCGCTGCCAGCTTCTTGAAGAAGTTTGACCACCAGAATAGCAAGGGAGGTTAGAAACACTGTGTCTACTCCATAAACCAACTCAAAAGGAGACATACCAATGGATTTTTTCTGACTTACCTGATCAACCCAAAGTGCATTTACTAACTTCTTATGCCAACCTTTCTTATTGATTTCCAGCAGCTTTTTAATGATGTTAACCAGTGATTTGTTGGATGATTCCGCCAACCCATTGCCTTGCGGATGATAGGCGATCAAATGTCCGAAAGTGATATGGTACTTGTTGCAAAAATCAATCATCTTTCTTGATTTAAAAGCTGTTGCATTATTCGTGATTATTTTATTTGGGCAACCAAAGCGAGACAAAATGTTGTTCTCAAGGAAAGAAATGATTACCGCATCCGTAGCTTGTCTGGTGGGAACTGCTTCGATCCATTTTGTGAAATAGTCGGTTGCCGTGAGGATCCACCTGTGTTGATCTAAAGAAGGAGGATGAATCTCCCCAATGAAATCCAAACCCCACTGCTGAAAAGGGGCGCTTACCTCAATAGGCTTAAGCGGAAATGGCTGTAATTTCTGCCTTCCTTCGAAAATTTGACATTCGTGACAGCTCTTGACAATTTTATATACATCAGCAAACAATGTCGGCCAATAGTACCCCGCTCTCAAAATCTTATTGGCTGTTGTTTTCCAAAACAAGTGACCCCCGCAGTCTCCTTTATGGAAATCCTCCATTACCTTCTTCGCTTCCTCTTCAACCAAACAATTCAACAAAACACCACCAAAATTTTTCCAATAAAGTGCAGAATTCAAAATACAATATTTTGCAGCCTTTAATTTCTGAGTCCTACCTTTATTTTTAGCCATGCCGGGTGGTGGTGATAAATTTTGGAGAACATACACAATATCTGAATACCATGGAGAATCAACAAAAAATTCTGATACCTGAAGTGGCGAATTTTCTTCATCTTCATCAGACATAGCAGCAATCAGATTTATGTCTAAAGCATGCAAATTTGATTTAGCCATAAGCCTCGCCAGCCCCTGTCCTTTGATAAGCTTTGTGGGCTTTATCTCTACATCATACTCTAGCAATGCTGCAATCCACTTACCTCGTCTTCCTTCTGGATCTGTTTGTACCAAAACATCTTTCACGGCTGCGTTAGGAACATAAGCTACAATACGAGAATGCAGAATGTAAACCCAGAAATCCTTTAATGCCTTTACTAATGCCAAAGCTTGCTTCTCAATGAGGTTGTACTTCAAGGCTGCATCTCTAATAGTACGGCTGAAGAAAGTGATTGGCTTCTCATGTCCATCTCTTTTCTACATTAAAACTGTTGCTAAAGTGTGCTCCAAAGAAAAGGAAAACAAAATAAACTCTTGTGTGTAATCTGGGCTGATCAAAACTGGGGCTGATGAAAGAACCAACTTTACCAAATTGAATGACTTTATCGCTTCTTCACTCCACTTCACTTGGCTATCTTTTTTCAGCATGTTCGTAATCTCTCTTAAGTGCTCAGCAAGATTAGGGACAAAGCGGCGCAAAAAGTTCTTCTTACTGTTAAAAGATTGAACCTCCTTCTTGTTTCAAGGAATCTCAATTTGCTGAATTTCTTCAACACGTGCTGGATCAATACGAATGCCCTCTTTTGAGATGATGTGTCCAAGTAGTTTGCCATCATCCATGGCAAACAAGCTTTTCTTTAGATTTAGTGAAACACCATATTTTTTGCACTTCTCAAAAACAATTTTCAAGTGATGCATATGTTCTTCATCGGAATTAGAAAAGACAGTAAAATCATCAAGATATATGACAAGAAAAACATCCTTCTCATTCGCGAAAGCCATATCCATTGCTCGCTAAAATGTCACACCAGCATTCTTCAAACCGAATGGCATCTTGGCATAGTGGAATGTTCCCCATGGAGTGGTGAATGCGGTTTTGTCACGGTCGTCCTCATGGACCAAAATTTGGTTATATCCGGAATAACCATCGAGTAGTGACATACAAGATGCTCCAACTAATCGCTGAAGTATATGATCCATCTTAGGCAATGGATAATTGTCCTTCAATGACACCTTGTTCAAATTTTTGAAATCGATACACAAACGGATCTCACCTGTTTTTTTGCAAACAGGCACCAAATTGGAAACCCAATCAGAAAATCTGATGGGAACAATGATTCCTGCTTTGTACAACCTGTTTACCTCCTTCTCAATTGATGGTAACAACTTCGGATTGATTCTCCTTAGCTTATGTCTGAAAGGCTTCTGATTAGGCTTGATTGGAATAGTGTGCTGAATTATATTCGTATCATACGTCTTAAATATGAATAATCCCAAGCGAAAGCATCAGCAAATGAAGACAACAAACTCACATATTTAGCCTTTACCTCCGGTGGCAATGATTTGGATAACTTCACCATTTTCGGATTCTCGGTGGTTCCAATATTTACATCTTCAACTCCCTTTTCAGTTGGCCGCAGAGTTGGTTTCTTAGCTACATCATCCTGATCAAAGAGCTCCTCTAAAGGTATCAAGCCTTTAGGAATAACATTATCTTTAAGCTGCAACACTTCCATTTGATTGACTTGAACATCATCACCATCATCAAATTCTACATCAATTGAGGTATCTTTGAACTTACTTTTGTTTTGCAGAAAATCATTAATCTCATCATCATCTTTAAAAAATTGCCAACATTTTTTATTATCGGGGATAGTAGGACAGTGCTTCACATGGATCTCGAACTTATTGCTTGAATTCATTGGGATCTTTAAATCACTTGCTTCCTAGCAAGTGCATCTGCAATTCCATTTTGAATGCGAGGAATACAAGTCAAGGTATAATCTGAAAACTGCTTCAAAATATCAAGGACAGCATTCCGGTAAGCCCGCATCCGAGGATGCTTTGTTTGGTATTCACCCTTTACTTGCTTAATCACCAATTCAGAGTCGCCATAAACTGCAATTCTCTTAGCATTCAGCTTCCTAAGAATCTTTAGGCCAGCAATCAGAGCTTCATACTCAGCCTCATTGTTCGAACAATCAAATTCTAATTTGTAAGAACATACCCGTACATTGCTTGGTACCTTGTTTGGAGCGGAAAAAGGACTGCGTACCCAAATACCAATTCCAGCACCATCACTCCCAACTGCTCCATCGAAATCCATGGTCCATAGACCCTCTTCATCCTCTTCTAAGTGCTGGAATTTTGCTAGCTCTATTTTTTCTGCTTGCTATCCACTATCTTTGGCTGATTGCCCAACTGTGCTTTCTGGTTTCTGCCTTTCTTTCTGCAAAACTTCTCTGAAATTCTTGGTAATCTTTGGAATATCTTTTGCTTGAACTAACTGAATATCTACATCATTATAACTATCGGCAAACAAAAAAAAAGACTCTAAATCTGTATGTACATAGTTGATAGGATGATTCACTGGTTTCTCCTTGGTTGTGATCATGTATTTCATTTTTTGTTCCTGGTACAAATTTCTCATTTGGCCAAACACGGGAATCGTTGCATAGGATAAATCTAACTGTAATGTCCCTTTCAAATTTTCTCCCCAAGATCTGGAAAGAAGCATACCAAATCTGGGAGGAATGTTTGCTACAACTACATCCATTAAAACATTCTTTGTAGGAATATGATCCAAACTAACAACCAAGTCTTTAATGAGCCCGATACATCTCACCCTGCTAGAATCAAATGAATAAAGATCATGGTACTTCCTGGTAATTTCTAAACCCAACTTCTCCATGATTTCTTTCGGCATAAGATTATGGGAAGCACCGGAATCAAACATGGCATTATGCAATACAAAATCATGCAATCTTAAACTAATATAGAAAGGAGGCACCTCGATTTCCGGAGACTCACCATCTAAAGCTGGTCCGAATATCAGTTCAGGGAAATCATCCTCAATATTCACCATATCATACATAGGATCTAAATTCAAAATTTTAGACACTTGACCTCTATAACTGCTATTCTTCATTATTTCAGTCAAGGGAATGGATACCTTCAATTTATAAATCTCGTTCTCCAAGCTAAAGGCTGAAGTTTTTTAGATCTCTTTTGCTAGAACATATTTCTTATCAGTCTTATCCCTCGTTGTAATTGGCTGATTTAATTTTTCTGCTGATGATGACTTGGTGGCAGCGGGATCAACTATCTCTTTTGCTTTCTTTTGTGCAACAGGTGAATCATTTTTAGCTGATACTTCCTTTCTATTTTGGATTGGATTGACTGGTACATCTCTGTTTCTAAGAGAATATTGCTTCTGCTAAGCTGAAAAAGAATTCATGTAACCTCTTGGATACTCGTTCGACTCTTCTTCAAGAGCTGCATCATTAGCCAAGATAAAATTCTCATCTCTATGTACCGCTGAACTTTCTGCATACTCCTCGTCTTCGGTGATATAAATGGGCAGGTCATCAAGAGTAAAGAAGTGATTTTCCTCTCCTACTACATCATCTTCATCATCTGAATCCTGACCAACAAAATTCTGCTGAAGAGGTGTCTTTACTTGCTGCTGGGCTGCTGGTTCTTGTGCTCGCTGCTCTCGTTGTTTTATCCTGAATTGAGGTGGCTGCTGACCACGGTAATTGGGATTTTGAATCTGCGGTTCGAGCTTATCAAGAGTGAACCTTTCAAACATTTTTTCCACCTTGCGAAGTATCTGATCTGTGGATGTGGAAGCCTCTTCCTTTATTACAAATTTCTTCTCCGCTTTTAGTCTAGCTCTTTTATCATTCAAATTCGCTTCAACACTAACGGCAATTTTTTGCATGTCCTCCAAAGTGGGCGGATCTCTATCTCATAATTAATAAGCCATCTCCGGATCAAAACCATCTGGGAACTTAAGCAAAGCTGATTTCTTGGAAGGCCTCAAATCATCTGGAATTGCATTATAAACCATATTAAATCTGATAATATAGTCTTGGACGGACTCACCAGGATTGCGCTTGATCTTAGTATATTCGGAAGTGATTTGAAGCGGATCTCTCTTTATTTCCCACCGATCTAGAAATTGTCTTTAAAGCTCGGCCAATGTAGCAATACTTATAGGTTGCAAAGCTCTGAACCACTTACGCACCTCACCTCCAAAAGTTTGCACAAACAACCTCATGGTGACATTCTCTTCATCAATTTCATGTAGATCAAAAAAGTATGCCATTTTATCAATATGCTGCTGAGCAGGCACACTCTGAGGAGTGCCATCAAACAAAGGGATTTTACTCTGATATTCAACTGGCATAGGATCCAAATTCTGAGGCAAGGCAAGAGGTGCGAATCTAGCAGCCATTGCTCTTGGTGGGTTTATAATCTGTCTTGGAGAAATGGGCGGAGTAGGAACAATAGATGTACGAGGTGTATGTGGTGGGGATGGAGGAGAAACTATTGCTGATTGCTGATCAGATATCGATGGTTGTACTGGAATGGTAGGAATAAAAGAAGGTTCAGCGTGAACTTGTGAATCAAAAGTAACCACTGATGGACCAAGAGTTTCAGATGCAGATTCTATGAATTCAGGGATATTGGTTGCCACAATGGAGTTCTGAAGATTCAGGATGTAATTATCAATGGATCTATTTTCTTGTTCAACCTCAAGATACTTGATAAACTCAGGATTTATGACGGTAGAACCATTAGCACTTTCAGATTTGGTTTCAAACAATGACAACTCGAACTGATCATCAAACTCAATATCTTCAATGTATTCAAATACAGTAGGGTATGAGTGAGATTTTAACAAAGGAATGACGGGACTTTCTCGATGGAAAATTCTTGGAATCAGGTTGGGATTTTCACACACTGGATGCGGATTAGGATCAGGATTTGATCTAGTATGTCTTCTGGAAGCCAGTGTGTTGATCTATTGAAAAATCAAAGGGACACAACCGATTACTTTCAGCCTATCAAATTCTAGACTCAATCACCCAAAAGTCCAGAACGATCTAATGTACTAGGGTAATTCACAAATCAAGTGTCACATTCACAAGCTAAACCAGAGATTAACTGAAGGAGCATTTATCTACTTCCGCTAATGCAAATCAAAAACGTTTCAAAGGCTTCCTGGCATCACTTCAGGCTCCGTCTATAACTCATGAAATGAATAACACCAACAAGCAAATCATTTATCCCTAGTATGGTTGCAACTATGTTATTTCCCAAATCTACCTTAGGCTAAAATAGGCAGAAAGAGGACAACACCAAACCACGCTCAGCCTCGTAGCTAGCCCTACGAGGACAGGAGAGGGCTCTCTCCGGGTCAATCTCAATGAAAATATTCAAAGGGGCAGCTTGAGATGACTAAAAAAAAAACTGATCTTAGGCTAGATATACAAATAGGAGGGTTTGATTTTGATTTTTTGGGGTTTTGTTGGAAAAAAGGGAAAGGCAATTTTTGGGTTTGGGGATGAGGCCAATTTCTTGTAGAGTTCGAGTTGGGGCGAGGAAGGCAGCGGCTTTGATGTCTTAGATCAATTGAATGGATTGAAAAGACTGTTGAGGAGCTGAAGAGGGAAAGAGAGTGCAAGGATCCTCTTCAAACTGACAAAAAACATATAAAACTAAACAAAATTTTAAGGCAGAGCACCAGCAAACTAATGAATTCTACCTCAATTACTCATTTGTTTAATTCAGAAGCAAAAAGAAGGGAAATGGCATACATATAAAATTAATAAAACTTAAAATAACATGAGAAGAACATCATCAAAACTCAGAAGCCACAAGGATCCCAAAAAGTGCTGCAAAAATCTGGTCTTTCATTTTCCAAAAAATTGAAAGATGGATATATAATGGAGTGCCAAACTTTTTCCAAGAGTCCAACCCTGAAAATGTCTCAGAAAATACATAATATAGACCATCCTAACCCCTTCCCATGCCTCTAGGGGTCGAGCTCCTCCTTCTAGGAGCTGTTTCAACCAACTCTAAACATGGAACTGAAATCTAGGCAGCCTAACAACTTGCCTCTAAAAGGAAGGAAACTGATTCATTCATTTAATTTTCACTTTTTAGTGAATGAATCCTCTAGAACAAGTAAATACATGCCAAAATTACATCATGGTTACCAAATTACATTAATATAGATCAATCATCACATGAAAAATTATAAATAGTGAAAACTGGCCGAATTTCTGAGCTGGAAAGTGAAAATTGGGCAAAAATCCTCTATGCGCCGCGCCCAAAAAATCAATGCATTGTGCCACTTGGAGCCTATTTTTGAGGCACTTCCCGAAGTCCAAATCGAGCTCATGATAGGTCGTTAGAAAGCCCTGGATGTCTGCTATCCAACCCAAGTGGAATTTTTGGATTTGGATGTCATTTTCCCCTCCAAAACTGCAATCTCCCAAGACTGTTTCCTGTTGGTGCAAAAAGTGGCAGAAAGGCCATTTTTGCAGTGTTTTTGACCTTCAAGACCACCCAGAACTTCATGAAATTTCTCAGCCATTCCTAAGCATGCATAAATTTTCATAAAAAACCCAAAAATATCAATTTTTCCTCCAGAAGATGTCCCAATCATAAGCACGCGTCGGGTGGCGCGACGCGTTGGGCAGAAAAATCTGTTTTGCAACCAAAATTTTCAAAAATAACAAAATTTACTCCAAATTTGCTGAAATTTGGAGTGAAGGTCTCCCATCATGTCTCATGCTTAGCCAAGGAAGCTTCGGCCAAGATTTGGAGTGGATCAGGCCTTTTCCGACGTTTCAGTGCTTTCCTCAATCTCACCTTCAGGATCTTCATCCTAGCTCTGCAAACGTGAGTGCGGGCCCAATAGTGGTTTTTCATATGTCTGAGCATGTTTTTGTCCCTATTGGCCTTTGCCAAAAACTTCTCGAGATGCTTGTTGACTCTCTCAAGCCAAATCTATCGCTCAAAAGGCGTTATGTCACCTGGTCTCTTTCGGGCCAATTCTCGATCTTCACGGATTTTCTGCAATTCCGTGAGTGTCTGCTGATCTTCTAGCTGTTTGTTCCGCTGCTCCAAATAATTTATAATCCACTGAGCTCTCTACAGCTTCACATTCAATGTGTCACTCTCAACCTTTTGTTCCTTGATGGTCTCTCTCATCTTCGAGCTAGGAGAGCTCAAATCAACATCGATGAGTGCAAAATCAGTGTCTTGGCCTCCTGAAGGGCCCTCATCATGCATAGGCCTCCTGCCTCTATCCTGAACCTGTACCTATGCTGATGTTGATGGCGAGACCCCTTCCACACCATGTGGAGATAGTACTCGTGCTGCTGATGAAGTCAACAAGACCCATTCCACCCCTTGTGGAGATAGTACTCATCGTGCTGCTGCAAATAAGGCTCGATGGCCTCTCTGATATGTCACACACACTGGAGCACTGATAGGCTCAAACTCGAGAACATCAAACTGGTGTAAAGGCTCTCCCTCATCATGAACTACCTCGGAAGGAGGCTGTGGCGCTGCAAAGATATCACGGGAAATGAACTCATCCCATGCAATGCCTCGCAATCTAAGCTGATGCACTACAATGATTTTGATGAGTGCATAATGATAAATGCTGTTATGCTACTGCTCCGGAGTCTTCCTCTGCACCAGGGTAGTCATCCACTCTATGTTCCGACACATGAAATAGGGGATACTCATTAGTCTCACTCTCGTAAAATGCATCAAAAGTCTGATGTGATATGCATAAAGACGTGAGAAACGACCCTCACAGCTGAAATAATGAATGATGAGCTTCATCAATGATGCATAAGACTCCTTCAGAAACCGGAATGGAAATACCCTGCTCAGCTACCTCAAATATCCAGGTCTGATGTAAGGCTCATAATATGCCCTATCGAGCTGCTGTCTCTTATTCCACTCTTCACTAATGTTTGGTATCCCGGTCGCCTCAGAAATAGTCTTTGGTGTCAAAGTGAAATTCAATCCAGCAAGGTTTACATGACCATCACGCAAATTCAAAACAAATAGGCGAACCAACTCTTGATGGTGCTGAATCCGAGATATTATCTCAAAATACTAAAAACATGACTGCTGCTGAAAGCATGTCATTGCAAGCGGGCAGGCCTGCAATTGACCCTAAGAAGTGGGCTCCTCCCTGACGTGCCTACCACTTTTATGAGACCTCCTCGGTACATTAAGCTCAGTATATGAATCATTGTCTTGCTCATATCCCTGCTCATATGATGAATTTGTCTCTGACATGGTGCTAAAAACAAGGTGTTTGACAAGTATATGCTGATATATGTATGGTGAAAACAAGAGTTTTGGTGTATGTTTTAATGCCAAATGTGCCACATATATAATAAGGTGCTATAAGAAATATCACAGTGGGAAAAGGACTGTCAAATGAGATTTAAGTGTGAGGACAGTCACTGTTTGAGGGACTTCGGGATTTGGACAATTTACAAGTGATATAGGAAAAATTGATAGTGATGGGGGTAGTTTTTAGGAATAGGAGTAAGTGAAATGACAAAAAATAAGTGAAATCAAGGATATACCACAACCCTTAAATGTTTAGGAAATTAGGATTTCGTCAATGGAGGGAAGTGATAGCAAGTGATAGGGTTTGATGATTAACACATGGGGAACAAAAGGGTAAAAGGGATATGGGACAGTGGGAGTAGAAGAGGGACTGTGGTATAATAATTTGACAGTAATGAGAGTGCAAATGAAAGTGGGATGGTAGTTTAAGCACCAAACACCTCTCTGCAAGCCCTAAAGGGAAAATTTAATATGGGTATAGGGTTATATTTTCACCATTTAAACTCCAATGTCTTCGCTTCTAAACACATCATACATGAATAAAATCACTGAACAGGCCTTTGTCAACTTACTTGGAGAAAGTTTGGGCTCAAAAAAATTGAGTTTTTATAAAGCGAAAGTGATTTTGGCCTTTGGGGCTCTGTGCGCCACACGCAAGCCCAATGCGCCACGCTTAATGGGTGCACCGCACCCTTGGAAATTTACACTGTAAAAAACTCCTCTATGCATCGCGTCGCGCCTATGCCCAATGCGCCGCGTGCAACTTAACACACAATCAGCCTCCTCCCAAATGACAGTTTTGCTCTTCAACTTTCAAACTCGACTTCTCTCTGAGATTTTCTGAATAACACTTGTTGCAAATGAATTAATAGCTTTGAAAAATATCTCATATAGATATTGTTTTAATTTTTTCTTCTTCAAAACCCATTTTGTAATGTTTTTTGACTTTGGCACTTTTTCATTTAATTTAACTTTGTTCTTTTGTTTCCTTACTGACTTTCTAAGTTTTAAATGATGAAATTGGTTGATTTTTGCAGGGCTGGTGGCATTGAACCTTGGAAAAAGAGGACCAGAGTTTGCGTGGTGAAGTACAACATGGTGAAAAGATACATCTTATTAAAAAATCAAATTTTCCAATTTCTTATTCAAAACAGAGTTTTGAACAAGAAACGTCCTCGAGTATGTTTGATGATAAAAATTTTAAGCCGAAAACTTATTGGAAACCTCCTCATGGCCTGCGGGCATTGTTTAACATCTCAGAAGACTAAACCCTAGACTTAGAAACTAAAATGACTCTGTTTGACCAAACTAGCATCTATGACTGCAAATGACTTGAAATGAACTTTGATGATTTTGGAGAAATTTTGACCAACCCAGTAGGTACAAACATGAGGGAAACGAGAAAGCCAAACCCATCCGTCAGTCAATGGCATGCCCCTAATGGAATGCAGATTGATGAGTTGAACGAGACACCTAAAAAATGAAATGCATTAAGAGAAATGATCTCTGACGAAGGGATGACAAGACCGAATCTAACAGATGGTGTGTGGAATCAACAATAAACCTGGAAAAATCAAAGATCATAGCAGGAGGTTGACCAGGAGACAAGGTAGATAAAAACCCAAGGATAGACTCATCAGTAAACTCATCAGTGAAATAGCCCAATATGAAGGATAACATAAAAATTACATGCCTATAACCTTCTGGAAACTTGGAAGTGGAATAGAGAGGATTCAGCTTTAGAATATCCACATGACTAGGCATGAAGTTCTGAAAAATCATAAATCTTTTAGGGAAATCTAACACTAAATATAAGTGAGTCAATGCTTCAATGGATAATGGTACTGCCCTTAGGGTCAAACTGTAACTACAAAATTGCATTGATTGACTCTGCAGTGATAGAAAAAAGGATTTCCCTATCATTATTCACAATTGATCTTTGGTCTGTGACATAATACTTTTGGCATAGTCTTATCAGGTCCTGACCAGGATGTGTTACTGGGACTAAATATTTGGGTAAATTTGTATCCCAGAGAGGCATTTCTTCTTTGTCTAGGAAATTTTCATAACACTAGTTGTGAACTTCTAATAGATTGAATTCTACTAGAGGGTCTACAATTTTATAATATATATCAACCAAGGGGATGACTCCTTCAGTAGATACCAGAGGTTGAAGAGGATTAACAATCATAGTGGTCTTTGCAGTGATAGCAGAAGTAGATTTTGGGGCTTTTATTGCTTCAGACTTGGGAGGTTTGGATCCTCCAGGTTTAACAGGTTTAGATCCTCCAACCTTAGGTGTGCTTTTCTTTTTTTTCATTTTGAGCTAACTAAAGAAAGATTATATAGTTTTCTATAGTTAAATTTTCTTTAATCACAGGGTAATTAAGCAGTATTTGTAGGAAAATATGATAGCAATTGGCAATTGAGTGCTCAATTAGGAACTTTTTAGGACACAGGAAATAGTTTTAGACAGAAAACATAGGTTTTCTGAATGACTGGGACTATAAAGAGGGGCTTTGAGGTTTTCTGTAGGTTTAAAAAATATTTCTTAGTCGTGGAATTTATCTTTCAAGGGTATCTGACTGAGAATTTGATTTAAAATTGAAGGTTTTTGCAAATGGCAATTTCCTGAAAAAAATTGCGAGGGTTTTCCCTCCTTTTTCAAGGTTTCGGACAAAATGGATGGGAAATTTTACTAATTTTATCTCAATTGGTTTGACTGGTGGTTCAAATTATGAAATTGTAGGTCAAATTCAGGAAAATACCTTATTTGTAGGTATCTAGATAGCCGAAAGGGGTTTCTGCAATTTTTTTGTAAGTCAAATTTAAGCTCAGATTCGGTGGTTGGATCTGAACAGGTGTTTATCAATCTTGAACCAGGAAATCTACAGTGAAATAAGATTTATAATGGGAACTAAGGGCTTCAAAATGCAGTGGGAAGCTTTGATAACAGCAAGAATATGTATAACCAGTCGGGTATGAAAGAATACACATAAAATGTATAACAAAGGTTTTTAATCTTTATTATAAATCTTTGAAAACTATAATAAATGCGATTCAAATATTGAGTGGGAGTGGCTTTTATTTTTGCGAACGCGGAAAAACATTAGTGGGTTTTGCATCGTGTTTGGGCAGTAAGTGGTATTCGGAAAAATGAACGTGATCGTATCATATTTGGACACGTCACAGGAGGCAGTAACGAGAAAAATACCTATTTCGTGCTCGTTTTGGTGTTTGGCAGTCGTTCGGTTTGTGGACGCAAAAATGGTCGTCCACCAGTGGATCTAACAAGTTGAAGCGAACGACCAGGATGAGTTTAAAAGTTGCAGTCGAAAGTTGTGGGACCAGGCAGCCTTATGCGTTGGGCAATGAAATAAAACCTTTATATCATATGGATTTATATCCAAAGTCTTATATCAAAGGGTAATTCTTGTATGTGGGGTATATAGTTCCAAAGGGTAAAAATGAGTGGTGATATATATATATATATATATATATATATATATATATATATATATATATATATATATATATATATATATATATCAAAGGTTCATATATATGGGAAAATGCACGTGAGGCGGCGTAATATAGGATTTAACCTTGGTCAAGCTTATGTATAGCATAAGGCTATTACATATGGGGGAGTAAACACAGGAAAGGTTAACCATTTAATGGCTTCAAAATCTTAGTTGCATATTGGTAAAACCTTAGGTTAAAAGTTAGGATAAACATGGAATGGGGAATATTTTTTGGACATTTCAACACATAGGATATGTATGAAAGCGCTTTTCTTATTTTTTATTTTATTATATATTTTTAGACTTTTTGAAAGGCCTTTAACCATAGGGGGCAGGAATATTTGTATATAGTTAGTTTTATGCCAAAGGGGATATAATTTGGGTTTTTTATTTAAACATGTGGATAATTAACTTTGGAAAAAAAGCTTATAATAGGGGGTTTTTTGGGGATATTTAAATAAAAGGGGTTATATCATAAGATAAGGTTTGTTATAGGGATTTAATAAATAAGTTAGAAGTTAATATGACCAAGGACAATGAAAAACACCAAGATATATTTATATAACTAAGTAAAGTGATGATGTAAAAATAAAATATTTATCATTTATAATTTGACCACTTTGACCTCGAATATAATATTTTTGGAGGGTTTTTATGTTTTTATGAATGAAGGAGATTAATCAAAACGGGATTTTCTTTTTTATTAAGTAAAGAAGTCTTTACTTATAAAAGTGTAATGGATGAATGTGGGGTAAACGATGACAATTATGGATTAACATAGGAATTCAACACTTTTAACTTAACAATCATTGAGCCTTGGGCTCGGTCCCCACAGAAGTCAGAGAAATGCTCTGAGCCTCTTTAACTAGAAGTTTAGAATGTAGAATAACTATAGGGGAGGGAAAATTAGTGATTTTTCCCAGTGAAAAGTATTTACATGATTCTCCCACTTCTTTCTACCTACCCAACTTTTAATCTAACATTTTTTCTTCCATTTTTCAGCTGCATTTGAGCTAGAAACCTTGAAAATTTTGTTCTTTTTAAAGGAATAAAAACTATCTAAATCTACCTTATATCATCCGAGGGCTGAGATTAAACTGATGAGCTCCTCTTTATTCTCTACCTATCTACTAATTAGTTAGGATTAAACTGTCTGACTAATTTTTATTCACTATTCTACAACAAATAAATTGAAATATGATAAGTCAAGATTAAGCAGTTCAAATCATGATGAATTATGGCATTTATTGACACTCTGCCATAATCATCAGTAACAAAGTAAAAAGTAGTGGCATTTTGACTTGCACACTTTCATGTTTTATTTATTTTTCTTTTGGGGTCTATATTCTTTTAAGTCCTTTGATATTTATTTTAAGTCTTTTACCGACCTTTTTATTTTCTATTTTTTTTAATTTTTTAACAAAATATTGGAAAACAACCTGTAGAAAGCAGGGTATGTACATATTTACAAGACTATCTGTTAGGTCCCTATATTACTAGTATAGTCCCTTATTTTTATTAGTGTAACCCCCTTATTATTATTATTGTACCCTTGCAACCCCCATTTTGTTATTATTGTGCCCTTAAATTATTATTGTTAGGTCAGCTAGGATTACATTATGGCCCACTAGGATTACATTATGGCCACATGGACTCCTATATAGAGAAAGGAGGTTTTGTAAATTGTATCATCCAAGAATTGTTCATTTATATAATGTATTGGAGGTTTCCCCCTTGAAGTGGCTTATTTCTAAGGCGTTGATATCTCTCTTCTTCTATTTTTGGAGCTGGTTACAAAAAATTTGGTATCAGAGCTTTGGATTCTAGGGTTCGCTCCTCCAAACAGGTCATCGTGGAATTTTTGATATAAATTTTTTTCTACGAAGTTTCAGAAGCTAAAATTTATAGGGTGCGAAGCCGAAATCCTGAGGAAGGTAGTGCTTTTTCAGGCTCCTGAATTTCATCTGAAAGAGGTGATCATTGGAAAATCTTCATAACTCTCTCTCTGAGCATCGGATTGGAGTGCCGTAGAAGGTCATCCCTAGTAAACAGACTGTAGTTTCTTGGCTATCGATTTTAGAGCCAAAGGACAAAACAGTGACACGTGGCAAGTCGTACAAGTTCACTGTACTGAAGCAGTCCATAATTAGGTCATTGTGGGAGATTGGACTCAAATTGGTCTTGGAGAATCCAAATCAAGTCAGACCTGTGGCATTCGAAAGATAATTTAGAGGGCTACGCTAGTACCAAAATTCAAATACTGAAGTGCTGCAATTACAGAGATAATCCAATTTCAATATCAAGCTCCTCAAAAGAAAGAAAAAGGTGTGTGTTTTTTTGCGAATTGCATAAGTCTTGTTTGAAGAATCAATTTGAATTGATTCCAAGGGCATATTGTAGAATATATATTAGTATTGGGTTCTAAAATATGCCCCATAAAAATAATTCAACACCCATTAAGCCTTTAGAAGGCTCTACTATGACTCATGAAGATGAAGAATTGAAACATGATCTATCAAAATTACAAGAGCAAGTGCAACAAATTTCACTCTCGCAAAGAGCAACAAAAAATGAAATGGAAGTTTTGAAGAAAGGTGTGGAAGCAAAGATGGACGGTTTGAAGAAAGGCGTGGAAGCTAATATGGATGGCATGGAAGTGGACATGAAAGACAACATGGAAAACATGAAGAATGATCTAAAAGTAGACATCGAAGGTTTGACAAAGTTAATAAAAGAAATGTTTCTTAATGGTGAAAATATAGTAGAAGAACCTCGTGATGAGAACAAAATAAATGTCAATCGTGATTTCATAAAATCTAATGTTGGCGGGAAGAACCACCATATTCCAAAAATGGATATGAGGAAGTTTGATGGAAAGGATCCTGTAACATGGATACTACATATGGAGCAATATTTTGATCTCCATAACGTGCAAAAAACACAAAAGGTACACATTGCAACTTTACATTTAGAACAAAATACATTTGTATGGTATCGATGGCTTTGCTCCCGTAAAAAAATTGTCACTTGGTCAATTTTTACGGAGGAAATGATAGCACATTATGAGGATACAAAGAGCAACACCTTATTTATCCAATTGATAAATCTCAAACAAAAGGGTTTAGTGGGGCAGCACATTGAGGACTTCCAAAAATTGAATATAAGGGTAACTGATATTCCAGAGAAACACATGATCGATCTCTTCATAGGAACTTTAAAGGATAACATCCAACGTGAAGTTCACGTTTTGGAATTGGATTCATTGGAGAAGGCATTCAGGTTGGCAAGGAAAGTTTAATGTAAAATAATGGCGACAAGGAAGCCTACCACTCAATTCCATAAAGAAGGAAGTTTTGCTACGCCTAGATTTCCACAACGTACAAGGTTGACACCACAACAATTGGAAGAAAAAAAAGCAAAAGGGCT
Source organism: Pinus albicaulis (assembly GCA_034641835.2). Lineage (NCBI taxonomy): Eukaryota > Viridiplantae > Streptophyta > Pinopsida > Pinales > Pinaceae > Pinus > Pinus albicaulis. Next base: position 1,332,787,738 of record CM076580.1, on the reverse strand, counting down.
TTGCTACAGTTGTGATAGCAAATACACTAAAGGTCATAAGTGTGCTAAGAAGAAATTATTTTACATAGATTGTGAAGAGGAAGAAGAAAATGAACAAGAAGAGGATATACACCAAGAACCAGCATTGGCAGGAATTACCACTCCTCAAATTCTCAAGATAGAAGGACATATGAAGAAGAAAAAGGTAATAGTGTTGATTGATTCAGGTAGCACCCATAATTTTATTCATTGTAAGGTAGCCGAGGAATTAAATTGTTTCCTATACCCAGCACCAGAATGTCAAGTGATGGTTGCAAATGGAGGAACTATAAATTTCTCTGGAAAATGCCATAATATCAAGCTAACCATGGAGGAATATGTATTGACTAGTCCAATGCTTTCCATTCCTATGGGAGGTGCTGATGTTGTACTAGGAGTACAATGGTTACAATCTTTGGGGACGGTAGCTTTTAATTTTCAAGAACTTTTCTTGAAATTTTTTTCAGAAGGAAAGGAAGTCGAATTACGGGGTATTGAAGGGAATCCGGGAAGGATAATAAGCTCTAATTTCATGACAAATCTTCTAAAGGAAGAACAACGAGGCGTAATTGCACAATTATGCTCACTAGAAGTTCCGACATCAAAATCATCTATTTCTGCAGATCTCCAACAAGTCTTGGACAATCATTCCAAGGTGTTTGAAACTCCCAAAGGACTCCCACCTATTCGTTATCATGATCATGCTATTCATTTGATTCCAGGAAGTTTTCCTCCAAACATCAGGCCTTATAGATATCCTTACTTCCAAAAGAGCGAAATTGAACGTATGATTGCAGAAATGTTAGAGGCGGGTATAATTCAACCTAGTCAAAGTTCCTTCTCTGCTCCTGTAGTATTGGTACACAAGAAGGATGGATCATGGCGAATGTGTCCGGATTATAGGGAGCTCAATAAGCTCACCATTAAAGATTAATTTCTCATTCCTGTGATTGATGAATTATTGGATGAATTACATGGAGCAATTTATTTTATCAAGTTGGATCTTCGTTCAGGATATCATCAAATTAGAATGAAGACTGAAGATATTCCAAAAACAACATTTCGAACTCATGAGGGTCATTAAGAATTTTTGTTCATGCCTTTTGGCCTTACCAATGCACCTTCTACATTTCAAGGGTTGATGAATTCCATTTTCAAACCCTTCCTTAGAAAATTTGTGCTAGTATTTTTTGATGATATACTAATCTACAGCAGGTCTTGGAAGGATCATGTTGAACATGTTGACAGGGTGCTCAAACTATTGTAGGAGAAATAATTATATGCAAAAAAATCCAAATGTTTCTTTGGAGTACAAGAGGTGGAATATCTGGGTCATATTGTATCTCACGAGGGTGTTAAAGTAGACCCTAACAAAATTAAAGCCATTAAGGAATGGAAAGTCGCCACAACCATAAAGAAGTTGCGAGGATTTCTCAGGTTAACAAGGTATTATCGCAAGTTTGTTAAGAATTATGGGAGAATAGCAGCACCTCTAACAACATTATTGAAGAAAGATGCATTTTCATGGACTCCCGAAGCAACTAAGGCCTTTGAACATCTTAAAGAGGCAATGTGCCTAGCACCGGTCTTAGCTACGCCAGACTTCACAAAAACCTTTATTGTGGAATGTGATGCCTTAGGAAATGGAATTGGTGCTGTTTTAATGTAGGAAGGAAGACCCATTGATTTTGAAAGTCATCCAATCAAAGGAAAGTATTTTTATAAACCTATTTATGAGAAGGAAATGTTAGCAATACTACATGCACTAAAGAAATGGAGAAATTACCTAATGGGAAGACACTTCAAGGTAAAAACTGATCATGATAGTCTTAAACACTTTTTGGAAAAAAGATTATCCTCAGAAGAGTAGAAAAAATGGGTCACAAATATGTTGGCTTATGACTTTGAAATAATATACAAAAAAAGAAAGCTTAATGTTGTTGCAGATGCACTCTCAAGAAAGAATGAAGAGGTGGAAGCATTGCTTTGTGCCATTTCTATTATCCAACCAGATTGGATAACTGAAGCAAGAGATGAATGGAAGAAGGAAAAAGATGTATGGATACTCATTCAAAAGTTGCAGCAAGATCCTAGTACATCCGATACATTTAGTTGGAAAAATGATTCCTTATGGTACAAAGATCGCTTATATCTTTGTAAGAATTCCCAACTAAAACAAAAGATTCTTCTGGAATTGCACACTTCTCCTTTAGGAGGACAATCAGGATTTTTAAAAACTTACCACAGGGTGAAGAAATAATTTTTTTGGGATGGCCTTAAATCTGATATTCAAAAGTTTGTGGCGGAATGTTTGGTTTGCCAGCAGAATAAAGTGGAGACAATTAAGACCCCAAGACTTCTACAACCTTTATCAATTCCAAGTCAACATTGGGAGGATATTTCACTGGATTTCATCACAGGTTTACCTAAGTCCGAAGGAAAGAGTGTCATCATGGTGGTAGTTGATAGACTTACCAAGTATGCACAATTTTGTGCATTATCTCATCCATTTAAGGCAAGTACAGTTGCTACTACATTTATGGACAGAATTCAAAAGCTATATGGAAGCCCAAGGGTTATTGTGAGCGACAAAGATCCCATTTTTACCGGAAATTTTTGGACGGAGTTATTTTCTTGTTTGGGTACTCAATTAGCTCATAGCTCATCTTATCATCCTCAATCTGATGGTCAAACCGAGATAGTAAATAAATGTTTGGAAGGATATCTTCGTTGTTTTGTATCTGATAAACAAACACAATGGGTCAAGTGGTTACCTCTCGCTGAATGGTGGTATAACACTTCCTTCCATACTGCAGCAAAAATGACCCCATTTATGGCACTTTATGGATATCATCCACCATCGATCACATCATCTTTAAAGGAAAATTCGAAGGTTCAAGCAGTGGAAGATCACATCGAGCATCAGCAAGAAGTTCTCCAACTCTTAAAGGATAACCTAAATTTGGCACAAAATCGAATGAAACAACAGGCAGATCAACATCGTAGTGAGAGAAGTTTTGATGTAGAAGATTGGGTATTTTTACGGCTACAACCATACAAACAAATGTCCCTGAAGCAAGCTAAGAAGGATAATAAATTATCGCCAAAGTACTATGGTCCTTACAAGGTGTCGCAAAATATTGGTACTATGGCATACAAATTGGAGCTTCCTGCTTCTTCGCGAGTGCATCCTGTTTTCCATGTTTCATGCTTAAAGAATGTTATAGGTGAAAATATTCCAATTCAAACATTATTGCTAGAACTTGATGAGGAATGAAAAATCATATTGGAACCTAAAGCGGTCACGGAAACAAGAACTTGACAGCTACGAAATCGATCAATTTCAGAGTATCTCATCAAGTGGAAGAACTTACACACTGAAGATTCTACATGGGAGGATGAGAAGTTTATACAGAAGCACCAAAAGCTACTCAAGCGTTGAGGACAACACTTTTTTGGAGGAGTGGGGCATGTTAGGTCCCTATATTACTAGTATAGTCCCTTATTGTTATTAGTGTAACACCCTTATTGTTATTATTGTACCCTTGTAACCCCCATTTTATTATTATTGTGCCCTTAAATTATTATTGTTAGGACAGCTAGGATTACATTGTGGCCCACTAGGATTACATTATGGCCACATGGACTCCTATATATAGAAAGGAGGTTTTGTAAATTGTATCATCCAAGAATTGTTCATTTATGTAATGTACTGGAGGTTGCCCCCTCGAAGTGGCTTATTTCTAAGGCGTTGATATCTCTCTTCTTCTATTTTTGGAGCTAGTTACACAACACTATCATAAGTCAATTCCAAATTATGAATCCTATACTTATAGGACCCTAACAGTGGCTTCACATGGGGATGGAATTTCCTGGTGAAATGTCAAGAACTCTAAGATTAGTAGCCTTCCATTTTGACTATGATGATCGTGTAACTGTTTTCTGATTTTTGCAAAAACTCATACTTATGACATTTTTCTCTTCAAAGCTTAGGGCTTTCACTCTAGGCTTCAACTTTATAAAGAAAACACCCAATCCAATCTGTAAACTATAATGAATATTTACAATGATATAAAAGGAAATTAGTACTAATAATTAGTTAACTCAAAAGAATAGTAATGTTTGAACATTCTACCATTCACTGGTCCTTCTGGAATGTCTGTTCCATCTAAATTTCTGATAAAAAATGCATTGTTACCTCTGTATCTATAAATGACGTAAGGGTTTTTCCATAGAAAGTCAAAATTTCCATGTTTTCCTTTTTCTTCTCTCTTGGAATCCCATTTTAACACTTTATCTCCTATGGCAAAGTCATCTTCTTTAGTTCTTTTATCAAATATTTTCTTGATTTTTTCTTGAATGACTTGAGATTTTTCATATACTTCTTCCCTTTTCTGTTGAAGATGAATAGTTTGATTTATCCTTATCTGTATATCATTGAGTTCTGCCTATGATTATTGGATAATTTTCATAACTGGAACACCTAAAGATGATGGGAAAAATGCATCCATCCCATATACAATCTTGTAAGGAGATGTTGCAATTGAATTCTTGGTAGTAAGTCTATCTGCCCATAAGGCATAGACTAACTTCTTATTCCAAGTTTTCTTATTTTCTTCAAGTAGTTTTTTGATGATGATCAAAAGGCTTTTATTTGAAGATTCAGCTAGGCCATTACCCAGAGGGTAATAAGAAGTAGAGTGGCCTAGGCTAATATGATACTTGTGGCAAAAGGCAATCAATTTCTTAGATTTTAATGTAGTTGCATTATGAGTAATAATTTTCTGTGGGCATCCAAATCTAGATAAAATGTTGTTTTCTATGAAAGAGATAATGACTGTATCAGTGGATTGTCTGGTACGAATGGCTTCGATCCACTTGGTGAAGTAATCTGTGGCAGTCAATATCCATTTGTGTTGGTTAGAGGATGGAGGGTGAATTTCTCCAATGAAGTCTAAACCCCATTGTTGAAATGGCATCTCAGTAGAAATAGGTTTGAGGGGTAAAGGTAACAACTTCCTTTTTCCTTCAAAAATCTAACATTTGTGACATGAAGTAACAAATTTTTCCACATCAGCAAATAAGGTAGGCCAGTAGAAACCGGCTCTAAGAATCTTATCTGTTGTACTTTTCTAGTATAAGTGTCCTCCACAATCACCTGCGTGAAATTATCCAAGAATTTTGTCAGCTTCTTATTTTAGTAAACATTTTATTAATATCCCATTTTGTTATTTCCAATAAAGCATTTTATCTAGAATACAATATCTCATTTCTTTAAGTTTGATGAATCTAGCTTTTGTTCTAGTTAATCCAGGAGATGCTTGTAAATTTGTAAGTACAAAGATAATATCTAAGTACCCTGGTGAGTCTAGATAGGCTTCACTGATCAATGGAGTCGCCATCTCTTCCTGGTCATCAATCTGGGCAATAAAATTTATATCCAAAGCATTACAATTGGATTCAGCCATGAGTCTGGCTAAACCTTGTCCTTTTATGAGCTTGGTTGGTTTAATCTCTATGTCATATTCAAGGATAGTGGCAATCCACTTTCCTCTTTTTCCATCTGGCCCATCCTGTGTTAAAATATATTTGACTACAGAATTAGGGACATAGGCAATATGTGGGAGTAAAGAATGTACACTCTAAAATATTTTATGGCTTTAACCAAAGCTAAAGCTTGTTTTTCCATTATATTATATCTCAAAGGTGCATCTCTAAGTGTTTTACTAAAAACTGCTATAGGCTGTTGAAAACCTTGGTCATTTTTCTGCAGTAGAACTCCAGCTATGGTATGTTCTGAGGCAAATGAAAAGATTATAAGATCTTTCTTGAAGTCTGGACTGATTAGGACTGGAGTTTTTTTTAAAGCATGTTTAATGGATTTGAATGAATATTTTGCTTCAACTTTCCATTTTAAAACATAGTCCTTTTTTAACATGTTATTCAATTCTTTGCTGATTTCTGCTAGATTAGAAATAAATCTTCTTAAAAAGTTAATTTTACCTAAAAATTCTTGTAACTCTTTGATGTTCCTAGGTCGGTGAATTTTTAGTATGGCTTCTATTCTTGTTGGATCTATCCTAATATGTTCCTTTGAAATTATGTGTCCAAGTAGTTTTCCTTCTTCTAGTCCAAAAATAGTTTTCTTCGGATTTAATGATATACCAAATTTTCTACACTTAATGAAAACTTGTCTCAAATGATCCAAATGATCATTATTTGTTTTAGAAAAAATGCTAATATCATCTAAATAAACAACCAAAAATTAATGTGTTTCCTTAGAAAAGGCTATATGCATAGCTCTTTGAAAGGTAGCTCCAGCATTCATCAAACTAAAAGGCATTTTCACATACATGAAAGTGCCCCATAGAGTGGTAAAAGTTGTTTTGTGTTGGTATTCCTGTTGGACAAGTATCTGGTTATATCCTAAAAAACCATCTAATAAAGATATCCCAGAAGAACCAACTACCCTTCGTAAAATATGATCCATCTTGGGCAAAGGGTAATTATCTTTCAATAATACTTTATTAAGATTCCTGAAATCTACACATAATCTAATTTCACCAGTTTTCTTTCTTGTAGGTACTAAGTTAGAAACCCAATCAGAATATCTGATTGGTGCAATGATTTGAGCATCATACATGTGTTTAACTTCTTTTTCAATCAAAGGTAATAGGACAGGATTAATCCTCCTCAATTTTTGTCTAAATGGTTTTTGATCATCTTTTGTAGGAATCTTATGTTGAATTATGTTTGTATCATATGATTTTAAATCTTCGTAACTCCATGCAAAAACATGTTGGTATTCCTTTAAAATTTCAATTTATTCTTCTTTTTCTTGAGGGGGTAAAATTTTTGACAATTTGATCATTTTTGGTTTTGTTTGTGTCCCAATGTTACATTCTTCAATGTCAGACTTGACTGGTTCCATTTTAGACTTTTTGGGCGCATCATTGGAATCAAACAAGTCCTCCAAAGGAGTTAAACCCTTAGGTAAAAAATTATCTTTTAAATCTAACATCTCAATTTCATCTTCAATTATTTCCTCTATATCTACCTTCTCTAAGTTATTTATGTTAGATTGATTAAATACAGTGGGTTTGGTAAGTTTATGTGCATCTATATTATTTATTTTACCATTACCATCTAAATATATGTTACATTTGGAATCTAAATTACCATCTGTGTCTATCTTACAATTTTGAAATTCATCCTCACTATTCAAAAAATGATAAATCTGTTCATCTTCAGAGAAAATCTACCAGTATTTGACATTGTCTGGGACAATGGGTCTATATTTAACTTCAACACTATATCTATGTGTTGGTTGAAAAGGTAAGTTACACGTGCTAGCAAAATTTGCTAGGAAATGTGCTTGCAAATTTTGATTTCTGGGAATAGTAGCAAACTTACATTCTAGTAAATCATCACATAAATCAATTGCTGCATCTCTATATCTCGCTAATCTAGGATTATGAAAAGAATAATCTCCATATACTTGTTTAATGACTAATTCTAAATCTCCCATAATTAAAATTATCTTACCTCTTCTGATGATTTGGAGGCCTAAGATAAGTGCCTCATACTCTTCCATGTTTTTGGTGCATTTGAAATTGAGTCTAAAGGCATGTCCTTCTGAATGACTGGTCTTAATGTTTTTGATCCACACTGTACCTCATGCTCCTTACTTTTTTATTGATCCATTAGAGTCTAAGTGCCAAAGGGATTCATGAAAAATATTATCATTGTTTGGTTTAGGCTTTATGTCAATTAATTCAGTTTGGATTTCATTATTATCAGAGTTACATAAAATGAATGAATCAAGATCAGTTGGTGTTGAGTAAATTGGATAATTTATTAATCTCTCAGCACTACTAACCATGTATTTCATTAAAGTTTCTCTATAAAGTTTCTTAGGTTGTCCAAACACTGTTATGGTGGCATAGCTCATGTCTAATTATAGAGATCCCTGCAAATTAGCTCCCCATGAGCGAGAAAGAAGCACACCATATTTTGGTGGGATAACAGCTACTACAATATCCATAACCATGCTTTTACCATGATATTGAACCAGATTAACACATAAGTCTTTTATCAATCCAATGCACTTAACCTTGCTTGAATCAAAAGAAAATAAATCCTTGTATGGCCTTGTTATTTCTAAATTCAGAGTTTCCATTATAGCTTTTGGCATTAAATTGTGGGAAGCTCCTGAATCTAACATTGCATTATGTAAAATATGATCGTGAATAGTAAGACCAATATAGAAGGCAGGAACTGATCCATCTAAATTCTTACCATTTACATCAGGGCCAAAAATTAATTTAGGCTGATCATAATTTAAATTAATAGAATCTTCACCATCATTAATATTCAAATTTTCAGTAATTATTGATTTATATAAGCCGTTTTTTACCAATTCTGGTAAAGGAATTGGTATTTTCAACTTAGCTATTTCAGATTGAATATTAAATGATGACTAAGACTTACTAATCTAAATTAGTTCATCTTTAGTAACAATTATCTAAGTGGGTTTTTCAAGCATTTCAGTAGTTGTACTTTTATCTTGAGTTGTTCTTTTATTTGCAGTCTGAGTTTCTTGACTTTTGCTGTCTTTAGTTTTCTTTTCAGGGACAAATTCAAGGGCAGCAGAAGTTTTTTTAGATTTTGAACTTTCAGCAGAAGTTTTAGTGTTAACAGTTTTGGGATTTGCTGATTTAGAATCAATAGGATTCTTTTTAGGATCAGGAATTGTTGATTTTGTTGAATTAGGGGCCTTGGTAGTGTTGGCTTTTTGAGCATTATGGGAGGATTGGGCCACTTCTTCAGTGATGTCAACAATTTTTTGACTTGGTGATTTTTTTGGGACTGGGAGGATTAGAATTTTGCTTGTTTTCCCTTGGGAGAATTTGCAAAATCTTTGTTTTTGGTGCTTCTACATGCTTTTAAGTTTGATTTTGAGAAGTGTTTTTTCTAGAAGTTTCATTATTTTTTTTGTTTCTAAGGTTATACTGACTATGAATTTCATTAATAGCAAAGTCATAACCTTGTTTGAAATCAAAGGATTCACTAGATTCTACTTTGAGTTGTTGAAGCTCAAAAAGTTCTTGATCCTCCCGAGTGAGGAAAATAGTGTTTTCTTCATCTATCCCCATAGCTATATTTATCTCATCCTCATATTCATCATTATTTTGAGAACTTTCAGCATAGTTCTCTTGGACTGGGGGCCTAATGTTTTGATCTGGAGAAGTTTCTTTACCTTTTCTAGGATTATTGTTTTTCTTTAAGTTTGGATTTCTGATTTGTGGTTGGTTATCCCATTGTGGTTTTCTCTCAATATCGTCTAATATTTCAACCACCCTTTCTAAATTTTTAGCAAAAAATTCAAATTTACCATCTGATTTTGATGTTTCTTATTTGATTGTGACTCTCCTTTCATTCATAAGTTTGGCCTTTTTAGCTAGAATATTTATTTCTATACCAACAACATCTTATTGTATCTATTCTAATGTTTCAACATACCTTTCTCTTAGTTGGTAAGCCATATCTGGATCAAATCCATCAGGAAATTTAAGAAGTAAAAAATAGGGTGTAGCCTTAATATCAATAGGAATGGCATTATAAACACTATTATACCTAGTGCAGTAATCTTGAATAGACCCATTAGGAGCTCTTTTTAAAGCATCAAATTTAGATAAGATTTGCAGGGAGTTCTTTCTTTTTTTCCATTTATTTAAGAATTCTCAATGAAATACAACTAAATTAGTTATACTACCAACAGCTAAATTTTTAAACCATTTTTTAACCTCTCATGTTAAAATTTGAGAAAACAACCTCATTTGAACATATGATTCATCTATTTCATAGATTTCACAATAATTTGTTATTCTTATAACATGTTGTTGAGCAGCATATTGTGATTGGCCGTCAAATAGTGGTATGTTTTTCTGATAATATTGGGGCATATCATGGAGGTTTTGGGGTAAGAAAAGGGGAGCATACCTAGCAGCCATGGCTTGAAGTTTTGTTGAACTAGGAGGTATAATAGTAATGATAGGAGAAGTGCTAGATATGGTAGTTGATGAGCTGAAAGCTATGCTTCAAGAGCTTGGAAAAGATGTTGGTATATATATGGAATTGGTTGGAAAAAATGCAGTGCTTATAAAACTAGTGGATGTAGTGGATTGAGTGAATGAGGGAAATAATATCCTAGGCTTCAAAGACAACTTAGAACTAAATTTTTCTGTGGATGAACTTGTAGTGGAATCTAAAAATGAAGTGATAGCATACAGAATTGAATCTGCTACTGGAATTATTGTTGTGTGCAATTGAGAAACTGGAGGCTTAATGTGAGATAATAAATGGGCTAATTTAATAGCTTCATCAATATCTTTAATTAATGTAACATTAATCCTTTCTATTTGACTTTGAGATTAAGATTTATTTTATATTCTTTTCACTAAAATAACATTATGTTTTTCTTTCAAGAAAGAAGTAAAAACATGATCTATTACAGTATATTTTAAATTAGTTTCAGATTTAATTTTAAACAATGATTGTTCAAACTTGAAATCAAAATCAATATCAGATAAGCTCACTAATTCTTTGGGTAAAGAATTAGCTTTTCTTAAGGGCACTTCATTTTCTAAATTGACAATTTGTTTTCTATTTTTATTTTTCCTAATATATTCTAGGTTATCTACTATAACTATAGGCTTAGGATCTGGGTTAGACCTGCTATAGTAGGTTTTCCTAGAAGCCAGAATAACTGTTTATGAATACCCACAACCCTTAAACATAATCTTAACGTAGAAAGATAAATGAAAGATATTCCTTTAAGACTAAATTTAAAACTGGAGATTGGTTAGTTCTCCAGTATGGTCGCCAATATGTTATCACCCTAGTAATTTCTAAAGATTGTGGGATTTTAATTTTTAGTTTTAAAAAAACTAGGGGTAACCACAAACCTACTTGGGAATTTAGGATCTAGCCTTCCTAAATTTTAGAGAGGGCTCTCTATTTATGATTTAAATTTGTTTTTTGTTTAATGTTTTAGGCTAGTTATGATAGAAGAATTGGTTTTGGTTTTGAAATGTTTGGTGGAAAATAAGATTACTTAAAGAAAAATTAAAGAGGGATCTACCAGTCCATTGGGCTATGGAGTCAAATTCTAGCAAGTAGTACTAGAAGGCAAGGCCAAAAGGATGCTAATGTATTCAGGGCAAGGTAGATAACCCTCATAGATTTGGATAGATTGTTTTGATGAAATGGCTTGTCTCGAGATAAAGGGCAATGAAGGATCCTTTGATCCAGAAAAAGAGGAAGGAGACAGAGGTCAAACGGGACTAGGAGCAATTAAGAATTCCTAAATCTGAAAATCACCAGAAAACATTTAAATGATTAAGTAGTTAAGATATGCAGTTTTTACACTAATCCTGAAGTAATACTCCTCATTAATCATTAAGATTGAACAACATATATGAAATGTATGTAACACAGAAAAGGAAACAATGACAAGATAGATGCACTTTACCCTTCAAATTATCCCATGAATCCTGAATTATGAAGTCCAATTGGCTATTGTCTAGACTGCTGCTTTGAAATCAACACATGTGAGCCTCCAACGTACCAGCAAAATGTCTATAATGTTCTTAACAATTTTATTCCACAGTAAACACTTCATAAACTGAAGTATTTATAAAAATGTTTATTACAAATATCCTAGAGAGATCTAGGAATAACTCTAGGAAATAAAATATCTTTACATATTAAGAGGGATAGTTGCTTAACAACTTTAGCAAGCTGTCCTCTTATCTAGAAAATATAGAGCTATCTTATCTAACAAAAACTATTTGTTTGAATAGTTGTCCATGCTTGCTGGCATTTTGAAAATATCTTTTGGAAGATAACTTCACTAATACTCTTTCCACTTATACTCTTTGACCTTATACATCATTTCTAATACTCTTTCACATTGTTTATTTATCATTTCACTGTTGTAAAAAAGGAAATTATAGTAGTCAAATCAGCTAGCTGTTATTTTCTTTCTGATACACTTTGACTCTGCCCTTTCACTCTGATACTCTTTAAACTAATAATTTTACCATCAACTGTTGTAAAAACAGACTTCTTAGCAGTAAAAAATTCAAAATCAAATAACTGTTTTATTTGTTTCCTTCTCAAACTAAATGCTTCATCTGCAGCTACAACAAATCTATAAACAACTGCCACTGTTCAGCACTTGGTATCTTCATACTTTTCAAATTTTTATAGTTCTCATTTGCATCAGTGTATTTAGCAAAATTTGGCTTAATTATAAACAAATGTTTGATTTCATTTTGAAGGAAAAGTAAATCTTCAATGTATTGGAGAACAACTTTCACTGTTGGAGATCCCTGTGGCAGTTGCTTATTCACCTGTTCTTTGGCATAGTCCCTTATATTTTTATCATATTCCTTTTGATCCATCAATTTATCATTGAAGACATGGATGTATGGAATACCAGCTTGTCTTAGCATAGTATACTTTGCTAAAAACTTGGTGATGTAAAAATTCATGGCATCACATTTTTCTTTCAAGTTATTCATCAGGGTTTTCTTTGTCAGTACTTTCTTGATTTGCAATATAGTCTCTGTCCTATCTTCTATCTTCAATTCCTCTAGCTCAGTCATGCTCTTACTATTTAAGAAGGTAATTAGCTTTAATGCCTGTGCCGGTTTATTTGCTAATTCTTCTGTTGTCTTTTGTATTTAAACTTGAGCTACTAGAAGGAGTTCTCTCTGTTCATATATTATCTGGATTGATGGCCACTGAAGATGTATAGCCTCAATAATATTGGTCCATAGGTGATTTCTTATATAAGAAATCTGTGTAATGAAACTCAAATCCTTCTGAAGGCTTTTGACTTTCTCTTCAAGTATTTTAGCTTTTTGTTCATAATTGTTGGCATTAATCAATGTTGCTTTATTGGATACCTCCATATTCTGGATCTTCTTCTTCAAACTGTTAATTTCATTAGTTTTCAATGTCATTTCTTCCATTGCTTTGACAATCTGCCCTGCATAATTAGTATGTTATACTTGCAATGTTGAGGATTATGTTTGGGAGGTAGCAGTTGATTGCACTGACACTGCAGTTCCCAGTGGCTCTTTGGGTGTTAGCTTTTCTCCCCGTTTAGAAGGAATAACAGCAGTAATAATAGGTATGACTGTAGGAATAATGGAAGTATCAGTTTCCTTCACAGTTTCTTTTTCTTTCATTAGTATATCCAATTGACTCTCCATATCCTTGATTTGGGCAGTTAGCTTTAAGATCAACTGCATCATATCTTCTTTCTCTTTCTGTTCTTGAAGTATTTACTTACTCTGTTGGTGCTCACTTTCAGGAAGTTTTAATTGTTTCCTTAAAGCAGCAATATCATCATTTTTCTTCTTTATTAATACTTCAGCAGCTTGTACATTTGATGGGTCAACTCCTATTTGTACAATCAAATCTTATAAGGCCTTGATCCTTAGATATTTTGCATATAAAGAGCCTTTGTCAAGTTTCATCTGGTCTTCCAGGTTGATAATAGTATTTTGAAAATTTTTTACACTCATGGCCTTTATCACCACAGTGGAATATAGCATCTCAGAGCTATGTCTGTGAAATTCTATCTAATCCAATTCGTACACTTTTTCAGTATCTACTTCAAATTCCATATTTTTGTAATCAGCCACTATTTTAGGGGTTGAAGTAGTTAGTTGTAAATAGGACATGATCATTTTGTTTGAAGAGTAATCAAATGCTGTAAGAAATCTGTCCTAATTTCTTGGCTTCTGCTTGAGAAATTGAGAATAAATCTCACTTTTAATTTCCTCATTTCTTTGTTTAATTTTCTTATATCTATCCTTGATGTCTAGATCTTTTTCTTCTGTTTTTTGAGAAGAAGAAATTTCCATATTCACTTGTTGCTTGATCATTTGGGTCTCCTTTCCTTTTGATGTTGCTTCTTATCTTTCAATCTCTGTCAAAGTCTCCTCAATTATTGTAGTGGCGTCATCATTACTAACCTCTGGTTCATCTTCAGCCTCGATAAGTTTTTATTTTCCTATGGAGCCAAATCTTAGCCTTTTGTTATAGATGAGTTTGAGATTAGTATCTAAAGTAGTTTTTGTTGTGTAGGCTCCCTCATCTCTGCCCCTTTTGTTTGAAGTCTCTGGCTGTTTAGGAGTTACCATAGCAACTGTGGTATCCCTTTTTCCTGTTGGATGTATATTTGTAGCTAAATCTACCAATGTATTTTCTTCCCATTCTGTCTAATTGGAAAAATTTTCAATATCAGGCTTTGGCTCATATATGAAAGGAGGTAGCTTATTTTTAACCCTTATACTATTTAAAATACCTTTGGGGTCATAATTACAAGGGAAACTCACTTGAAATTTCAGCTCTAATAATCTTTTTCTCTATTTCTTTCTTAGCATCCCTATTATTTACTATGAAAGGGGAAATTTGATCTTTTAGTTTGAACTGAGTCTTCTTTTTAGAAGCCATAAAATGGATAGCATCAACACTCAAAACCTGTCTCAAATACTCTATGGAAAAGACTCAGATAGTAAAAAACTTAGGTAATTTGTATGCAAATAGATTGGTTCCAAAAATTATTTCTTCAGTGTGTTTCTCATACAAGTACCAATCTCCCATTCTGCATTCTTCTGACAGTTGTAATATCCTTCTCATTTCTTAACCTACTCTAGGTTGTTCTGATTTTTGTAGCAAATTCATAGCTGGCCTGATAAACAAATCTGTGAAATCTGTGTAACTGTATTCACTTCCTTCTTTTCTCAACAATGATGTCCAAAAGACAACTGATAGAGGCTGGCCCTCTACATTCATTTTCTGCAATGCTATTGGGAAGTGATCTACTTGTGAGAATAAGAACAAATGAAATAAATAGGAAGAATAACTAAATACCCCTTTAGTGAGTAAATTTGTCAATTGATGGTGTATGGAATCAGCAATAAACCTGGCAAAATAAAACATCATAGTAGGAGGTTGACCAGGAGACAAGGTAGATAAAAACCCAAGGATAGAATCATCAATAAAATCATTAGTGAAATAGCCCAATATGAAGGATAACATATAAATTACATGCCTAGAACCTTTTGGAAACTTGGAAGTGGAATATGGAGGATTCAGCTTTGGAATATCCACATGACTAGGCATGAAGTTTTGAAAAATCATAAATCTTTTAGGGAAATCTAACCCTAAATATAACTGAGTCAATGCTTCAATGTATAATGGGACTGCCTTAGGGTCAAACTGTAACTGCAACATTTCATTGATTGACTCTGCAGTGATAGAAAAAAGGATTTCCCTGTCATTATTCAAAATTGATCTTTGGTCTGGGACATAATACTTTTGGCATAATTTTATCAGGTCCTGACCAGGATGTGTTACTGGGACTACATATCTGGGTAAATTGGTATCCCAAAGAGGCATTTCTTCTTTGTCTAGGAACTTTTCATAACATCAGTTGTGAACTTCTAATAGATTGAATTCTACTAGAGGGTCTACAATTTTATAATCTACATCAACCAAGGGGATGACTTCTTCAGTAGATACCGGAGGTTGAAGAGGATTAACAATCACAGTGGTCTTTACAGTGATAGCAGGAGTAGATTTTTGGGCTTTTACTGCTTCAGATTTGGGAGGTTTGGATCCTGTAGGTTTAACAGGTTTAGATCCTCCAGCCTTAGGTGTGATTTGATTTTTTGTCATTTTGAGCTAACTAAAGAAAGATTATACAGTTTTCTATAGTTAATTTTTCTTTAATCAAAGGGTAATTGAGAAATCTTTGTAGGCAAAGATGATAGCAATGGGAAATTCAGTGCTTAATTAGGAACTTTTTAGGATAGAGGAAATAGTTTGAGACAAAAAACACAGGCTTTCTGAATGACTGGGACTGTAAAAAGGTGTTTTGAGGTTTTTTTGTAGGTTCAAAAAATATTTCTTAGCCGTAGAATTTATCTTTCAAGGGTCTCGGACTGAGAATTTGACTTAAAACTGAAGCTTTCTACAAATGACAATTTCTGGGAAAAAATTGCGAGGGTTGTCCCTCTTTTTTCAAGGTTCCGACAAAATGGATGGCAAATTTTACTAATTTTATCTCAATTGGTTTGATTGGCGGTTCAAATTATGAAATTGCAGGTCAAATTCAGGAAAATACTTGATTTGCAGGTATCCTGATAGCTGAAAAGGGTTTCTGCAATTTTGTTGTAAGTCAAAGTTGAGCTCAGATTCGGTGGTTGGATCCGAACAGGTGTTTATTAATCTTGAATCAGGAAATATATGGTGAAATAAGATTTAGAACGGGAACTCAGGGCTTTAAAATGCAGTAGGAAGCTTTGGTAATAGCGAGAATATGTATAACCAGTCGGGTACGATGAAATACACATAAAACGTATAACAAAGGTTTTTAATCTTTGTTATAAATATTTGAAAACTGTAATAAATGCGAGTCAAATCTCAGGTGGGAGTCGTTTTTATTTTTTTGAACGCGGAAAACCATTAATGGGTTTCACATTGTGTTTGGGCAGTAGTGGTATTGGGAAAAATGAACATGATCGTATCATATTTGGACATGTCACAGGAGCCGGTAACGAGAAAACTGCCTATTTCGCGCTTGTTTTGGTGTTTGGCAATCATTTGGTTTGTGGATGTGAAAATGATTGTCAAACATTGGATCTAACAAGTTGAAGTGAACGATCAGTATGAGTTTAAAAGTTGAGGTCGAAAGTTGTGGGGCCAGGCTACTTTATGCACTGAGCAATGAAGTAAAACCTTTATATCATAAGGATTTATATCCAAAGTCTTATATCAAAGGGTAATGCTTATATGCGGGGCATATAGTTCCAAAGTGTAAAAATGAGCAGTGATATATATATATCAAAGGTTTATATATATGGTAAAATGTGCGTGAGGCGGGGTAATATAGGATTTAACCTTGGTCAAGCTTATGTATAGCATAAGGCTATTACATATGGGGGATTAAACACAGGAAAGGTTAACCATTTAAAGGCTTAAAAATCTTAGTTGCATATTGGTAAAACCTTAGGTTAAAAGTTAGGATAAACATAGAATGGGGAATATTTTTTGGACATTTCAACACATAAGATATGTATGAAAGCGCTTTTCTTATTTTTTATTTTATTATATAGTTTTAGACATTTTTAAAGGTCTTTAACCATAGGGGGTGGGAATATTTGTATATAGTTAGTTTTATGCCAAAGGGGATATAATTTGTGTTTTTTATTTAAACATGTGGATAATTAACTTTGGCAAAAAAGCCTATAATAGGGGTTTTTATGGGGATATTTAAATAAAAGGGGTTATATAATAGGATAAGGTTTGTTATAGGGATTTAATAAATAAGTTAGAAGTTAATACTACCAAGGACAATGAAAAACACCAAGATATATTCATATAACTAAGTAAAGTGATGATGTAAAAAGAAAAGCTTTATCATTTATAATTTGACCACTTTGACCTAGAATATAATATTTTGGAGGGGTTTAATGTTTTTATGAATGAAGGAGATTAATCAAAAGGGGATTTTATTTTTCATTAAGTAAAAAGGTCTTTACTTGTAAAATTGTAATGGATGAATGTGAGGTAAATGATGACAATTAGGGATTAACATATGAATTCAACACTTTTAACTTAACAATCATTGAGCCTTGGGTCCAGTCCCAACAGAAGTGAGAGAAATGCTCTGAGCCTCTTTGACTGGAATTTTAGTATGAAGAATAACTATAGGGGAGGGGAAATTAGTGATTTTTCCCGGTGAAAAGTATTTACATGATTCTCCCACTTCTTTCTACCTACCCAACTTTTAATCTAACATTTTTTCTTCCATTTTACAAGTGCATTTGAGCTAGAAACCTTGAACATTTTATTCTTTTGAAAGGAATAAAAACTATCTAAATCTACCTTATATCATTCGAGGGCTCAGATTAAACTGATGAGCTCCTCTTTATTCTCTACCTATCTACTAATTAGACAGGATTAAACTGTCTGACTAATTTGTATTCACTATTCTACAACAAATAAATTGAAATATGACAAGTCAAGATTAAGCAGTTCAACTCATCATGGATTATGGAATTTATTGACACTCTCCCATAATCATCAGTAACAAAGTAAAAAGTAGTGGCATTTGGACTTGCACACTTTCATGTTTTATTTATTTTTCTTTTGGGGTATATATTCTTTTAAGTCCTTTGATTTTTCTTTTAGTACTTTTACCCTATTTTTGATTTTCTATTTTTTCTATTTTTTTACAAAATATGGGAAAACAACTTGCAGAAATAAAGGTATGTACATATTTACAAGACTATCATATGTTAATTGTAAATTATGAATCCTAAACTTATAGGACCCTAACAACAGCATCAGATTGAAAGTAGATAACTTTATCTTTACAATCCACTAATGACCAATGTTTTTCTAACCAGTCCATACCCAACAAAATATCATAAGAACCCAATGTTAATATGTTCATTTCTATATTTATGTGTTGATCTCCTATTTCTAGTTCACAATTTGGGACTTTTCCATTGACCCTCCTTTTGGACCTCGTAGCTAATTGAACTAGCCATGGGTTCTTAAATTTTTGATTTTGCAATTTACAATTTTCAACCATGTGGGGGTTTATATAACTCAGACTGGCTCCAGGGTCAACCAAAATGTAAAAATATTGGATTTGAAACTTACCTTCCAGATCAATCATGGTTGGTTGAAAATCCTCTTGCCTCTCCTCGAGAGCAGCATTGATCCTGGGTATGTTGTGCACCACATCTCCCACAGTAGATTCCTCTTGCTGGTTTGTTGCCACCTGATTTCACCCTCGATGAGGGAAATTCTTGAAATAATGCGCTTCTCCACATCCCCAACATTGCATTGGGGGTTTTTGTGACTATCCAAAGTCAGGCCTACTAGAAGCCTCCATATGTCACTCCTTAGCTATCCATCTAGGTTTTTACTGGTTTCTCCCCATTTTCTTATTTTTTAGATTTTTCACAAGTGTTTCTATAATTTCCTGATCTGCTGTTTTTAAAACCTGAGGGGCCTTTCTGCCCTTTCTTAGGTGGCCAACTTCTACCAATTTCTCCCTTAGCTTTGGATTGCTGATAGCACATTCTGGCTTTTCTTATTACCTCATCCATTGTTTTTGGGTTCATGAACTCGATTCTTTATTTTATGTGAGAAGGTAAGTTGCTCAAGAACCATTGTACCTTCACCTTTTCATCTCTTAAATATGGTACATATCTTAACAAAGAGGTAAATTTTGTAAAAAATTCTTCCATAGACATTTGTCCTAACTTTAGATGATGAGATTCCCGTGATTTTTCATCATAAAATCGTTCAGTTAAGTACGTATCTCTAAAATACTGCTCGTATTCATCCCATTTCACATTCTAACCTTCGATTCCACGTTTTTTTTTAATCTCCTCCCACCATAATGTAGCCTTTTCCCGCAATTGATAGATAGTTAGGTGTGCTTTAAGTTTTATGTTGTATTCGTAAACTTGGAAATACTTATTAATATTTATTATCCAAGATTCTACCCTCTCCTCAGCCTCTCCATCAAACGTAGGAGGTTTGATTTTTAGAAATTTCCCTTGTAATTCCACTTTTTGTTTCTTCATTTCTTCTTGATCTGAGATATTTCTAGATTTGGATTCATTATACATTATACTCTTGTTACTCCATTGAGTGAAACTCCCCTCTAGTTTATCATGTACTTTCTGTTGTTGCTCACCTTCTCCGTGGGTATCCCTTTCTTGGCTAGGCTATGCAGCATGATGGTTTTGCTTATCTGAGAGGCTCTTCAGTATCTTTTATTTCTCTCTCATTAAATTCTCATTATCACTTTGGACTCGAGTCATCTCTATCTAAAGTTGTTGTACAGTATCCAACAGTCTATTCATCTGGCATTGCTTCTCCTCTAGTATTCTACTGGTTTGTTGGTGTTGGTATACACTTAACTACACCTGCGTTTCTCGGTTGACTTTAGGATTGGTCAAGGGATGGGTTTCCCCTCTATTTCTAGGTGTTTGATGACTGGTCCCTCTCCTCATGGCAGCTTCTTGTTTTCCTTCCTGTCACTGTGCACAGTTTTCAACACAAGAGAAAAATGTAAACATCCATGTTATTGTGTTGGTTGATATGGCCCTAGCATGTAACCATGCTCTGATACCACTTTTCACAACCATTGAAAAAAACACAAATTTCACCATACAAAAAATTTACTTAAGTTAACTTGTGACACCACATGATACCATATGTTATGAAAATATTATATTTATAAACATATTATGGTTTTAAACTTCAAAAATCCCAATGTCTTACCCTTAGTAATATGTCTTATCTAACAATATATATAAATAATTAAATTCCCATATAGCATACTTCCGAAATACATAAATTATAACCTGATATTATAAATATATGTTTAGACTCTTTTCGAAATTCAATCCTTTTCAACGCATAGATTTGGTTGTACTATGATGTAATTACCATATGATGATAGAACTGATTTAAGTGTGATTTATATGACAGTTATTAATTGATTATGGTTTAATTCGAGCATACAACTCTCAAGAGATTGCAATCAATTTATTAATTATCAAACTTTGGATTTGATTCGGATCTCATACAACTCGATGGACACCTAGATCATTTAATAGCTGAGGTCCTTATAGTTGTTAGTGTTGTTGGATGGCTTGATCTAGAACTTCGATTGGTTAACCCTAAATCTAATGGTGTTGTGGCAGTCTGGGGTGGTTAGGGAAACTACCACATCGTTTCTCAGTCATTTGTCTCATTTTTCCACCGCAACCTACTCTTAGTCGCTCTACAACTTTCTTGATTTCTTCGTGAAACCTCTACTAGTTCGCAGTCATTCCTGTTGATGTAGCATGACGGGATCTTCCTTATCCATGCTGTGACCACGACTACCCTACACAGGTAAACCCCTGGTTCCTTATATCATTAATAGCTCTTTGGTTGGGATTATCTCGTTGAATGAATATTTGGTCGGATAAGTCCTCTACAGTGTTTCTTACAAGATCTCTTTATCTGTCTACATGTGTGCAAAATGGTGATTTAATATATGTTATTATTTTTTTTAATGTGTAAAGGGTTTATCCCTTCTCTGTCAGTACACTCGAATCCCATCCTTTCTGGGAATGCCTTGCACATTGTTTTTCTGAAAGGTTGTTCAAGTTTGTTCAATTGGTGGTATAAAGATAGGATAAAGTGTCTGCATGCCCAAACTATAGGTAACGCCATGTTGAGGTAGTCCTCTTTAGGTTTTCTTGTTTTTATTTAAGTTCTTCATCAGATTTAATGTATTCCATTTCTTATAATTCTATCATTGACTTTCCATTGTGTTGTCTCTTATTATTCTACAGGTAAGGGCTTTCCTTCGAACGAAGGGTAGCTCAATTCAATTACAAGCTCCTTCCGCAAATGATTGGTAAGTCGTGGCTGTCTACCTAGTGACATTGTTGTGAATTGAAAAATTGGTGTCTGCTGACTGAGGGTGAAACCCTTGCGTATAGGGCACCTCATATCCCAATAATGCCCACATGCAAGATATTTGATGTTCTAATTCTCTAGTTGAATATTTCACTTATTGATTATTGTAATTCCATCCTTCATGTCATGCATTGGCTATAGGTTTTATGTTCGGTCTCTATATTACTAGTTTAGTCCCTTATTGTTATTAGCGTAGCCCCCGTATTATTATTGTGGTACCCCTGTAACCCAAATATTGTTATTATTGTGCCCTTACATTATTATTGTTAGGTCGTCTAGGATTATATTGTGGCCCCATGGACTGCTATATATAGAAGGAGGTTTTGGTCATTTGTATCATCCAAGAATTCTCCATTTATGTAATGTATTGGAAGTTTCTCCCTCGAAGGCATTGATCTCTCTTTTCTTCTATTTTTGGAGTTGGTTTCATGTCATTTTGTATCAGAGCTTTGGATTCTAGGGTTTCGCTGCTCTAAATAGGTTATCGTAGAATTTTTTCTATAAATGTTTTTCTACGAAGGTTCAGAAGTTGAAATGTTTACAGAGTGAAGCCGAAATCCTGATGAACATCGTGGAAAGCTTTCAGAAATTGGTTTGCAATATTTTCAGAGATATGATCTGTGCAAGTTCGAGATTTTTGTAGGCTCCTGAATTTAACCTAAATAGGCCATCTTAGCATTTTCTCTATAACTTTTTTTCTACGAGGTTTCAGAAGCTGGAAGTTTTAAAGAGAGAAGCCACAATTTCCAGGAACGTCGTGGAGAAATTTTAGAGATTTCTTCGCAATATTGGCTGAGATAGGGCCTGTGGAAGTTAGGGATTTTTCGGGCTCTCGAATTTCATCTCAAAGAGGTGACCGTGGGAAAATTGTCATAACTCTCTCTTAGCATTGGATTGGAATTCTATAAAAAGTGGCCGAAATTACATGGACTATAGTTTCATGTGTATCAATTTTAGATCCGAAGGAGGAAACAGTGACACGTGGTGCGCCATAGAAGGTTGCTCTACTGGAATAGCCCATAATTAGGTCACTGTGCGATATTTGATATAAATTTGCCTTGAATAAAACAAATCAGGTTAGACCTCTGGAATTTGAAAGAAGATTCATAAGGCTACAACAGGGCCCAATTTTAGATATTGAAGATTTGAAATCATAGAGATACTTCAGTTTCAATATCGAGCTACTCAAAAGTAATAAAAAGGTGTGTACTTTTTTCAAATTACATAAGTCTCGTTTGAAAAAATTAGTTTGAATTTATTCCAAGGGATATTGAAGAATAGATATTAGTATTGGGTTCTAAAATGCCCCCTAAAAATAATACAACAACCATTAAGCCTTCAGAAGGCTCTACTATGGCTCATGAAGACAAAGAAATGCAACATGAGATATCAAATTTACAAGAGCAAATGCACCAAATTTTGCTACAGCAAAGTGCAACAAAAAATGAAATGGAAGTTTTGAGGAAAGGCGTGGAAAATAGATGGATGGTTTGAAGAAATTCATGGAATCTAAGATGAATGGTTTGGAAGCTATGATGTATGGCATGGAAGTTGGCATGGAAGTTAAGCTGGATGACATGGAAGCTAATATCGATGAAAAATGAAAGACAACATGGAAAACATGAAAAATGATCTAAAAGTAGACATAAAAGGTTTGGAAAAGTTGATACAAGAAATTTTTCCTAATAGCGAAAAGATAGTAGAGAAAACTCATGATGAGAACAAAATAAATGTCAATTGTGATTTCATAAACTCTAATGTTGGATGGAATAACCAGCATATTCCAAAGATGGATATGAGAAAGTTTGATGGCAAGGATCTCGTAACATGGATACTATATATGGAGCAATATTTTGATCTCAATAATGTGAAAGGCACACAAAAGGTATGCATTAAAACTTTACATTTAGAAAAAAATACATTTGTATGTTATCGATGGCTTTGCTCCCATAAAAAAAATCGTCGCTTGGTCAATTTTTACAGAGGAAATGATAACACATTATGAGGATACTAAAAGCAGCACCTTCTTTATCCAATTGATAAATCTCAAACAAAAGGGTTCAGTGGTGGATCACATTGAGGACTTCCAAAAATTGAATATAAGGGTAATTGATATTCCAGAGGAACACAACATTGATGTCTTCATGGGGACTTTAAAGGATAACATCCAACATGAAGTTCATGTTTGGGAACTTGATTCATTGGAAAAGGCTTTCAGGTTGGCAAGAAAAATTTAATGTAGAACTATGGCGACAAGGAAGCCTACCACTCACATATATAAATATGGAAGTGTTGCTACTCCTAGACTTCCACAGCTTACAAGGTTAACACCACAACAATTGGAAGAAAAAGAGAAAAAGGGATTTGCTACAGTTGTGATAGCAAATACACTAAAGGTCATAAGTGTGTTGAGAAGAAATTATTTTACATAGATTGTGAAGAGGAAGAAGAAAATGAACAAGAATCTTCAAAAGAAGAGGATATACACCAGGACCAACCCTAGAAGAGGAAGAAATGAGTCCAAACCATATCCTGTAATGTATCAAGTAGAATTACCACTCCTCAAAATCTTAAGATAGAAGGACATATCAAGAAGAAAAAGGTAACAGTGTTGATTGATTCGGGTAGTACTCATAATTTTATTCATTGTAAGGTAGCCAAGGAATTTAATTGTTTCCTATACCCAGCACCAGAATGTCAAGTGATGGTTGCAAATGGAGGAACTATAAATTTCTTTGAAAAATGCCATAATATCAATCTAACCATGGGGGAATATATATTGAATAGTCCAATTCTTTCCATTCTAGTGGGATTTGTTGATGTTGTACTAGGAGTACAATGGTTACAATCTTTGGGGATGGTAGCTTCTAATTTTCAATAACTTTTCTTGAAATTTTTTCAGAAGGCAAGGAAGTCGAATTAAGGGGTACCATTGGGAAGCTAGGAAAGATAATAAGCTTTAATGTCATGAAAAAGGTTATGAAGAAATAAAAATGAGGTGTGATTTCAAAATTAAGCCGGGGAAGATAATAATGTCATGACAAAGCTTCTAAAGAAAGAACAACGAGGTATAATTTCACAATTATGCTCACTAGAAGTTCCAACATCAAAATCATGTATTTCTACAGATCTCCAAAAAGTATTGGACAATCATTCCAAGGTGTTTGAAACTCCCAAAGGAATCCAACCTATTTGTGATCATGATTATCCTATTCATTTGATTCCAGGAAGTGTTCCTCCAAACATCAGGCCTTATAGATACCCTTATGTCCAAAAGAGTGAAATTGAACATATGGTTGCATAAATGTTAGAGGCTGGTATAGTTCAACCTAGTTAAAGTTCTTTCTTTGCTCCAGTAGTATTGGGGCACAAGAAGGATGGATCATGGCACATGTGTTCGGAATATAGGGAGCTCAATAATCTCACCATTAAATATAAATTTCCCATTCCTATGATTGATGAATTATTGGATGAATTACATGGAGAAATTTATTTTACCAAGATGGATCTTCATTCAAGATATCATCAAATTAGAATGAAGACTAAAGATATTATGAAAAAATAATTTCAAACTCATGAGGGTCATTATGAATTTTTGGTCATGCCTTTTGGCCTTACCAATGCACCTTCTACATTTCAAGGGTTGATGAATTCCATTTTCAAACCCTTCCTTAGAAAATTTGTGCTAGTATTTTTTGATGATATACTAATCTATGACAAGTCTTGGAAGGATAATGTTCAACATGTTGACAGGGTGCTTAAACTATTGCAGGAGAAACAATTATATGCAAAAACATCCAAATGTTTCTTTGGAGTACAAGAGGTGGAATATCTGGGTCATATCTTATCTCATGAGGGTGTTAAGGTAGACCCTAACAAAATTAAAGCCATTAAGGAATGGAAAGTCCCCACAACCATAAATTAGTTGCAAGGATTTCTCAGGTTAACACGGTATTATCGCAAGTTTGTTAAGAAATATGGGAGAATAGCAACACCTATAACAACATTATTGAAGAAAGATACATTTTGATGGACTCATGAAGCAACTAAGACGTTTGAACATCTTAAAGAGGCAATGTGCCTAGCACTAGTCTTAGCTACGCCAAACTTCACAAAACCCTTTATTGTGGAATGTGATGCCTCAGGAAATTGAATTGGTGTTGTTTTAACTCAAGAAGCAAGACCCATTTCTTTTAAAAGTTGTCCAATCAAAGGAAAATATTTACATAAAGCTATTTATGAGAAGGAAATGTTAGCAATACTACATGCACTAAAAAAATTACGACCTTAATTAATGGGAATACACTTCAAGGTAAAAAATGATCATGATAGTATTAAACACTTTTTGGAAAAAATATTGTCTTCAGAAGAGTAGCAAAAATGGGTCACAAAGATGTTGGGTTATGACTTTGAAATAATCTACAAAAAATGGAAGCTAAATGTAGTTGCAGATGCACTCTCAGGAAATAATGAAGAGGTGGAAGCATTTCTTTGTGCCATTTCTATTATCCAACCAGATTGGATAACCAAAGCAAGGGATGAATGGAAGAAGGAAAAAGAAGTGTGGACACTCATTCAAAAGTTGCAGCAAGATCCTAGTACATCTAATACATTTAGTTGGAAAAATGATTCCTTATGGTACAAAGATAACTTATATCTCTGTAAGAATTACCAAATGAAACAAAACATTCTTTTGGAATTGCACACTTTCCTTTAGGAGGACAATCAGGAATTTTAAAAACTTACTACAGGGTGAAGAAATAATTTTTTTGGGATGGCCTTAAATATGATATTCAAAAGTTTGTGGTGAAATGTTTGTTTGCCAGCAAAATAAAGTTGAGACAATTAAGTCCCCAGGTCTTCTACAACTTTATCCATTCCAAGTCGACATTGGGAAGAGATTTCAATGGATTTTATCATAGGTTTACCTAAGTCCGAAGGAGAGAGTGTCATCTTGGTGGTAGTCGATAGACTTACCAAGTATGCACACTTTTGTGCATTATCTCATCCATTTAAAGCAAGTACAATTGCTACTACATTTATGGACACAATTCAAAAGCTACATGGAAACCGAAAGATTGTTGTGAGCGATAGAGATCCCATATTTACTGGAAATTTTTGGATGGAGGTATTTTCTTGTTTGGATACTCAATTAGCTCATAGCTCATCTTATCATCCTCAATCTGATGGTCAAACTGAGATAGTGAATAAATTTTTGGAAGGATATCTTCATTGCTTTGTATCTGATAAACAAACATAATGGGTCAAGTGGTTACCTCTCGCTAAATGGTGGTATAACACTTCCTTCCATACTGCAGCAAAAATGACCCCATTTATGGCACTTTATGGATATGATCCACCGTCCATCACATCATCTTTAAGAGAAAATTATAAGGTTCAAGTAGTGGAACATCACATCGAGCATCAACAAGAAGTTCCCCAACCCTTAAAGGATAACCTAAATTTGGCACAAAATCGAATTAAACAACAAGCAGATCAACGTCACAGCGAGAGAAGTTTTGATGTAGGAGACTGGGTACTTTTACAGCTACAACCATACAAACAAATTTCCCTCAAGCAAGCTATGAAGGATAATAAATTATCGCCAAAGTACTATGGTCCTTATAAGGTGTTACAAAATATTGGTACTATGGCATACAAATTGGAGCTTCCTGCTTCTTCGCGAGTGCATTCATTTTTCCATGTTGCATGCTTAAAGAAGGTTATAGGTGAAAATCTTCCAGTTAAAACAATATTTCCAAAACTTGATGAGGAAGGAAAAATCATATTGGAACCTAAAGCGTTCATGGAAACAAGAACTCGACAGCTACGAAATCGATCAATTTCAGAGTATCTCATCAAGTGGAAGAATTTACCCACTGAATATTCTACATGGGAGGATAAGAATTTTATACAGAATCACCCAGAGCTACTCGAGCATTAAGGACAACACTTTTTTGAAAGAGAGGGGCATTTTAGGTCCCTATATTACTAGTTTATTCCCTTATTGTTATTAGTGTAGCCCCCTTATTGTTTTTTTTGTACCCCTGTAACCCTAATATTATTATTATTGTGCCCTTACATTATTATTGTTAGGTCGGCTATGATTACATTATGGCCCGATGGAGTCCTATATATAGAAGGAGATTTTGGTCATTTGTATCATCCAAGAATTTTTCATTTATGTAATGTATTGGAGGTTTCCCCCTCGAAGTGGTTGATTTCTAAGGCATTCATATCTCTTTTATTTTATTTTTGGAGTTAGTTTCATAACATTTTAGGTTAAGAAGATTACAAACATTCAGACTCATAGGTCCATATGTCGGCTCAATTGTTATGGAGTTTAATTCACTATTTTCGGATTGTGTCCTACTTTATATTCGGGGAATTATAATATTATATTTGAAACCCCTTCGTGGGTATTTTTGGGTTTAAACCAAACGGTCCTGGTTCAAGATTTAATTTTGTGTTTCCTTGTAGTTTTCTTTTATATGTATAGTTGCCCACAATGATAATTTGGTATATATTTAGATGATTTAGTTTAGGTTGCTATTGAATACTAATTTCTTCTAAAATAGTATTACAATATTTATGATTTTACTTCTTGGCTGACTGTAACGAATCACTAATTAATAAATCTCTGGAGAACCTCATGTACTATGTTGTGCTTTTGCAATATATTGTTTAGAAGATAATTTAAGTAACTATTTTGACCCAGGGACCATGACCATTTCCCTCTTTCTTAAGGGCTCGACGCTAAACCCTAGTGCCATTACATGTACAGGAAACACCTTCAACTAATTCTACTGTAAGAGAATTATTTTTTGATAAATTTTCTTTCAGGAAGAATAGAGGGATTCTCTTATTTGTTTTAATATAGATGGGGTTTACACGTCATCCTATGATCTATTTGTTCATCTTATTCATTTGGATAAATAAAATTTCCTGCGCATAATTGTAAATCTATTCATTCATATTAAATTTACTCTCGTAAAATAAATAGAACACTTTCTACTTTCCCTCTCTTAAGAAAGTAATCTTTCGAACATTATCAAAATAATTTATGAAGCAGAAAATCTAGTTCCTAAACATGCTCCTTTCCCAATCTGTCATGCACAGTAAGACAGAACCAGGTATTCATTTATCAAATAGAAAAATCTAGTTCCTAAGCATGCTTCTTTCCTAGTCTGTCATGCACAGTAAAATAGAACCAGATATTCTTTTATCAAAAAAAAAATCTAGTTCCTAAAAATGCTTCTTTCCGAGTCTATCATGCACAGTAAAACATAACCAGATATTCATTTATACTTATCTCAATTCTTCTTCTTGTTAATTGATGGTACGTCCAACCATGACAGAGTCAATCACGTCCTCTACTACCCCCATGCTCCTCTCTAGAGCCTTAAGCATTAGACATTTTTTATTGAGAAGATAGGCCTCAGGATTTCCAATCTAGTCTATACTTCTACGGTTCTAGAGCTCCATTGGCATCCTACCAGATCTGGACAACTCTCAATCAACTTGTAATTAACTTGCAACTATTAACCCTTACCATAATTTTGAACATAACCCCTTCCTTTCCTCTGGATTTTTCTTTTATCCTTTTCTGGGAAGTAACTGTCAGAAATGTCTCTACTTTTACTCTGGAATATTGGAGACATTCACCATTTATTTAATTCCTTTTTACTCAATATAATTATCCATATTTTCTTTTATTATAAATAAATTCAATTCTTACTAACGAATACCTTATTCGTTAGTCACTTCTATTAAAGGAAAAAATTAATGTATCATAAAGTTCGTTTATCATAATTAATCATGAAACGGGGTGTTATAATCAAACTAATATATTAGACATGATGAAGATGTAGTCCTGCTAAACTTAAAAAAACAAATAGACAATTTAATGGTTCCTTTCATCATTGGTAGTGGAAATCATATACACCTACTTAAAATGAGGAAATAATGTCAAGGTTTACCATTATTTGTTTAAGATAGAAAAAAATTTTAATTTAAATTTCTAAAAATAATTTTGTATTAGAATATATTTCTTTTGTAACTTTAAATTTTTACAATAAAAATCAGTTACAAATAAAAGATTAATCTATTTACAAATATTTTATCGAATAGTTTAAAGAGAGGAGTTTATAGTTCCTTTAAGGACTACAATGTTAAACTCGATTAAGGACTTGGCCTAGTGACTTAGAACCATTAAATGGTAGTCCAAACATAACATAGGCACCGGAAACCCACTTGTCGAGGGCACCCAAAAAAAAAAAAAAAGGTTAAAACTTGTTTTTATTTTGTATATGTCATTCAATAAATTCTATTCATTTCATGGTTACAAATTATAAGCGACGATGTATTGTTAATGGAATGGTTATTTGTGATAAGAATACAAATACTTCTTCTTTTATATCTTTATTTTTTTTCTTCAAAAATTTTATATTACAATTTAATTTAATTTGTCTTTCTTTACTTATAGTTTTAACTAATCTTTTTTTCTAGTTAGATATTTCATCATATTATGAAAAAACATTATTGGTAATCTTCTTAATATATTTTTCTATATTGATAAATTATTAAAGGTCCTTCAAGTGATTAAAACCCTTAACATCAAAATTTTTAAAAGTCCTTCGATGTTGTGCATAACATTTAAACTATTTCTATAAATAAAGGAATAAGATTTTTAAGATAGAAGACAGGTAACATTTAAACTATTTATATAAATAAATGAATAAGATTTTTAAGATAGAATAGAGGTTTTAGTATATCAAGAATAAAATAGAAAAAAAAAAAAAAGTTTTTCTAAATATTAGGGTAAAATCTCTATTGTACCTATTTCTAAATGTGTGAATAAGAAAAAAAATTCTTAACAAGAGGATCAATATGATTAGCCTTCAATATGATTAACCTTGTTTTAGCTAATTTATGTGGAATTATTTTGCAAAACAAGATCATTGTGTGGCTAGAAACATTTAAAAATTGAGATAGAGGCCGAGTTGAATTTAGTAGTTATCATTCAACTATGGAAAAAATTGTCATGTTTAAAATCATTGCAATATACTTTTCATGATAGAGGAGTTTTACAATAATGAAATCGAATTCATATATTGTTTCAATCACTTTAGAAAAACTTTTAATATAGTACCCAATAAAAACCTTTGAAATACATTATAAGAGCTAAAATTTCATCTTCTGTTGGGATTCATTGTGATAATGTTTTATGAGAATGTCATTTCCATGTTTGAGGAATGATTAACACTAGTTGGAATAAATTAATTGTAATATGTAAGTTAGGAAAAGTTGTGCCTTGTTCCCTATCATATTTTTGCATATGAATTATAGGTTTCTATAACTAGGTTGTGCTAGCCTCACTCTTAGTGGCGCATTTTTCATTAGTCTTCCTTATGGCATTGATTTTAGGGATGAACAGTGACAACCTAGGGTGACTTTATTTTTAATCTCTATAATGTATGTACATATTTGTAGCTCTCTTATTTAGTGAATGCATGGTTATGTATTAGAGTAAAGAGAGAGGTGAATGCAATATGATACCAATCACCTCAAATCAAGACTATCTTCATATACTCATGTGTTGCTATGATGAGATCTCAGTTTGCTTGCTCATTTTGGAGTTTCTATTTTGATTTATATTCTTATAAGATTTTTGTTGGTATCTAAGTACAAAGTGGTGAAATAAAAGATGATATTAAGAAATTCAATGAAAAAATGCATAGCTACAATATTTACTCAAATTTTTGGTTTTTTTGTTTGATATATATGTTAAGAGGGTTTTTCAATGAAAATATTTTGGAATTTATTTATCAATTTTTTTAAAAATTAATGGTACTCTTTAATATTTCACAAATCAAAATTCTATATCAGATGTTCACAATGTGAATTTGTTATCAACCTATAACAATATTGATATCGTTGTTATAGATATGTTATGTTGTATATAGATATGTATCCTATTGACTATATTAACTGTCATACATATGATGAGAATTCAATAAGCTAGGATTTACCACTTAGCTATACCAATAAATTTAGATATTAAATATAGTATATGAAAATAGTTAGAAGTTAATAACTATGGAGAAATTTTTGAGGAGGTGATGAGGAAGTAAGAATAAAAACTAGAAACAATCTAAAGATAACATGAAATGAGTATACACATGACCAATAACAATTTACCTATATATTAGATATGATTTTGTTTGGTGAAAAGAATAAGAATGGTCAATATAGAAAAGAAACAAACATTAAAAAAAAACATGATCATTCTTGGAAAATTCCAAAAATAAGTAACTCATAAAATCCATGCATAATGATACTCACATCATAAATAAGATTGGAAAGAGCTTTTATAGACCTTATTTAGAATTGGTTAGATTTATTTTGATGCATAGAAATGATCGATCGATAAAGGGATAAATAATTCAAACCCTTGTTGCATAGATGGATAGAAAGAATGGTGTTGTAAACATTGTATATCTTTTCAATGTGCGATATTATCTACCATAATAAAATCAATGGAATTCATTAAGGATCCTAAAAAAATATGGAGCTTCACACACACAACCCTCATTAAGCATATACAACGCATCGTCTTGAACTAAATCATTTCGGTATTGCATTTCACAATCATAGTGGTGTTTATGTTTAAAAATAGAACAAGCCATGTCTTCAACATCATTCAAATTCTTGGTCGGATAAACCAAGAAATATGGGAGCGTATCCATGGATTTTATAGACTTATTTATTGTGTTAAAAAAAAAAAAAAAAAATTCTAATGTAATGGTTATCAAAAATAAAACATGAAACAAATAGTAATATTAAACGTTTTTGCTAACAACATCATAAGAGTTATACATGTTTACACTATAGCATTCAAGGAGTTATGGTATCAAAAATATAATGGAGTCACAACATATATCTACAACAAAAATTAAAGAACGAGACATTAACAATATATGAAATGAAAGAAACTAAAATTAGACAAATAAGGAAAGGAAACATAAGAAAAACAACAAAAGGTAACAAAATAAGATAAAGCTACTTCATTGAATTTATTTGAGAAAATTGTTAAAAATAACGTATGATTAAAATAAACTATGATCAAGTAATTATTTACAAATGATGAGTTTTGTTATCGTGTGACTGAAATGCAAATAACTAGAAACAAAAATATAGTCCATGAACCATTGCAACTGCCTCGAACTAAACTTCTTGTGAATTGGTATAACTACTACATAATATCAATTATGAACAATGATAAATAAACAACAACGCACAAAAAAATCATCAATTACCAATATTAATGATATATCTTTCCAGTAAGACTAGACTTTCAAACTCTTTTTCTTGTTATTTTTTCAAATAAAACTTGTATCATAATTCTTATAAGACTCAAGACATCTAATAAATATTAAAAAACTATTAAAACTAAATAAATATTAAGTATGTCATACCATACCCTTGTGTGAAAAATTGAGGACCCGCTCTCCTTCTCAAAGTTGCAATTTATGGCTAGATTGCTTCTCCTGAGATGCTTACAAATTTTTTACATCCTTTTAGTGTTTTCTAAAGTTTCATACAGTAACTAATTTTTTTTTTCATAACTATCTATTTATCTTTAGAATAAAAGAAGGAAAATAATGAAATACACGAGGTAAATTTGTATGGACGTTCCGATATCCCCTAGTGCAGTTGCTTGTATAGACATGATTATTCTATATATTTAATTGTAAATATGGCTTTATTGTTTGGCCATGGAGCCTTGACTGGAGTATAGTGATCTATGTAAATAATTTTATGATTAATAAATATTTTATTCATTTTGGAAATATTATGGGAAATGGCACATGAGTGAGGTGGGATTCCTTCTTGTCAAAGAGTTTTTTAAGTGGTTAATTCAAGAAGGTGGGCCTTCCCCAGTTTTTTTATTCAAATTCTTCCAAAGTTTCTGAGAAAAATATTGCCACAGAGAAACATAAAAATGGGAGAGAAATATTATGATGTGTGGAGAGATAAAATTAGATGGAGAGAAATGCTAAGTGGGGAAAAAATATAATTATAAGCACAATGGGAGAGAAACTGTGCTTACAAATGGATAATATTAATATAATATTAACTAGAGATAAATGTTAAGTTGGAAAAAAGAGAGAATTTTTCTATAATGGAAAAAAAATCCTAGGCAAAAAGGTGGGTAAACATTAAGAGTAGGATGTTGCAAAAACTTTGTTGGGAAGAGAATTGATAAATATCATTGAGTGCAAACACTAGGAACAACTTGGTTGTGGAGAACCAAGGGGAAGGAAAGGAGCCTTAGCTTAGGGGGAGTTGCTACTATGCGACTCATAGGTCCGGAGAAAAACACGTTTCACTGCATTATTTCCAAAGAATTCTTATTATTCAGATAGGTAATTACTTGTGAAAACCTAGGTGTATTTAACAATGATGCATTGTTTTTTCTTCAACAAATTATTTTTTATTTTTAATGAATTTTTATTCTCGAATAAGCGGAGGATTTTTTAATTTGTTGGCCAGTTAAGTAATTGATTGTTTTTCTTATGAAAGAATTATTTTTTGCTGTGAAATAATTATTTCCTACTTTTATATATATATATTATTCCAGTAAATTCTTCTAGAGTTTGAGAGAGAAGAGAAACAATTTTCAAGAGAAAGTAAAGTTTATTGTCAATATAGGTTATTACAAACATTACTCAAAACTATGGTATGCTCTGGAATGTAGATTTAGGAAAGGAAGATTAAGGATAGGTCAATTAAAATACAACATTTGGAAATAAATTATATATTAGTAATGTTATATGCATCCATGTACACAATTATACCTAGACCGAAATTCCTAAGGTAAAAATCCCTAATACAAGGATATTTTACTACTATGTTTATAAGTAGTGAAAGAATGAAAAATTCCCTTGTAAAGGGCATATTACTAGCATTATATAATAGAATAAAAAAGGTATTGTGAAAGTAATGTGAGTGTTAAAAGAAATTGATATATGCAGGAATTTCTTGTGGGTTATGTTTGGGCATGAACACATATTATAACTAGCACATTTTGTCTTAGAACTAGTTGCATAAAGAATAGAACAAAAATTCAGGGTTGGAAAAATATTTTATCCAACTATAATATAGATGGTTTCAAAATACCTTGTTAAGGGTCATGAATAATAATGAATGGATTGTATGCAAAAGATATTATATAAGAAAATGTATATACTCACATTCAAGATTGCAAGAAAAGGATAATTTGCACGTGTTATATTGTATTCAATTACTAATATGATGAATAATCCATACGACCTATTATGGTAGATAGGTGTTGGAATCATTACAAGGAATATTCTGTGTATATGAGTTATGGTTCCTACAAGAGGTGTATATGATATATATAGATATATACGTATATGTTAATGTGGTTCTTCTATATAGTAAACACAAATTGTGTGTGTGTGTGCGTGCTTTTACATATATGGTGTTATTTTAGCCATATCATATCTTTGAAAGTGTGTATATAAAGTTTAATCTAGATAAATGTGAACACGACATACTATTATATATACATAATGGAATAGTTAATAGTTAAAATATTTCTCTAAGGAAAATGTTGTTTTCTTTTCCTCAATGTGGGTTTTGTCCCAGGGTAAATTATTTGGTTTGTTTCTTGGTTGTCTCTCTGTGATCATATTGGAATTTTTTTTATACTCTTCAAATCTTCTATGTAATTTCTTTAAGATGAAGTTTATTGCAAGAAAATATCAATGTGAGAAATGATAAGAAGTAGTTATCAATTAAGAATATCCTCTTAAAAATCAACGCTTTTCATCCTATAAATTCTAGATTCATCATTTGAGGATCTTAATGCAACAAAGAACCTATCTTTCAGGAGATTTTATAGCAAGCCGCGGTGCATTTTCATAGCCATGCTTCTTCAAGGATGAATTGAACAATTTGAACACTTATACTGAAAATGATATTCAAACTCAAACTTAAGTGTAAGAGTTGATTATGAAGTATTGAAAGATAATAGATAAAATCTAGACAAAGAGAAAACATAGCATGATCCATGGTTCATTAATAAATCTCACTAAGTGGTGATTAGGAAGTTGCAAAGATTATTTCTAGAAATTCATTGGTAATATCCATGAAGGCTTGTGAAAGCAAGGGGGGGCCCAAAAAATTCGTTATATAAGGTGAAAAGTTTGGGGATTTTTGTAGAGAATACAATACCTTCCCTAACAAAATTACTCTTTCATCTCTATCTATCCCTCCCTTTGTCACCCCATGTCCTCTCCCTTCCTCTTTTTCCCCTCCTCTCCTTCTCTACCCTACCTTTCTCTCTCATTTCTCCCTAACACTCTCTCTATATATTCTCAAATCTCTCTCTCTCTCTCTCTCTTTATATATATATATATATATATATATATATATATATATATATATATATATATATATATATATATATATATATATATATATATATATCTTCTACCCTTTCTCTTTCTCTCCCTCTATATATCACCTCCATATTTTTAGCTAGCTCTCTCATTCTCTGTGTCATGCACTCTCGCTCCCCTCTCCATCACTTTTTTTATATCTATACCTCTTTATTCCTTTTTTTCTCTTCCCCCACCGCCTCAATCTATATACCTATGTGTCACTCTCTTTTTAAATCCCTCACTCTATCTCAATTTATCCCCCGCTTTCTCTCCATTTCCGTATCCCCTGCAGCTCTAATTTAATTTTCCCTTTAATTGAATTAGAATAAAATTGTAATTCTACATCTCATGACAACTTGTAAGAGTTAACTAACTTTGTTTGACTTAGTTGGTTCAGTTAATTTGAGTTGAGGTTATGAATTGAGTCATGTAGATTGTATCCTACTTTTTAGGAGCCCTTGTTGAGTTTATTTTGAGTAGTAATTAATTAATTCAATTTATCTGAGATAAAGTCAGTTTAGCTAGTTCCAATTGTTTGAGGAACTGGTGGGAGGTCTAGTAGTGGGGTGTGTACTTCATGATCAACTCGTTAACTGATAAATCAACCATAAATAACTCATGCATGTGTGATCTACAAGTTACCTAATTTAAATTGGAGTTCAAGGGCAGTGTACTATCAGTTTTATAATCATCCAAATTAGATAGTTGGTGCATGCGATGAGAGGAAAGCCTATGATGTATTGAACAATTCAAATTGAGGATTTCTCTAATTAACAGTGGGTTAATTATCAACGAAACAATGTAAGGAAATGGGGACTTGGGAAATTAGATTTTTTTTTAATTATTGGCCAAGGTTGGTATAGGAAGTAGTGAGATGGATTATGATACTACAGAGGTTGCTCGGGCTTAAGCAAAGTATTGTAATCTTCTCATATTTTCTGACTAATGAAATATACAAATATAGGGGGTTTTAGTTGTGGCTTTCCCCAGGAAATCATTATGTAAAGTGTTGATTTAATTCTTTCTATTGTATTCTTTTGAATTATATGATCATTGAATTTGGTTCTTGCAACTGGTAGAGTAGATTCAAGTCTATTTTTTTAGAAAATTACAATTAGTAGTTTGAATCTACAAGGAATTCATACATGGTATCATAGTAGAAATCACTATAGAAGAGAAGAATATGGGTTGTCTTTGTCGAAGGAATGATATTTTCCATATCTATTCTCCAGAGCTAGCAGCAAGATTGGGATGAGGTCTTGTGGTCTAAGGCTTAAGTATGCCCTTGAGGGTAGCTTGAATGACATTGCTTGGAAGGACTAGATGGAAGCAGTCATGGAAGAGAATACATTGATAACAACGTTCCGAAAATAGTAGATCGAGATGCACAAGCTTTAGCCGAATGGAAGAAAAATGTAGCCAAGGCAAGAAGATGTTATGCAGACTAATCCCTTCTATGGATAAAAGCAATCTCCCTAGCTTTCCAAAAGAACCTAGTAAAAAACATCAAAATAATAACTACCTTTCCTTAGCTTATAACTAAACCATGAAACATGTAGTATGCGAAGAATCACTTACCTATTAATGACATGCTTGTACAAGTCATTTCAGTGCTTTCCATAACCATGTTTTCCTTAATGCCTTAGAGGCTTTCCAAATTATTTCAGCAACTTCTCCAAGGTGCTCCAAAAGAGATATGCATAGAAAACAAAATTCAAAGGGATCAAATCATCTCACGTGTAAAATCGAAGGCAAATGAAATACCTAATTTAGCATAAAACATATAATTGAATCAATGATCAATCATAAACCATGCGAG
The DNA here is from genome assembly GCA_034641835.2 of Pinus albicaulis. Lineage (NCBI taxonomy): Eukaryota > Viridiplantae > Streptophyta > Pinopsida > Pinales > Pinaceae > Pinus > Pinus albicaulis. Next base: position 1,332,749,848 of record CM076580.1, on the reverse strand, counting down.
TGATAAAGGAATATTGCAAATAACATAAAAATAGAAACAATGAGGAAAGAACAATTACTTCGTACTGAATTGAAAGGAAAACAAGCTTACAGGTCAGTTGCATTGATGTCACAAGCCTATTCCAATAGTCTCCTTTCCTTCCCTTGATGACAAGCTCTTCAGACCCCAAAACAACAACATAAGTTTACAAATCCAAGTCTCACATTCCTTCAGTCCTAGCTCAATTTATAGGTAGAATGAGGAGGTTTCTAGTTCCTCTTCTCAACGGATATGATTCTTAATAAGAGGATATTAGTTCCATGTGCCAAGGGATGAGGCATAATTATGTAGTGGTTTGAGGTTTATAATTTAGATAAGATTCCTCAACCAAGGATTCTAGAATTTAATTTTTATTTTTACATGCATGAACATAAAGACAACCTATAGTGGAAGAAATTACATAGATATGCATAGTTTACAATCAAAGAAACTACACAGGTGCAGGTTTTGTTAAGGAAAACTGCACAGATGCTAAAAAAAGGTTTGTAAGAAGTGTAACCAAAAATTCCTTTTTTCCCTAGTATTTTTTTACTTCAAGCTTCATGGGGGATTCACTTGAGACACTTCATTGGATGGCGAAAGATATGAATCGACAGTCATGGTGACAAAATTTAGTGTAAAATATTGCCCCCTAAAGTGAAAAGCTAGAAAATATGTTTTATGATTGAAGCGCTTTATCATGTCAAAGGTTCAAATTACAAAAAAATTGGTTGAGGACCTGAAATAAAAAAATATATGATTAACATATCATGCTTTCATATAAACATCACTAGGGTAGAAATTCCCATACTCAGAGTATCAGTATATCAAATAATCAGTATGGAAATACATTTGAAGATCCATGTCAATAGAAGACACAGTATGGATGCAGGCATCAATGGATCTATATTTACAATCATGAATATTTAATAACTCCATGCAACGTGAATGGATGAAGCTACATCTAGGGTGTTAATCTCCACCTCCATCAATGTACGAATATAACCATGTGAGTAAATTTCTCAAAGTAGAACATGGTATAAACCACTTGAACCGGTCAATGATGTGAACCATTAACAAGTGTGAGAAAAACCACCAATAATGGAAATGTCTCTCAAGGTACTACAATACAATATATGAAGTGTGATTAAATGTTTTTAATTCAAACACTCATAGAATCATTCAATCTAAGGCCAAGGCTGAGAAATTATCATCAAAAGAGAGAAATATGTCATTGAGGCATGCAGGCTCGAAGGTAAAAAAGGGGTTTCTAAGTCAACTTCATGGATAATGAGTTTAATTCAATAGGAAGTGATCCATCGTTGGAGGGTCTATGACACTAAAATTATGTCAAATATTGAAGAAAATAATTGAGTGATTTATTACTGACTCAGGGATGGCCGACATGATTGAAGGCTACCAATTTCACTTATCATCAAAAGTTAGAAACTTTCCATTGAGGCATGCAGGCTCCAAGGTAAAAAAAGTGGTTTCTAATTCAACTTCATGGACAATGAGTTTAGGTCGATAGTAAGTGATCCATAGCAGGAGGGCCTATGACATGGAAATTATGTCAAGTATTGAAGAAAACAATTGAGTGATTTAGGAATGATTCAGGGATGACCGACATGATTGAAGGCTTCGAATTTCAAGGTAATTTTAATTCAAGTTGGACTTATCTTAAACCTATCGGCGACACAAAATTTCGACTTTGTAGCATCTGACTCGATGATAATACGCAAAACCAAATGAAGAATTTCAATGATGTTTTATTAACTGTGAGAAAATGGATTTCCTAACCTGGATAGAAAGGTGACAAAGTGTCATGTTCAAGAGTGACATAATTCCTTTTAAAATAAAAAAATAAATGTTCTTTCCAAAATTTCCCCCACCATTACTAGCAAGTACCTCTTTATTTTTGCACAAGCTTGAGGAGGATCAATTATGTTTGTCATATAAGCTCATCCTTCGAATGAGCCCTTCATAGTATTTTTAACAAATCCTAGTAGGGAGTGGTTCAATCTCGTCATTATTGATGATTCCCTCACTTTTTATGTTTCACAAGTTCAGTGAAGGGGTAACTCAATGCCGTTTCTAATTTTAAAGAGTTTGAAAAGAAAAGAAAAGGAAACTCCTTCGCTTATTTCAATGTAAATTTTAATGAGCTTGGATAAAGTAAAGCTCCATTTTTTTTCAATTTTAGGGAGTTATGAGAAAAACATAAGTAAAATTCTTAGTGTTATTTTTCTTAAATTTATTCTCTCAAGCCTGGAAAAGGACAAAATGATGCAGTAGATGACTCTATTGACCATGATTAGTTAACGTATACCTCTTTCATAAATAGTCAAGTTGAATCCAGAAAAGGGGTAAACTTATACTAAATAGATGACTATTCATTTACTTTTTAGATTCGAATAATCAGGTAATCAGTGATATTTTCATGTTTTGAGAGTCTGAAAGGGTTTTAAAATAGAACTAAAAGGTTTCACCTTTCTGTAAGTTTTAACGAGTCTGAAAAGGTGATAAAAATTTTCTTAGATCACCAAATTTCAATTTAATTAACAAACAAGAAAAGTTAGAAAGGCCTCGACATTTCCATTTACTTTTTACGAGCATGAAAAGAATAGAAAAAGAAGCTCGTGATTTTCATGAGTTTAACGAGTCTTGAAAATAATAACCAAAATGGACTCGAGATGTGTTTCATTTTTATACAAGCTTGAAATAGAGAAACACTATTCTTGAAAGTAGTTTCAATGTCCCTGAGCTTCATTTCATTCCCCTAAGTAGACTATTGTTTACTAATATCTAAATGGAATTAAGGTTCATTTACGAGATCAAATGAAAGGCTCGACTTAACATTTACGAGATCTAGTCAAAGACTCGACTCAATTAGGGGACGATTTGTTTCATTTTTTAACGAGCATGAAACAGGAAAATAATTATGCTCATAGAAACCTAATTCATTTTTTAACGAGTTTGACAAAGTAAAAGAACCATCCTCATGGAAACCTATTTCATTTTTGAACGAGGTTTACACAGTAAAAGAACCATCCTAGTGGATCTATGTTTCAGTTTTTAATGAGGTTGACACAATAAAAGAACTATCCTCATAAGGATCTATTTCATTTTTTAACGAGGTTTACACTGTAAAAAAACCATCCTCGTGAAACCTTGTTCCATTTTTTAAAAATCTTGACACAAGAAAAGTAACTATGCTCTTGAGGAACCTAGATCATAGTTTCCAAGTGGAAGGAACAAATGGTAAGGGACACCCCTAAATCACGGCTTCCAAGAGGTCTTCATCATAAGAAAGAATAGTTCTATGGAAGGCACATATGTCAAGGGACTCAATAGGGATAATAAATTCAAGTTCAAATACCCCCATAGTGTTCACCACGTCAATTACAAGATCTAAGTCAAAAGAATTTGAGAAAATAGTGAGAGGCTCATTTACATTGGTAACTGAAAACATGGGACCAGTTGCCACATAATTAACCCGTGGTGGGGTAGATACCACTTTCACACAAGTAACATTTAGGGATGTCAGATTATTGGTAGTTGAATCAAGGCCAATGAACGAAAACTGGTCAATAGTCACAATTTTTCCATTATGAGGGAAAGACATCGCACAAAAGAGTGTCTATACAATAGATTTAATTTCATAAACATAGTATCTCCCAAGGAGAAAATTAAAAGAAAAAGGGCCTTCAACTACCATAATATCAATAAAAATAGTTTCAACTTCAAGAGTAATAGGTAGCTTAGGAAGGATCCCTAAATGGTTATCTTAAAAGCTAGAAAATTATGTGTAATAGGCACAACTTGAGGGGAACCCAAAGATTTCCAAGCAGTTGAGGATAAATTACTAACATAAGCACCTTCATCAACATTTGTGTGATGAAAATTCCTACCATAAGAATTCATAGTGATTTGGAAAGGTGTGGAAGAACGAAGATGAGGTTTTTTCAGTGTACTGCAATCAAAGGAAATGACCTTCATACTTCGAGGGGGTTCCATGGAAACAAGAGAAATTTCCCCTTGTGTTGAAGAATATGATGTAACAATAGGAACATGAGCAATATTAGCTTTAATATATAAAGGTAGAGTGGGATCACCCGAATATGGAATCGATTTGGTCACTTGATCAACCAATGGCTCATCAACCTGAGTGATATGGGTTTAACTCTCCAATGGAAGAGTGTGATTGACTGTGCTTCTAATTAGATCAATAAATTCATCAACTAACAATAATTTGGGAGAAAGTTTACGGTAACCAGTTGTAAATTGTTGCTCTTGAGAAATAGTAAGTTTTTCCAATAATTTTAAGGCTTCATTTATGTGAGGGAAATGGTGAGTTCGATGACTCTATTTTTATAACATATAAGGAAACCTAATTTTACCCCATTTCGTAGGAAGCTTAGAATCACTAGTTGATGGATCAATAGAAAGTTGATAAGAATTTTCTGACCATACTTACAGGAACTTAGGAATACTAGGACAATTGATAAGGACATGGTGACCCTTACAAAGCTTGAAAGGGTATTTTGGCTTGCGATGCATGTTGGAGGTTTCCTCAAAATTACCAATACTTACAACCATGGTTGGTTGGTTGACTTATTCATTATCTTGCTTCTTCATCTTATTCCCTTTATTCTTCTTATTAGCCACCTAGTTACTAGCATTAAGGCTTTTATGAAGCGAAGATGAAGAAAGGGAGGAATACATGTTAGGTGTAGAAGGTAAAGAGTGAACATGATCTTGGCAATGTTGACATGGTGAAATCAGTTGAGGTGAAGCATCTGATTAAGGTGGAAAAATTTGAGTATTTGGTCCATCAAATTTGAAAACAACCATACTGGTAAAACTATGATAAATCTAGGTAATGAAAATTTATCCATATAAGGAGGAAAAACATTTACAAAGCAAGGAAAAGGACTAGGATTCTAATTAATAGGGGTTCCTTGGATGGTTATCTTCGGAAATTTTTCTATTAGATTCAGATTTAATGAATTTTGGTTAAAAACTTAACAATATTAACAATCCAAATTCACAATCCACACCTAAGGTCTATAAAATGAAAAAAAATAAAATAACACACACTAACAAATCTAGGATTCTAACCACACAAACAACCTTTTCACAGTGAAACCATTAGTTGGTGATGAAATCCAATGTCATGGAAATCAAGGTGAAAAGTATACATAGATAGAGCAGGTGGAACTAGTTACCCTGACAACCTGCTTAATGAACACGATCTAGTGCAAGTAACTCCACCATGCCATCTTGAGTGAATATTAACTCCAAAAAGGTCCAAGTGAGTCTAGCGAACATATGTTATAGGTACAACAGAGACCTTCTCTCTGTTGTCACGTTGGTAAATAGCCCTAATATTATGGTCACTAAGGTTAGCACTTACAATAATTCAACTTGGGGGGATAGTCGCAGATCAGACGTACACACCACGACAGAGTGACAAAGCTCAATCCCCTTGAAAGTTCCTCAACGTGGATAATATGAGGTTTCCTTCCAATTGACACCAAGTACCTTTCAACACCATTTCTAATGGTGCAAACCATTCTACTGTAACCAATGAAGTAGGTATGATCACTTCACCGAGTCCGATATGATCTTGCACTTGACTCCCTTGTAAGAGGATTTTCCCAAAGACAATTTGTGAAAAATGGATTTACTCCCTACCGCAAGATTCTACCGTAATGGAAAATTAAACTCACTTCCCTATTCCAAAGCCCTACAACTTGATCTATGTATGGGAAAGAGACCTAAAAATGTAAAACTTACGATCAATTTTATTAATGTCGTGTTATTAAGTTATTGTTTAGTCAAAGGGTAAATGGATATGAAACTGGTGGTGTAATGACCTGACCCAAAACCAAATGAAATTGAATATGATAATGTAATATTTTCACTTCAATGAATCCTAACTAAGTAAGGAGAGAGGTTCCATTCACTTCCAAAAATGAAAGAATTGATAAATAAGAGAAAATATAACAAATTCTCTGATGCACTAATTTTCAGCAAGAAAATACTAATGCTAATCAATTCCATGAAATATTTTTTTTCTGTTTTTATATTTAAATCAAGAATAAAAACATGAAAATTCAAATTAGTACCATCATTCAATGAGAAACAATATCTTTTACACCAATGAAATAACCCTTTACAGCAAACATAAATGAATATATGATGAGATTCACTAAAAGACAACAGATTCACACAACCAATTGCAGAAGTGAACGACTCCTTTTTGATAGATCAGAAAACCAACCAAAACTAAAAACCCAAAACTATAAAGATAATTTATTTTCCTCAAAAATTCAATAAAAGACACTAATATAGATCTATGGTTGACTTTTCCATAATTTAAACTATGCAGTTGTAATCTATGACCAAGACCATGCAAATGTAATATGTGCAAGGAATTATTTAGAAAAAACACATGATTATTCGATATCAGCAAAATAACAATATAACATGACTACTTGTGGATAGAATTACCTTCCTTCACTAATACTACGAAAGAACCAATTAAGTGTAAGTAAAGGAAATTTCACAAAGATTATAAAACTCGAATGAAATGAAATGTAGTTTGAGATTTCATTAACAGAAAACTCAAAATAAAATTTCATGAAAATTCAAATGATCAAAAGAGATGACACTCAACAGTGACTATTGCTCATACACAGTTTATCCCCCTCCCCCAAAAAATGAAAGAAAAAAAAACCTCAAATTATTAAGAAATCGGAAAAAACCTCTAAGTAGTGATCAAAACAAAGAAGACCTGAAAAATCACCAAATTTTTAATTTTTAAAAATTTACATAGGTAACCAGATTGATTCAGTGATTATCCACACTAGTGCTAAGGACTAATTGTGCACATCTACACACTACTTCTAAAGGTAAACTGCGCAGACATAAAAAATTAAGAAAAAATAAAAAACAAAGGTCCCAAACACGAAATTTAAATTCTTAAAAGGGTCAAAAGGTTTCAAAGGTCACAAAAGGACAAACGGGATAACACGTGTTCCCTTGAAGAGTCACCAATTTGTTATGCAAACTAATCCCTTGTATGGACATAAGCGATCTCCCTAGATTTCCAGCAAAACCTTGTAACAAACATAAAAATAATTTCTACCTTTCCTTAGCCTATAACTAAAATATGAAACATGTAGTTTGAAAAGGATCACTTACCTATTAACGAAGTTGTTTTAGAAGTAATTTCACTGCTTTCCAAAACCATATTTTCCTCAATGCCTTAGATATTTTCCAAATGCTTTCCACGACCTCTCCATGATGGACCAAAAGAGATCTACATAGAAAAGAACATCCAAATGGATCAAAGCATCTCACATATAAAATCGAAGGTAAATGAAATCCCTAATTTAGCATAAAACATATAATTTAATCAATAATCAATCATAAGCCATGGATTCTCGCAAATAATCAATTGATCAAGGATTCTCGCAAATAACATCAAAATAGATGAAATTAGGAAAGAAAAATTACGTTGTATTGAATTCAAAGAAAAAGAATTTACAACCTAGTTTCCTTTATCTCATAGGCCTCTTCCAATGGTCTCCTTTCCTTCTTTTGATGACAAGCTTTTTAGACCTCAAAACAACAACATAAGTATGCAAATACAAGTCCCTCATTCCCTATGTTCTATGCTCAATTTATATGTGGGATGAGGAGGTTTCTAGTTCCTCTTCTCAACGGATATGATTCTAAAGAAGAGGATATTAGTTCCATACACAAAGGGATGAGGCACAAGTATCTACTGGTTCAAGGTTTCTAATTTGGGTAAGATTCATCAACCAAAGCTTCTGGAATTTACTTTTTTATTTTTACCTCCCTGAACAAAATTGTGCAATTTATAGTAGAAGAAAGTCCATAGATATGTGCAATTTATAGTGGAATAAACTGCACATGTTCGGGTTTTGTCCTGAAAAATTCCACATGTCCATGTTTTATTCCGGAAAATTACGCAGATGCTCAAAAAGATTTTTTAAGATGTGTAACTTAAAATTCCTTTTGTTCATGGTATTGTTTTACTTCAAGATTCATAGGGGATTTACTTGAGACACTTCCTTAGATGGTGAAGGATCCAAATCAACAGTCATGGTGACAAAATTTAGTGTAAAAGAAGGATCTTATTAGAAGGACCTAAAAATAATATTGTCTCGAACATCCATGGGAAAGATACTCCATATGCAATGTGGAAGGCCTTGACAGACATGTTTCATAACAATGGTGAACACAAGAAGTTGGAACTGAAGGACAAGCTTCCAAAAATCAAGATGGAAAAGGGAGACATAATACCATAGTACTTGAGAAATTTCACCCAATGCTGGGATTGGCTTGGGAGTGTTGGTGGTATAGTTTTTGAAGATGATTTGGTCAACCTAGCACTTCTAGGCCTCCCCAAGAGTTGGAAAAACTACTAGGATCCTGTAAATGAGATGGATAAGCTACCAGAGTGGGAGTGTTTGTGGTCTGACTTGGTACAAGAAGAGATTAGGCAGAAAACTAGAGATGGATCGTCATTCAAGCATGATGATGAGGATAAATATGGCATGGATGGAAAGGAAAATAAACAGAAAGGGAATAAATCCAAATCTAAGGGTATTCTAGTCACATAGGTAAGAATAAGGACTTGTCGAAGATTAAATGTTTTCACTTCCATGAGTTGGGACACTATGCCACGAAGTGTCCACATAAGAAGGCTGACAAGAATCCCTTTGAAGGATAGGAAGTTGAAGCTCTTGCTTCAAAATTTGAGTTAGATTTCATGCCCATTGCATGCATGGTGACATCGGTGATGGGTATTTTGTGGTATTTGGATAGTGGTGCCTCATTCCATATGAGAAAAAACAAATAATTGTTCAATGAATTAGAGGAGAAGGAAATCCAGATTCACATCGAGATGGGAGATGGTGGAAGGTATAGTGCGACCAACATGGGTACTATTACTTTTCAGAGAGAGTCTGATTCTCCACTCAAATTGAAATATGTCATGTATATTCTATGTCTGAAGAAGAATTTAGTTTCCTATGTTGGAAGACTGTTTTTATGACATGATATTTAGAAAAATGAAGGCTTTCCTTCTTCACATAGACAAAGGACATATCAATCAGAGTGGCGTTCAAGTGAAGAAACTGTACAAATTGGATGTATAATATTGTGTTCCTTTGAGTATGAAAGAAGAGAAGGTGTAGAGCTGAGACATCAATGAATTATGGCATAGGCGACTTGGACATTTTCACAATGGAGCTTTCAAGATCATGCAACATATTTCTACATGAACTCCCTTGGGGAGGTACACCAAAGCCACTTTTCATGATAAGGACAGCTGAGCCCAAGCTATCCATGAATGAGTTCACTTAGATGTGTATGTACAATTCTTGAAAGCCTACATGACCAAGCATAGGTATTATGTGATATTCATAGATGATTTCTCTCGTAAGTGTTGGATATTATTCATGGAAAAGAAATAACAGACATTCTCAAAAAATTTTGAATTTCAAGCACTTGCTGAGAAAGGCATAGGAAGGAAAGTGAAGGCTCTTAGGAGTGATAACTATGGATAATATATGTTGAATGATTTCAATAATTTATGTTCATCAAAAGGAATTTCATGGGAGTTAATAGCAACCCATAACCCATAGAAGAACGATGATGCATAAAGAAAGAACATAAGTATTGTGGGATATGCACAAGTGATGTTGCATGATCAAGGCCTACCATTCCACTTTTCAGATGAAGCATGCAACACAGCGATATATTGTGAAATGTGCGAAAATTGTGAATCATTTCGCGGCAATTTATATTGCCACGAAATTTGTTTTAGTAGGGGCTCCGCAAAACTTTCTGGCCGACAGAGAGTTATAGAATAGTTCAGCCGAACTTTTGATTAAAATTTCAGCCGAACTATTAAGACGTTAGATTTAACGAGCCTTCGGCGGAAAACATAGTTCGGCCAAACTTAGATTAAAAGTTCAATCGAACTAACGCGTCACCAATTATGCAAAAACCAGGCTCTGAATACGGTTCTGCAACTTTGGACTGATTAAACTCCATGAAAGATTGCTAATTAACTGTTGGAACCAAGACAATCATTTTCAGAATTGAATCTACTTTCAGGAAATATAAATTTTATGGAATTTCATAAACGTTTATTAATTTTAATTATTTTTCTAATAAAATGGGTGCAAACAATTTCTAAGGGTCATGGTGATTCAGTGAAATCAAAATTTTGTATGTCCCAAAATACATTGTAAAAAAAATTGAAAAAATTATGGGGCATTACATTGGTCTGTCATCTCTAATGGGTAGCTTTTATATTTTTAGTTTATAACTTATATGTTAAGAAATTTCTTGCGAGGCGAAACATATCCAGAATACGCAGTTTTTCGTATTGGACCAGTTCAAAAAAATCTAGTAATTATGATATGCATCCATTGGCCTTGTAAATATGACGAAACCAAAGTAGACTCTGTCTAGATTCTTCTAACACATTTTGTTTTTTCAAAAACACAAATTTTCAATGAATACAACATTGCGTCATAACATGACTTCTTATGAATCCTTTGATTGTTAAGAAAAACACACTCAAAGAAATGCTAAGATGACATATCAAATCTACATAAAAAAATTTCAAAAAATAAGTAATAGAAAGCTAACAAAATTTCTCACAACTTTTATTTTTATCGCAAAATGAAATTCTACATAGAAAAATTGTTATAGTTTGCAGAAATTTGAAGAACCGAAAAAAAATGAAATTTTTTTCTCAAAAAAGGGAAAAAAGTGTAACCCGGGGTACTGGTTGGATTCTCAGGATGAGTACAGCAAAAGAATTTTTTTCAAGTAAGAAACCATATGTGGCACACTTCAGGATCTTTGGTTCATTATTTTATTGTCATGATTCCAATGATGCAAGAAAAAAGCTAGAACCAATATTTGAGTTGGGAATATTTGTGGGGTACACTAATATACCTCACAACTATTGGGTTTACCTGCCATCTCAGAGGATGAAAAATTGTCGTAGATATGTGAAGTTCTATGAAGAGAAGTCCATGATATGTTCCCTTGAGAGGGAGCTTCAGTTGCATGCATATGAGGAGATTTTAGCTACAAAGGAAGAACGTTGTAGTATTGGGGAGTAGCCAGAAGTAGAGGAGAAAAGAGAGGAGGCACCCACTCATGCAAAGACATCTAGAGATGGAAAGAAGCACACCATATAGGTTGACATATTGGTGCATGACACTAGAGAGAATGTGGGAGCACCCACATCAAAACGTAGGAAGAGGAGGTCACTAGATAATTACAGTGGCTACATGTATATGATGAGCGAGAGTTTAAAGGTTGATCCATCCTCATCCATGGAAGCAATGTAGAAACCATTATGGGTTGATGCCATGGTAGAGGAATATGATTCCATTGCATCGGAAGTCATCCCAAGACTAGAGGAAAAGTCAGTTGTAGGATCCAGGTGGATCTAAAAATTAAAAAAAGTAGCACATTGGAGTGTCTATAAACACAAGGTCATATTTGTGGCCAAGGGGTTCTCTCAGGTTGAAGGAATGGATTACAAGAAGAAATTTTGTCCAGTAGCAAGGTCATCTTCAATTAGGTCTATTCTAGCACTTTGAATGTAGATGGAATGGAAAATTCATCAGATGGATGTGAAGAGAACTTTCCTTAACAGAGTGATTAAGGAAGGGGTGTACATAAAGAAACCAGAAGGATCTGAGACCATTTACAGAGAGGCACACGTGTGCAGACTCAAGCAAGCATTTTATGGATTGAAACACACATCCTGTACTTGGTACACCATGATCAACAACTATTTCACCATGTCGGGCTTCACCAAAATTGAAGCAAATGCAAACATTAACAATATTTTGGTTGAAGGTAAATTATCGATTATAGTATAATTTGTCGACAATTTAATTCTAACATGTGATGAGATGATGATAAAACCTTGCAAAGATTATTTTGCAAGGGAATTTGAGATGAAAGACATGGGGTTCATCAATTATTTCCTTGGCTTGGAAATTGGAAAGGAGATGGGGAACTATTTGTCTCTCAGGGAAAATATGGCAACAGGATACTGAAGAAGTTTCACATGGAGAGCATCAAACCCATGGATATCCCTGTAGCATGAAATTGGAGGAAGGAAGATTCTACTTCAGATGAAGTGGTAGAAGCTACCATTTACAGGCAGCTTGTGGGTTCAGTTATTTACTTGTTGAAGACATGACTGGATGTATGTTATGCAGTTAACCATTTTAGTCAAGCAATGGTTAACCGAAACTCTATTATAAGGAAGCCAAACATACATTGACATACCATAGAGGCAACACTCATTTTCATCTTTGGTACATATAGAAAAAGGGAGTGAAGTTGCAAGGCTTCACTAATACATATTTGGAAGGGAGTCCATCAAACGGGAAGAGCACGTTAGAAAAAATCTCCAGTATTGGGTCAATATAAGTTTCTTGGTACAAGAAGAATCATATATCAATTTCACTCAGTTTAGTAGAAGAAAAGTACATGGCTTCTAGTCAAGCAACTTGTGAGGATATCTCGACGAGGGATATCCTTGTTGGGATTTTTGGTTAGAAGATTGATCCTATATTTATTTACTACGACAACCAGAGTTGTATCAAACTCTTACTGAATCGAGTTTTTCATGACAAGTCCAAGAATATCGACATCTAGTATCACCATCTTAGAGTTTGCGTATAGAGGCAGATCATGTTTCTAGAGTAAATCCCTACAGAGGAACAATATGCATACATCTTGACTAAGGCATCGTCAAGAGGAAAATTTTAGTTCCATAGAGGTTGGATCGAGGTATCTGATAATCCCTTTCTGTTCGAGATGGAGATTTAAAAATGGCAGGAAGAATGATTCTAATTTAGTTTTCCCTTGAATTAGATTAAAAGAAAATTTTAATTCCACATCTCATGACAGTTCTTGTAAGAGTAAACTAAGTTAGTTTGACTTAGTTGGTTTATTTAATTTAGGTTGAGGGTCTAACTTGATTCATGTACAGTTACTCCTACTTTTTAGTAGCCTTGGTTAAGTTTAGTTTGAGTTGTAATTAATTAATTCATTTTATTTGAGTTAAAGTCAATTTAACTAGTTCCAACTGTTGGAGGAACTAGTGGGAGGTCTAGTAGTGGGGCGTCCTTCATGATCAACCAGTTAACTAATAAATCAACCATAAATAACTCATCCATACGTGATCTATGAATTACCCATTTGAGATTTGATTTCAAGGGAAGTGTACTATCATTTTTATAATCATCCAAATTGTACAAGTGGTGCATGCAGTTAGAGGAAGGCCTATGATGTATTGAACAGTTCCAATTGAGGATTTACCTAATTAATAGGGGGCTAATTCCCAAGGAAACAAGAAAATTAAGTAGGGACTTGGGCAAGAAGAAATTTGGTTAAGTACTAGCCAAGGATGGTCTAGGATGTAGTGAGACAAATAGAGATAATGCAGAGTTGTTCGGGCTTGAGCAAAGCATTGTAATATTCTCATATTTTCTGACTAATGAAATATATAGATAGTAGTGTTTTTAGTTGTGGCCCTCCCCAGGAAATCATTGTATCATTTTTTTCTTGAATTCTTTCTCTTGTATGCTTCGTGAATTCGCGATCATTTAAATTGATTTCTACAATTGTTAGAGTAGATTCAAGTATATTGTTTTAGCAAATTACAACTAGCAGTTTTAATCTACAAGGAATTTTTACACTCCCCGCCATTCTCACTCATTCATGCACACTCGATTTATTATCTCTCTCTCTCTCTCTCTCTCTCTCTCTCTCTCTCTCTCTCTATATATATATATATATATATATATATATATATATAGAGAGAGAGAGAGAGAGAGAGAGAGAGAGAGAGATCTTCACCAATTTATCCTTCCTTCTCTCTCCCTCTCCACCCCCCAAACCCACCTAAACATTTCTAATATCTTAAAGTCACTAATTTTATGAACATTTGAACGTTTATACCACTAGAAATGCACTTGGATTTTTGACACAAGGAACACACGTGATGATTGTTGATGCTAGAAACAAGCATGTGATTACTGAATTTAAATGTTTCCTAGATAGAATATTACATGCATTATGACTTGGTTTGAAATATATGTTCAAGATCATGAACACAATGGTTTGGGATGAAAATACATGAAAACATCAATTTTTGAGAATCTCTCTCTCTCTATCTCTCTCTCTCTCTCTCTATATATATATATATATCATTAGTTTTTTATATGATGAACAATTCCTTCTCCATGAAAATTTAGACACATATAAGTTTCATTGTGTAGATTCCAAATATATAATTTTTTCAAAAAACTAATAGTTTTTACTATTTCTTTATATGTTTCTCTTGACATATATCAAAACATTTAAAAACATCCCTCGTATATTTCAGCTATTAAAAAAAATGTATGGTGATCTAAAAGACATTAAGACCTAAAATATTAAAAGTTGGGATTGTTTGATAATGTTAAGATACTCTTACGTTTCCTTAATGAAGGGACTTGTAATATCAAAAATACAATGACTTTCATAGTTTGAAAATAAATAAATTTATTATTACAAATTTTTACATAATAGTTATCAACAAGAATAATATGACTTGTACACCTCTTGAAATTTATGTTCCAATATTCTTTCATTGATATACTCAAGGGTGCATTAAAGGAAACATATGTATTATAATTTTCATAAAAATTAACATAGAATTGTTAGAGAAACAAAAAATTCACATAAAAAATATATATAAATAAAAATTATATATAATAAAAGAGAATCCATTATCCTACTTTTCATATTTTTACATCATTAAATTCATTTTTTAAGTACCTCTTGCCATCCCTATAGGAAAGGGGGTAAAATAATATGAAGAACATGCACTTGAAATTTCAAATACTCTGTTAGATAAACTTGACCCAATGGTGGAGTTAAGGTTATGCCAATAGTTGTGGTTAATAGTTATGATTTTGGGAACCTGGTATTAGTGACTCATGCTATTAAGATCATGGAATTACATGTAGTTCAATTCATTCAAAGGCATGAGAACTCTCCATTATAATGATCTAGAGTTGAGCCATGGAAAATTAGGTTATCAACCGACTTGGTTGTGTTATAGCCAAGGACAACGATAGATCTATTGTTCGCTAGTTTCTCTCCTATTTATGGTTTTCCAAGGTAAATCATGGTGTATATGAATTTTTTATTGTTGATAAAGTATTTCATTTATTTATATCATAATGTTTTGAATATTAACAAGTGCTATGAAATCTGTGGTCGATGAGGATCCTTGAAGGAAGATCTATATAGTAAAGAGAATAATAAAAAGACTTTTCGAGTTTGAATCCAAGGAAGAAATACAATATAAGGATTGAAATGGAAATATCTAGAAAAATAAGAAATCAAGTTTTTAAACCACTATATTGACAAGATAAATAAATGGGTTTTCTTCTCATAGGGGGATGTTGTACACCACTATATCAGTTGCATACAATACATGTACTTTTGGACATGATGGTAGTTGGTGGTGAACACAGCATGAAAGAGTTATATGTTTCATCTCGTGAAATGTTTCCCATCAATTAAGTGTTCCCAAGGGTATAGTTCACTTCATAAACAAGAATGGTTGGGTGAGAAATGGCACATTGTACAAGCTAGAAAGGTTGCTTGAGCAATGGATTGATGAGGAGTAAGAATAAAATAAATAATTAAATGAAAGAGTGATGTCGACAGAGGAGACAAAAGCACAAGTGGAGTCTCTTAGGGTTAAAAGAAATCATTTTGGAAGAGGGAGAAATAAATAAACCCTTTCCTGTAACCCAGGTTTTTTCTCTTCTTTGAATTTCACAACAAGGAGGAACGTCAATTGATAGAATTCGGTGGTATGTTATTTATGTTGTTTTCCAAGGTGATTTTCATACAATACAAGCTACATGATAATGATGTTGGGATGTGAGTATTTATGTAAATTATTGTTACCAAAATGGATGGATCCCTGGGGAGGGAAATTATCCAATTTTTCATTGGAGATGCATCAATTCCTTATGTTTTGGCTCCCAAAGGCGATCGTCTAGGTGCTTTTCAAACATACGTTCTATCCAGTGTCATTCAACCTCTAGCTAATTGTGTTCTAGGTTTTAATGGCCTTATTTTTGAGAAATTTTCTTTAATATTTCATGAAAATGGAGACGACAAGTTTTTTTTCTGGAATTCTTGAGTTGAACTTCGACTTCAAGCTATTGAAGTCAGAGCTTCCTATGAATTTTCCAAATCTGAATTTGTATCCCTTGGAAGTAGTCTTTCAAGAGAAGAAAAGACAGATGTTGGTTTTCTCATCAAGTGAAATGTGACCATGCAAGCCTAGGGTAAAACTGGTTATGAGCGTAACATCTAGTGTACGAGAAAGGCCAGGGTTGTAATTCTAACACGTGAAAGGTGAGAATATTTTCTTTTGAATTGATAATTCATATTCTCATAAGTATGGTGTAAATTCCTTAAAAAAAAATTAAATTAGAAATAATTAATTCAAGGGAGTTGGAAAGGATTTTAAAATATAAAAGTCAAAATTTTGAAGAGATTTTAGAATCCTAGTGGTAGCCATCAATGGCAACCATCATTGAATAAGATAAAGGAGTAGTCTTTAATTGGAATTTTTGGAGTTTTCGGTGGATATGTTGCCAAAATCTGATGAAAATATTTGTGGCCAAATATTCATTTGAGTTGTTTAAATGAATTCATATATAGATTAACACCCTCAAGTTTCACATGGAATTGCTATTTTGAATAGTTCACCTATCAAAATTTTTGATCCAGGTGATTTGAGAAATAGAAGTGGCCTTAAAATAGCTCAAAAATAAAATTCATCAGATTGAAGTGAAACTAGGATCATATCATAGTGTTTTTTTCCCTTATTCCAATATTGTGAATGACACTCAAATCAAAGTTTGTATGCTCAAGTTATAACTAGTCAATTTTTAGGTCAAACTAGGCCAAGTGGAAGTCACTAACAAGGAAACAATTTGGTGAAGGGACGTAGCATGGAAAATGATGGTCAGAAAGGGAAATTTGTTAGCCTCCTTAATTTTCCTAATAACCCTTAAAAACTGGTCTAAATTTTTTTGCTATTGTTATTATAATATATATATATATATATATATATATATATATATATATATATATTAAGGGGTGGAGGGCTACCACCCCCACCACCAGTGCCAATAAATATGGATACTATACATAATGGTTGGGTTGGTGCCTGCGACTTTGACCTGAGACCACGCCCACTATAACAATGACCAGTTAGAATGGATTTGACGAGGCTTGAACTCCTACCGACCATGTGGTTGGCTCGCCTGTTGTGGTGGATCCATAATTAAACACTGTTCAGCCCCCAATGGTTATACACTGACCATTTTAAAATCACACCAGAAACATATACTAAGTTAAGATATGTGTGGATTTGAACCCCTCACCCCATGGTAACCACTTATCACAATTCGCCAACGAACAACAGCCTCATTGGAGAATACGGTCGTTGAACTCCAATATAAACCTTACATTTTCCCATTCAACCAATGGTGGAGAATCAAAGCGGTAGAACCAAGAGCTTCTAGGGCTAGAGGAACCCTGTGTTGGGAATTGTGCTAGATGTTGAAAGATTCCTTTGGTGTCCAAAGGTGCTAGTTATTGAACGAGACAAGTTTATAGTCATGTTTACATTATTTCATGCCAGGAATCTAGCTGTGTACTCTATTTCTCCAGTTGAGGTCTCCATTTTCAGGCCATCACTAGAAGTGGAGGTATAAGGTGATAATTTTTGTAAAGATTATTATAACTTATTTATGCTTCCAATTTAATGAAAGATATTTCCCCACATTGAGCAGGGCTTGAAGATGTAGCCCACAATGGGTGAACTCTATAATAAAATATTCTTCTGTCTCTGAAATAAAGCTTGCTTATGATTTATGATTCTTTTCATGTGTTTAATTTACTTTGTTATATACACTCTTTTATATGTAATTCTGTATGCATGAATGAATTAATAAATATTGATCAATTTTTGTATCATAGAAGGTCTTCTTGATGCAAGTTGCATGAGTGAATTCTAACCACGAACAAGCTCCAGAAAGGCGAAGGAAAATTCAAATCCTTTGATACCGAAACGGGGAATTCACCACAAAGATGGAACATGACAGATGAGGATACACAAGCAGAAGAATATCAAAATTATCACAAGATCTTCTTTACTCTGGTAGATAAATTTGACAAGTTGTTTGCAGAATATGAGAAGAAAATCACACATGAGAAGAAATACCCTGATGATCATGCATCACTACACCATGGAGGTGGAGGAGAAAAGCATCCTCCTTCTCCATCCACCAAGGAAAGTTCTCCTTCTTCCTCCTATCATCATTCCAACATGCACCATAAAAACACATCTAAGAATCTTGTTTTTAAGTTAGATGTAAAGTTTGATTTTCCCATATATAATGGGGAATGTAATGTAGAGAAACTCAAAAATTCAAGTACACAAATTGAGGTTTATTTTCAGATTCAGCAGATCGAGAAGGATGAGGCCAAGATAGCATCCTTTTGCTTGAGTGGCACCACTCTCATTTGGTGGGAGTGCAAGTTGCAAAAAGGCAGCAAAGACTTTGGTAATCTCCTTTCTTCTTGGTCCAATTTTTTTCTACATTAAAATGTCAGTTTTATTCTTTAGGTTATCAAAAAAAGGCTTTAATAGAATGGCAATATTTGAGAGAAGGGAGGGGTCAAAATGTATAAAGCTTCAAAAAATATTTTAGGAAACAAGATTTGAATTTCAACATTCCACTTGATTCACTTGAGACTATAAAAAAATATATTAGTGCTTTACATAGTAACATCACACATTCTTTGTTATTGTTTGAGCCTATTGCTATTGATGCAACTAATTTGAAGGCCATTCACCTTGAAAGTGGGTGAAATAATGAGAAATAAGAGCAACCAAAGAAACTTTCTTTCAAACCACAAAATGGAAAGTTCAAAGGAAAAGGAAAGGGAGAGGACAAGAAGGAAGCTACAACCAAGAAGGAGGAAGTAGAAAAGCCATCTTGCAGACATTGCAAGAAGGAAGGCCATGATGATGAACATTGTTGGAAGTTGCATATGGAGTTGAAACCAAAGATATTTGGTGGAAAGAACAAGAAAAATACAGTGACAATCGTACAGCAAGACCTTCAATCCAATTTCAGTGACAAAACAGAGATCATAGAAATGGGAATACAAGGTAACCTTTCTCTTCATGCTAATGAAAATTTTGTATTACATGCAAGTAAAATTTATTCAAATGAGTCTCTTTTAATGAATGAAAAGAGGAATTAATTGTTCCACATTAGATTCATAATGAAACATACTAAAGTGGAAACCTTGCTCAGAAGTAAAATTGATTTCAAAATACTTGGTTAAGAAATTAGGATTGGAAACAAAGCCTCATATGAAACCCTACCCTCTTGGTTGGATGTGTGATAAATCCAAATTACATGTAACCAAACAATGTGAGGATAGATTTGTGATTGCATAAAAACTAGTGGATGAGGTTGATCTTGATGTTGTACATGTGGATATTTGTGGCATGGCACTGGGGAGTCCATATTTTTATAACAGGAAATCGTTTTTCTTTCACCATGAAAAAAAGTATCAAATCATGAAAGATGAGGTGGAATAAATCGTTAGAGCTCATCGTGCCAAAATTAGTGTCAGTCTTGTAAGTGCAGGTCGGATGAAGAGGTTAGTGAATTCTAGAAAAGGGTGCATGCTCATGTTTGTGAGAGAAAAAGATGTGAAGACATTTGAAGCTTTCCAAGGTTGTGATCCCACTCATAAAAATGAATTGTACGAATTTTTTTCTAGATATGAAGAGATTTTTTAGGAACCAAGTGGGGTTCCTCCAAAGCATGAGATTTAGCATGAGATTCACTTCCATTAGGATACTTCTTTACCCAACATTCATATGTACAAGTTGTCATCCATTGAGATGGAGGAGATAAAGAAACAAGTGCAGGAATTGTTGGACTAAGGGGTCATAATACCAAGTTCTTCCCCATGTGGTTCACCTATTGTGTTGGTTCCATAGAAATATGGCACATGGAGGATTTGCGTGGACTAAAGAGCACTCCATAAAATAACAGTGAAGAATAGGTACCCTCTCCCTCGCATTGATGATTTGTTAGATCAATTGAAAGATGTTTTCTATTTCACAAAATTGGGCTTGTGAAATGGCTATCATTAGGTGATTATTGTAGAATAGGATGTATGGAAGACTGCATTCAAAACAAAACAAGGGTTGTTTGAATGGTTGGTAATGTCATTCAGACTATGCAATGCTCCAACCCCATTCATGAGGGTGATGAATGATATTTTTATACCTTTTCTTGATGATTTTTTACTTATGTATCTTTATTACATTCTCCTTTACTGTTGGACACCTAATCCTCTATGGGTAGGTGTGGAAGGAGAACAGTCACAAATGGAGTCCAAGTGACCTTGGAATGTGGAATCCAAGGGTCACACCTAATGTACTATAAAAGCACATATATGGTTAATAGTAAAGGATCTCACGCTTATCCTTCAGCTCTGTCTATGTGTGTTTATTGTCATGTGTATTTACCATGGGTGTCTAACATGGTATTAGAGCCATGATGTGTGGCCTTTGATTTCTAAATCACTAATTGAGTAGTTTTGCGCTTATGTATTAGGTTCTCTGCTCTACAATCTATTATTTCTCTTCTAACGCTATAAAATCTGCCAATACTTGTCACACCTCCCATTTTACTTCCCAATTTTTTTTTTTTTCATCTATTCTAATTGGTTCTAGAAGGGGATTATGCTAGTCTTTTGTCGATTTGATTTGTTCAGAATGTTTTCCCCAATTTATAATTGCTTCCATGTATTAATTATATTCCACTACTCATGAGTAAATTTGATTTGTAACCCATATGGAATTTAATTAACTTTGTAACACTCTTAAGTATAATTGTTTTAACCATGAAAGGGTTTATATATATATATATTCCACCCATTTATATGTCCCACCTTGGATTGTAATGGTTTGTCATAGTCATATGCTTAAGGGATATAGACGGAAATCATTTTGTCCCATATGTTAACTATGTTTGTGTTGGTTCATGGAGCTTATATGCAATCACTTCGATTTATAAATCCACGTTTTCACTTGTGGATGGCGTATGTCTCATGGGGAAATTGACTTGACCTATGTTATTTATTCCTGTGTACATAGTACCCCGTCGACCTAATTGCCCTCTCGTCCTCGTTCCTATTTCAAATTGGTTCATTCATGGTGTTGGCCTCCACGTAATCCAAGTTTTGTAAATGGATTCATCATGTATGTTAAGGGAGACGGAACGTCAGGGTCCACACAAGCTCACACAAAATGTTTACTCTCCGTCGCATAGATTGTAACAATCCTCTGTCCATTGGTGGTCACGTGGATTCGGTCCACGTCGTTATGGGTTCTTCTCGTCACCCTACCTTGTCGCTCAAGCGAAATCTATGACACAGTCAGCCCGATTCGACATTAAATTGCATTACTTGTTAGGTTATACCTGGAACAGAGGATGTACCTTGCGCATTAATACGTTGATCCGTGGCTTCTTCCATCAGATCTTGCCAGTTGGATGACGCAGATTCATTCTAGGCTTTAGGGTTATATTGACTCACTCCGGATATAAATTTTCCAAGTTACTTCGTTCAGGAGTTCTTTTTCCTTTGGGCGCGTCTGGGGTGTTGCTTGACAGAGAATTTTTTTTTTTTTTTTACGCCATAGCCACTGCACAAAACCCGGCTCTGCCCTTGGCATGCCTCCAGACTAGCGTGGACAAATCAGGTATGAAATTTTCATAGATTGGGAATTTTCCAATTCGTCTCTTATTATTTAACATCGCTTCACTCTTTTGATTGAAATTTACGCTCCTTTCTCTTTGAGCCATTGCTGTGAGTATTGGCCTTAGATGAACCATATGCCATCGTATTGCTCCAAGTTTATTTGCATCCCCCACTTGTTAAGACTTCTCCGCCTCTCTCATTTTACTATGTTTCTTTGCAGAGAATTGGGTTATTTCGCTTTCCAAGTTTTCGATGGTGCGCGGGGTGAGTTTATGCGATTGGTATTGTCTTCGGCGACTTCTCCAGAGTTCGTTCTGACCGACTGCTCTGGTCTTCAGAAGTTATTCTCTACCTTACACTCGTCGATGGTTCCTCGGGGTTATTTCTCCGGCGCTAGAGCGACGCTCTGGTTCATTTTTCTTCTTGACCTATGTAGGGTGCAAATCCTACTAATTGGAAAAGGCTAACTTCGTTATTCGATTTTGAACATCAACCTTCATTATTTATTTATTGATGACAATTTTATATTTCCTATTTAGGTGTAACAGGCTATGGATGGATTTCAATTTCTACCTCACCAGGTACTATCATTTTTCTCAGTCCTCTTTTTGTCCTAGTGCACATTCATCCTACTTATTACGTTTAGCATTGAAACTAAATTGGGTCGTTGACCTATGCAGGTAATATAAGATTTGCGTATTGCTGTCTTATAATGACACAGATAGTAATAGCGGCCTTTGACATTAACGTTGGCTTCGTTTTCCCCTTGCAGGTCGGTATTCACCGAACACTAGTTAAAGGGAATCCGTATAGCTCTGTAGTGCTTGCTAGACAGCTTAAACATTTTTATTAATGAAGTTGTATAAGTTTGGACAATTCAAACTATTAAGTCTTGACTTGAATATTTATGTATGTCTGCTCCAGTGGCCTTTTGAGACAGTCCTCAAGCCACAGGAATTTATCCTCATTTAGACTTTTTTTTAGTATATATGTATCTCGGTCATGATACCCACATGCTAATCTCATAGATTTATATCACTTTGCAACTTTCAGATCATGTCTTCGTTTACGAACCTCGGGAAATGTATTGTTTTCTTTCCCTATTGGAATTCAGTTGCATGTATTCTTATTCCTAAATTTTATTATAGTGTTCAATAATGGTTCGGTCTATATCCTTCTTTGTATGTAGGAAGGTTTTCTTGTACCATACCGTGTGTATGAAATTCTCATACCACATTGGTCTATAGTTTTAATAGTAGCAATAGCTAAGTATCTTCAATACTTCTTGAAAATAGTACAACATATCACCATTTCTATTTTATACCCTTGTTATTAATTTGCACAGGATATTTGTCTAAATTATCTACAGGTGGTGTATGACTAGGTATCTCTATTTTTATGTTTAGAAGACATTTGTATTTATAATCTACTATTTTAACCCCTTGACTTGAGTGCATATAATAGACTAGGATACCTATACCTCAATATTCCATACTATGGTGCATATGCATGTTGGTTATTTTCGTAACTATCTTTTGTCTTTTAATTCTGTTCTCTAGTATTAGAATGGTTCCATAAGATAACTATCAATGAGCAGTCTCTTGCAATTCCACAGTTGTTTTCTTTTTCTATAGTATTGGCTGCTACATGAAAAATAAATTGACTATTGAGTTCGGGTTATGTATGAACGATGTGCTAACCCTAAAATCAGTCTATACAATCTCTACTTTCATTCTTTAATACACAGTGAATTTTACAATTCATCTCCTGCTATTTCCCAATATAGTACAGGCAACTCATATTTCTCTCTCCTATGTTTATATATATTATATTCGTTCTACGAAATAGAATCAGATTAAAGCTAATTTACAAATTTTTCCTGTGGAGAAATAAGTATCCTCAGATTTAAACCAACACTGGTTTAGATATTCTGTTGGATTCTACTCCACAGAATTAGTTCTACAACTATGCAGAATTTTCAAGGGTGCATTCCTTATGATTGATTCTGTTAAATGTAATATTTAAATTCTAGTACACAGTTAAATTTTATATGTAACCAATTCATACTATATGAAGTGAACACACTAATAAATTTAGAGACATACCACTCATGCAATTGACCAACCTCCCAACCTTAGAGTCCTTCTGTCTCCCAGAACTCACCCCCGAGCTGAGATCCTTTCCTATATCAGATCCACCTCTAATCTGTTTAGGAGCAGCTTATTTAAGCTATTGGTCCCCAAAGCATGTTTCTAATTCTGCGTCCAGAATCTCATGATGCTTTTCTTCCTGTTTTCCTAGGCTTCCCATTTTAGGGATTCTTTAAAGCTGTTTTAAGCTTTTCCTCAGCTTTTCCAGCTTTTTACCTCTTCCCAACTACTTTCCTCATCATTGGGGAAATTCATATTTTTCCTCAAAAATCTAAATTTAAAATAATTTCTTTCAAGGATTTTTGAAATATTGTGGGGAAATATTTGCCTCATCCATCCTCATGGATTTAGCAAGTGATCTCATAAATCTCATTTTGGCCAATCTGCACAACATCATTTTTATTTATTTCCTCAATTAAATATTTAATTACATTCACAATTTATTTATCCTTTGGGGTCCACTCCCCTTAATATTAAAGTTCAAATGCCTAGCTTTGAAATTCAAACACATGAATTGGGGGTGTTACATATTCCCCCTCTGAAAATAAACACTGTCCTCGGTGTTGTTATTCAACTACTAGAGTTCATTTTGCAAATAAAAATGGATATTTTTCCATCATTTTAGCTTCTCTTTCCCAGGTAGCTTCTTCAGCAGTAAAGTTCTTCCACTGCACCTTTACTCTTGCTACCATTCGGTTCCTCAATTCAATTTATTCCCGCTCCAATATTTGAAGCAGTTCTGGCAGAAACTCCCCTTCTGGTTCCACCTGTACAACATTCCAATCAACTATGTGAGAAGCATCATGCACATATCTCTTTAATAACGAAACATGAAACGCATCATGAACTCTAACATGGGGTGGTAAGGCCAGCTTATAAGCCACTAGTCCCACCCTTTCTAATACTTCAAAAGGACCACAGTATCTAGGAGCCAGTTTGGCACAACTTCCAGCATAAAGAGTGCTCTTTTTGGGTTTAATATGCAAATACACATGCTCCCCCACTTTTAACTCTCGGTGCACTCTTTTCTTATCAGCATAGTTCTTCTGGCGATCTTGTGCTGTCTTGATGTTTCTTTGTATCTGTTTGACAATTCTTTCCATCTCTTGTAAAGCATCTGGTCCCAACATTAGTTTATCTTCTGGCTAACTTCAGCTCAATGGGGTACGACACTTCCTTCCATACAGTGCCTCAAACGGACTCATTTGGAAGGAGGATTGATAGCTGTTATTATAGGCAAATTCAGCTAAATGCAAGTAATCTTCCCACTTTGAGGGTCTATCCATCACATACATTCACAGCATGTCCTCCAAAATTTGATTAGTTCTTTCCGTTTGACCATCTGTCTGAGGGTGGTAAGCAGTACTAAAATTAAATTTAGTACCCATCCCTCCAAATAGTCCTTTCCAAAAAGCTGCTGTAAACTTAGCATCTCGATCAGAAATAATCACCTTTGGAACCCCATGGAGTCTTACTACCTCCTTCAAGAACACATTCGCTACTTGAGCTGTTTCGAAGGTAGATTTCACTAGTATAAAATGGGCAGCTTTTGTTAAAGTGTCTACTACCACCATTACTGAATCATGTTGGTGTTTGGTTTTGGGTAACCCTGTTATGAAATCCATGGAAATGGTATCCCACTTCCATTCTGCAATCGGCAAGGGGTTTAAAAGACCCGCAAGATGCTGATGTTCAACTTTAACTAGTTGACATTCCATTCATCTAGCTAAATATTCTGCTACATCTCTTTTCATTCCTGGCCAAAACAACTTCTTTTTCAAGGCTGTTAACATTTTCTGATATCCTGGATGTCCTGCATAGGGCTGTTTGTGATATTCATCTAGAATTTCTTTTTTCAAGGACTCCACATTTGGAATATATAATCTGTTCTTATAGTAGATCAGTCCTTTTTGGTTTTGATTGAATTCAGTTTTCTCCTTCTTCAGTTGTTTTACCAGTAGAACTTCATAATTTGGATCCTGGTTAGCTGCCTTTTTCACTAAGTCTTTTACATCGATCTGAGCACTACTTCCAATGCTATTGATATTCTGACAAGCATTTCTACTCAATGCATCAGCAATTTTATTTTCTTTCCCTCTGATATGTTTTATGTCCGTATCAAATTCACTTAGAAAAGACAGCCATCTGGCTTGTCTAGCATTCAAATCAGTTTGGGAAAAGAAATATTTGAGACTAATATGATCAGTCATCAATGTAAAGTTTTTTCCAAGAAGATAGTGTTGCCACATTTTTAAAGCATGGATAACAGCTGCTAATTCTAAATCATAAGCACTATAATTCTGTTCATGTATCTTCAGTTTCCTAGATTCATAGGCAATAACTGAATTTTCCTGCAAAAGAACTCCTCCCACTCCCTCTCTACAGGCATCCGTACATACCACAAATTCTTTTTCAAGATCTGCAATCTTCAGTATAGGGGCTGTAGTAAGTTTCAGTTTTAATTGGTCAAAACTGTTTTGGCATTTTTCAGTCCACTCAAATTTAACACCTTTCCTTTGTAATGACGTGATGGGATGTGCTATGGCAGAAAACCTCTCGACAAATCTGCGATAATAGCCAGCAATCCCCATAAATGATCTCACTGTTGAAACATCAGTTGGCACAGGCCATTCTTTAATTGCCTTTATCTTTTCAGGATCAACAGCAAGGCCTTGTTCAGAAATAATATGATCCAAATATTGGATCTTATCTTTATAAAAATCACATTTGCTAAACTTGGCATATAACTGGTTTTCCTTCAGAGTTTGCAATACTATCCTCAAGTGTTCTTTATGTTCCTCTTCACTTTTTGAGTAGACTAAGATATCATCTATGAACAGAAGGACAAATTTATCCAAGTACTTGTTTAACACACTGTTCATTAGGCACATAAATGTGGCAGGGGCATTTGTCAAACCAAAAGGTAGGACTACAAATTCGTAATGACCATACCTGGTTCGAAAGGCTATTTTGCTGATGTCTTCTTCTTTAATTCTAAGCTGGTGATAACCAGTCCTTAGATCAATCTTCGAAAATACTGAAGCTCCCCTCACTTGATCAAAAAAATAATCAATTCTAGGTAAAGGGTATCTATTCTTAATGGTCAACTTATTCAATTGACGATAATCAATACACATCCAAAAAGTTCCATCTTTCTTTTTCACGAACAACACCAATGCTCCTCAAGGAGACACACTCGGTCTGATATACCCTTTATCTAACAGTTCTTGCAATTGCATTTTCAGTTCCATTAGTTCAGGGGGACTCATTCGATAAGGCACTCGGGAGATAGGTGTTGCTCCCGGCACCAGATCAATTGAGAAGTCAATCTCTCTTTTAGGGGGAAGATGAGGGATTTCATCTGGAAAAACTTCTTTAAATTCCCTTATCACTGGTAATACATCCAGCAAGTTTTTTTTAGTTTTCTGTTCAATTTCTTCTACATGTACTGCATAAACTTGATATCCTTTTCTAGCTGTTCTTTTTAATTGCAATGCTGAAATTTGTCTTACAGAGATAGGTTTTGGTTTTCCTTTGAGAATAAAAGGTTTCCCTTCCTCATCTACACAAAGCAACGTTTTATCCCAGTAGTTCATCAAAGCTTTCTTCTTTTCCAGCCAGTCCATTCCTATCAGTAGGTCATATGAACCTAAGGGCAAAATGTTCAAATTTACCTCTATTTGAAAATCATCTAATTGGATTGCTGTTCAGGGCAGTTTATATGTTACCTTTCTCTTAGTTCCAGTGGCCAGCTGTACCAACCATGACTGTTGAAATTTTTCAGTTTTTAAGTTACATTTTTCTACAATCTTTGGACTAATGTAACTCAAAGAAGCACCCAGATCAATCAGAACAGTAACAGATAGGTCAGAAATCTTACCCTCCATTTCCACCATGGTTGCTTGATGTTCTGCTTGCCGATTTTCCAAAGTTGCACTGATAGTTGGTATATTTCGGGCTATATCATTTACTGTAGTGGCTTCTCGATCTCTCATAATCATCTGAATTTTTCGATGGGGACAATCTCTCAATAGATGGGGTTCTCCACATCCCCAGCATTTCAGGGGTTCTCTCATTTTCACTGTGCCCTCCTTCTTACTGTCTCCATCTATTTGTTTTGAGGCCACTTGGGACTGAGCAGTTTGACTTTCTTTGGGTTTATTAAACTTTTTCCGCTGATGATATCTGCCAAAATTCTTCAAATAGGCTGGTTTCTGTTTCCTCCCTTTGAACACATTCTTATTTACCCAGCTTTTCCCTTGTTCATTTTTTCTTTTGAACTGTTGGTAACATAATCTGGCTTTTCTAACAGCTTCGTCCATTGTTTTTTGGTTGTCAGACTCGATTTTCTCTTTGTATATAGCAGGCAAACAATTCAGAAACCTTTGTACTTTTGCCTTTTCTTCCCTTATGTAGGGTACATATCTCAGCAGATTTGTAAACTTAGTAACAAAATCATCAATAGTGAGTTGTCCTAGTCTAAGTTCATTAAATTCTTTGGCTTTATCGTCATAGTAACGTTCATTTAGGTAGCGATTTTTGAACTTAACCTGGAAATCTTCCCAGGTGACTGTCTTTTCATCAATGGCATGCACCATTTTTGTCTCCTCCCACCACAAGTTAGCCTTACCTTGTAGCTGGTAAACAGCTAATCTTGCCTTCAGATTGCTTTCATATTCATAGACCTTGAAATACTTAATCATATTCAGCAACCAGGCTTCAACATCTTCCTCCTTCTCCCCATCATAGGAAGGAGGTTTAATCTTTTGGAATTCTTCCTGTAATTCCTTTTTCTGTTTATTCTGATGCCTAACAGCATCTTCCTCATCAGACTCATCAGTTTTCCTCTTTTTGGAACCTTCGCCTTCTTGGCTGTTCCGCGAAGTTAATTCTCTAATGAGCTTTTCCTGTTCCTCACTGGCTAATGACAACCTGTCATTCTCTCTTTTTATCTCAGCCAACTCTTGTTGCAATTCCCGCAACATAGCCATCATGGGCGCATTGGGATCTAGTGCATTATCCTCATCACACAGATCAACATAGATTTCACCACGTTCTGCCATTTCAGCACCACTGTACACTACACAACACAGATCAGCGAAAATACAAATATAAATTTTTCTTTTTATTTTTTTTTTCACAAAATCAATTTATACAGTGATCACACAGCAACCGTGAGCACAATGTCACCAGCCCAGTTTTATAACTTGGGCTCTGATACCATTTGTCACACCTCCCATTTTACTTCCCAAATTATTTTTTTTCATCTATTCTAACTGGTTCTAGCAGGGGATTATGCTAGTCTTTTGTCAATTTGATTTGTTCAGAATGTTTTCCCCAATTTCTAATTGCTTCCATGTATTAATTATATTCCACTACTCATGAATAAATTTGATTTGTAACCCATATGGAATTTAATTAACTTTGTAACACTCTTAAGTCTAATTGTTTTAACCATGAATGGGTTTATATATATATATTCCACCCCTTTATATGTCCCACCTTGGATTGTAATGGTTTGTCATAGTCGTATGCTTAAGGGATATAGACGGAAATCATTTTGTCCCATATGTTAACTATGTTTGTGTTGGTTCATGGAGCTTATATGCAATCACTTCGATTTATAAATCCACGTTTTCACTTGTGGATGGCGTATGTCTCATGGGGAAATTGACTAGACCTATGTTATTTATTCTTGTGTACACAGTACCCCGTCAACTTAATTGCCCTCAGGTCCTCGTTCCTATTTCAAATTGGTTCATTCATGGTGTTGGCCTCCACGTAATCCAAGTTTTGTAAATGGATTCATCGTGTATGTTAAAGGAGACAGAACGTCAGGGTCCACGCAAGCTCACACAAAATGTTTAGTCTCCGTCGCATAGATTGTAACAGTCCTCTGTCCATTGGTGGTCACGTGGATTCGGTCCACGTCGTTATGGGTTCTTCTCGTCACCCTACCTTGTCGCTCAAGTGAAATCTATGACAAAGTCAGCCCGATTCGACATTAAATTGCATTAATTATTAGGTTATACCTGGAACGAAGGATGTACCTTGCGCATTAATACGTCAATCTGTGGCTTCTTCCATCAGATCTTGCCAGTTGGACGAGGTAGATTCATTCTAGGCTTTAGGGTTATATTGACTCACTCCGGATATAAATTTTCTAGGTTACTTCGTTCAGGAGTTCTTTTTCCTT
The DNA here is from genome assembly GCA_034641835.2 of Pinus albicaulis. Classification (NCBI taxonomy): domain Eukaryota; kingdom Viridiplantae; phylum Streptophyta; class Pinopsida; order Pinales; family Pinaceae; genus Pinus; species Pinus albicaulis. The sequence goes on along the minus strand of CM076580.1, from coordinate 1,332,719,527 downwards.
TCGGCACGTCTGGGGTGTTTCTTGACAGAGATTTTTTTTTTTTTTTTGACGCCATAGCCACTGCACAGAACTCGGCTCTGCCCTTGGTGTGTCTCCAAACTAGCATGGACAAATCAGGTATGAAATTATTTTAGATTGGGAATTTTCCAGTTCGGCTCTTATTATTTAACATCGCTTCACTCTTCTGATTGAAATTTACGCTCCTTTCTCTTTGAGCCATTGCTGTGAGTATTGGCCTTAGATGAACCATATGCCATCGTATTGCTCCAAGTTTATTTGAATCCCCCACTTGTTAAGACTTCTCCGCCTCTCTCATTTTATCATGTTGCTTTGCAGAGAATTGGGTTATTTCGCTTTCCAAGTTTTCGATGGTGCGCGGGGTGAGTTTATGCGATTGGTATTGTCTTCTGCGACTTCTCCAGAGTTCGTTCTGACCGACTGCTCTGGTCCTCAGAAGTTATTCTCTACCTTACACTCGTCGATGGTTCCTCGGGGTTATTTCTCCGGTGCTAGAGCGATGGTCTGGTTCGTTTTTCTTCTTGACCTCTGTAGGGCGCAACTCCTACTAATTGGAAAAGGCTAACTTCGTTATTCGATTTTGAACATCAACCTTCATTATTTATTTACTGATGACAATTTTCTATTTCCTATTTATGCGTAACAGGCTATGGATGGATTTCAATTTCTACCTCACCAGGTACTATCATTTTTATCAGTCCTCTTTTTGTCCTAGCGCACATTCATCCTACTTATTACGTTTAGCGTTGAAACTAACTTGGGTCGTTGACCTGTGCAGGTAATATAAGATTTGCGTCTTTCTCTCTTATATTGACACAGAGAGTAATAGCGGCCTTTGACATTAACGTTGGCTTTGTTTCCCCTTGCAGGTCGGTATTCACCGAACACTCGTTAAAGGGAATCCGTATAGCTCTGTAGCGCTTGTTAGACAACTTAAAATTTTTATTAATGAAGTTGTATAAGTTTGGACAGTTCAAACTGTTAAGTCTCGACTTGAATATTTATTTATGTTTGCTCCAGTGGCTTTTTGAGACAGTCCTCAAGCCATAGGGATTTATACTCGTTTAGATTTTTGTATATATGTATCTCCGTCATGATACCCACATGCTAATCTCATAGATTTATATCTCTTTGCAACTTTCAGATCATGTCTTCGTTTACGAACCTCGGGAGTTGTACTATTTTCTTTCCATATTGGAATTCAGTTGCATGTATTCTTATTCCTAAATTTTATTATAGTTTTCAGCAATGGTTCGATATATATCCTTCTTTGTATTTAAGAAGGCTTTCTTGTACCATGCCTTGTGTATGAAATTCTCATACCACACTAGTGTATAGTTTTAATAGTAGCAGTCGCTAGGTATCTTCAATACTTCTTGAAAATAGTACAACATATCACCATTTCTATTTTATACCCTTCTTATTAATTTGCACAGGATGTTTGTCTAAATTATCTACAGGTGGTGTATGAATATGTATCTCTATTTTTATGTTTAGAAGACATTTGTATTTCTAATCCACTATCTTACTCCCTTGACTTGAGTGCATATAATAGACTAGGATACATATACTTCAATATGCCATGTTGTGGTGCATATGCATGTTAGTTATGTACATAACTATCTTTTGTCTTTTAATTCTGTTCTCTAGTATTAGAATGGTTCTATAAGATAACTATCAATGAGCAGTCTCTTGAAATTCCATAGTTGTTTTATTTTGCTATAGTATTGGCTGCTTACATGCAAAATAAATTGATGATGGAGTTCTGGTTATGTATGAACGATGTGCAGACCCTAAAATCATTCTATACAATCTATACTTTCATTCTTTAATACACAGTGAAATTTACAATTCATCTCCTGCTATTTCCCAATATAGTACAGGAAACTCAGATTTCTCTCTCCTATGTTTATATATTAGAATCATTCTATGAAACAGAAGCATATTAAAGCTAATTTACAAATTTTTCCTGTGGAGAAATAAGTATCCTCAGATTTAAACCAACACTGGTTTAGAGATTCTGTTGGATTCTACTCCACAGATTTAGTTCTACAACTATGCAGAACTTTCAAGGCTACATTCCTTATGATTGATTCTGTTAAATGTAGAATTTATATTCTAATATACAATTAACTTTTATATGTAACCAATTCATACTATATGAAGTAAACACACTAATAAATTTAGAGACATACCACTCATGCAATTGACCAACCTCCCAACCTTAGAGTCCTTCTGTCCCCCAGAACTCACCCCCGAGCTGAGATACTTTCCTATATCAAATCCACCTCTAATCTGTTTAGGAGCAGCTTATTTAAGCTATTGGTCCACAAAGCATGTTTCTAATTCTGCGTCCAAAATCTCAGGATGCTTTTCTTCCTGTTTGCCTAGGCTTCCCATTTTAGGGATTCTTTAAAGCTGTTTTAAGCTTTTCCTCAGCTTTTCCAGCTTTTTACCTCTTCCCAACTACTTTCCTCATCATTGGGGAAATTCAGATTTTTCCTCAAAAATCTAAACTTAAAATAATTTCTTTCAAGGATTTTTTGAAAGATGGTGGGGAATTATTTGCCTTATCCATCCTCATGGATTTAGCAAGTGATATCATAAATCTTATTTTGGCCAATCTGCACAACATCATTTTTTTCTTTATTTCCTCAAGTAAATATTTAATTACATTCACAATTTATTTATCCTTTGGGGTCCACTCACCTTAGGATTTAAAGTTCAAATGTCTAGCTTTGAAATTCAAACACATGAATTGGGGGTGTTACAATACTCCTGCCTCTATTCAACATTTATGAAAAATGGCACATCTGCATTATTCCCTACTATTTTCTTCCCATTACAGGCTATCCCTATGCGTTCTCTCCATATGTTCATTGAATGTCATGGTATGTGCATCAACTATGGTATGCACTAATTTTCTGCATGGCCGAGTAGTGGAAATTTTTTATATGTATTTCCATTGATATATCTCTTGGGGTGTTGGCAGTTTTATTTCAATGAATGAATCCTATGCATTATTTTTGAAGGCCGGTGTATATAGGTTATCTGTGCTAAAATATGGTCAAAGCTCTGCGTTAAAAATCATTGAATGCTTGGAAGGTTTATTGGAACTTGGAATGTGTGGTGAAGCTTATGTGTCGAGTTCAAAGTTGAAGCAATTGTGCATTCTTTGTGCATTAAAAGGGTCGATCATTTTTTTTTATGGTTTTTTCTCTTAACTTGTCCCCTTTATATGTTGCAAATTAACGCTAAATTGGAGAAAAAGAAGTCGATTATTGTGTATCTCTCATTGATTCATTTGTGTGCTACGTTGGACCTATATTGGTGCTAAACGATGCTTTTTGATCATGTGTTGAATGCATTGAAAACTGTGATCAAATATTTGCATTGAGTTGGAGAACCTTCAATTTTGTTGATTGAGATTCAACAACCACCGACGCGTTCACCTCCCGATTGTCTCGTCTCCAAATCTCGAGCACGTAGATGTGGCAATCACCTCTGCATTACAGAAAAAAGTGATGCTAATAGTCACCTCAACATAGGCTTCGATGTTATGCCATAAGTGACTGTTGTGCAATGGAAGAGTGTCGACTCCCTCGAACCTGTGCAGTGACAGAGCTCCCCCACGCTCACTTGCACTACCTCCCATTGTTTCTCAAGCATTGTTCTCGGCCCTCATTTCTGGCTCGTCACTCCCGCACCTCCTACTACCTCCCATCCCCTCACGCTCCTCGCAGCTCCCTCCAGCCCACCCCCCCCCAGTCCCTTCGGCTCCCCTCCATCTCCCATCCCCTCCACTTCCTGTCCCCACTCTGCCCGCACTCCCTCCACCCTCCGCTGCCTCCTCCCTCCACCGTCCACTGCCTCTACCATCCGCTACCTCCTCCCTTTGCCTACACTCCCTCCACTCCCTCCCTTCCGCCTGCTCCCTTTCATTCGCCCTGCTCAGATCCCTCCCTACCTCCCTCGGTTCCTCCTCCAACAGACATAGATTTGCAGAAATACATTCATAAATTGTATGAATATTCCATTGCAACAATTTCGACCTTCGCCTAGTAGAAAGCAGTAGCTACCGAACAACAATTAAGATTCGAAAAATTTCCAGGAGGTCGGTGAAGATTAAAATAATATATAAAAAATAAAAATTCTGTGTGGAATGAAGCATCATGTAGAAGCGTCGCAGACCATGCAATTGAAGTAGATGAGTTTCCCCACATTGGGATCTGAGAATTGGTAGTTGGTTATTTATTTTCCTGTTTCGGTGGTGATTCATAATATGCAACCATCCTATTTAGTGATCAGTAGTGCGTGCTTTGAGAAGTAAGTGAGCAATTTCTCCTCTTTAAATATACGGTGGACTGATTATCTCCATATGTCTTGGTTTATATATGTGTGATGGAACATTGGTACATATATATGATAGGCATATATTAATTGCACGTATGCATTGGAATGTCCCTCCATCTTCATTAAAACTCTGTGATGTGTTAATTCGTCAATATTTTTCCTATGCAATGGAGCATTATTGTCAATGAGATATTTGTGCATTGTTAAATTCTGGTCTTCATTGAATTTTGATACCAAATTCTAAACTATTGAGAATTCTTCAACATATCTATATGGAAGGTTGAAATTTAGAAGCCACTTTGATTTATTATAGCTAGAATAGAAATCTTTAGATCTATGTGAAATATATTGCAGATCAACGTGTGAAGTGAATTCAACAAACTTCGGAAACCATTGGTCCATGTTTCCAATTCTTCCCGTTCATTAAAGAAGGGATACAAATAGTTTAGTTGTATGAAGTGGTGAGTATTGCTCATTAGAGGTGCATTCTCTACAAATTAGAGTTGTTGGTGTAAAAAAGTTCTTTGAAGAAGAGAGAGATCATTTTCCTTAAAGGGTTATTGCATAGTGCTTTTTGCTCCACATTTACAAAATATTTTGCAGTGACATTGTGGGTGGATATTGCTTTTTAGTTGATAGTTGCAGTCAGTGTTTCAAGAGTAACTTTGAGTTGTTGAGAAAAATGGATAAAATCAATGATGCATTAGAGTTGTTGCATAACCTCATTCATTCCACTGTTCATGATATCAGAACGCTCTTTTTAATATTCAAACTTGCTTTCAAGATGCATAAGACAAGATTGAGTTTTTGCAATTGGAGTCTCAGCTCTAGCAAGATGAACTTTAGCAAAAGAGTCATCATTCTGAACCCATTTCTATTCAGAAAATTGAGAGGGAATCCCATCAGTAGCAAGAATATAAAGTTGCAGTCAATTCACATTAAGTTCCTTGTACAAGAGCATATTTACATGTAGATGCAGCAATTCAGTCTGCACTTCCCAAACCCATAATCAGACCTTGGGAAGAGATTTTCCATAACAAGCACATAACAGGTCTTGGATATGACAAAGAATTTTCCTTTCATATTCTTGACTACTCCAAGCCCATCAAATTTCAGAGTGTCGGATTTCTTTATGACAGTCCACATTCAGCTGTTTCAGATCCTGCTCCACTTCCACAACAACAACAACAATAGATTGTAAAATTCCAACACTATGATCGAGTTGGCCATTTGAAAGATCATTGTTTTGATCTTCACCCATGCCTGCACTGTTTTCGGCACACCCATCCTTCACACATATTCTTCAGAAACAAGCCTCCTGCAAAAACAAAGATTCATCTTGGATTTATCGCTTCTTGGCAATGGGCATCAACAACCAAGAAGATGTTTAAGTCGCATGTTAGAACTTTTTCTAATATATTGAACAATCTTACAGTTGAGTTTTCACCATCATCTCACCTTGTACCTGACAGGGGGGGAAATGGTGGTCATCTACAAGCTTCGAATTCACATCAAGTGAGCTTGAGCCACAACCTGTCATTCCAGATTCAGAGTTGTAGCCAGAGACACAGTAGTTCAAGCGAGCTTGAACCACAACTTGTCATTCCTGATTTAGAGTTGTAGCCAGAGACATGGATGCCCATGAGCATGCCTTTGGTTGGTGGACAGCCTTAAACCATCCATGCAAGGTTGACATTCTTCCTCTTCAAATAATTTGGAGCACTTCCTCTAGCATAAGACTTCAGATTCTTGCCAACCTTGGTAGAGTTTTAGGAAATGCATTAACAATTCCAGTGTTGGTGGTCATCCTTAAACCTTCATAGGTTGTAGAGCTCCGCCCTTCTAGGTTGAAGGTCTCCCTCTTCAAATATGAGGGACACTTCCTCTAGCAGAAGCCCTCATCTTCTTGTCAGATTTGGAAGAGTTCCAAGAACTGAAATAAGCATTGCGTTCTAGTGTTGGTGGTCATCCTTAAACCACCTCTTTATGCCAACATTTCAAAGAGTTGATTCAGCCTAAGTGCTATCATGCATATTCCGTAGATTTGTATTACAACTCTCTTCTTGGACTCACACATACCCCTTCGAATTAAGGGGGGGAAATGTTGGAAACCTAATCCTCTATGGGTAGGTGTGGAAGGAGAACAGTCACAAATGGAGTCCAAGTGACATTGGAATGCAGAATCTAAGGGTCACACCTAATTTACTATAAAATCAAATCTATGGTTAATAGTAAAGGATCTCACACTTATCCTTCAGTTCTGTCTATGTCTATTTATTGTCATTTGTATTTACCATGTGTGTTTAAAATTTATAGTAGGACATGGGAAGATCATGTGAGTCACACTAAAATAGTGCTTGATGTTTTTGAAAAAGAAAAACTCTGTGTCAAAATGTTTAAGTTTTAATTTGGTAAAACCTCTTTGGTTTACATATTCCACATTGTTGGATGTAGACAATTAAATATAGGTCGTTATAAAATTGTTGTGATTGTAAACTAGCCTAAACCTACCAATGTAACAAATATTTGTAGCTTTTTCGGTGCAGTTCAATACTGGAGAAGTTTCATTGCCAAATTATCTATCATTGCATCCCCCTTACATGCATTGATGAGTGTGAATGAAAACTTTTAGTGGGGAGGAGAGCATTAGAAAGCGTTTGATACACTGAAATAGAAGAGTAGCACCACACTAGCTTTTGCCTTACCTGACCTCCAAATCCCTTTCGAGATTGAAATAGATGCGAGTGGATACACCATGGGAGTAGTGTTGATGCATCATAGGAAACTTGTATGTTACCATTAAGAGACATTTTCCCAAATTGTTGTGAACTATCCCACATATGAAATGGAGTTGTATGCCTTGCTTCAAAGCATGAAGAAGTGGAAGCACTATCTAACTGGCAAGGAGACAATTATTCACCTAGATTGCCAACCATTGCTATAACTTGAGTCATAAACCAAGCTTGAACAGGCACGTCATTTCATACGGATTGGATTTCTCCAACATTTTTACTTGGTAATAAAATACAAGAAGGCCACCAACAAAAAATTGGAGGATATGCTTTCTCGCCCTCCTATTTATGCATCTATAGTTTTGCAAAATTTTTCTTTGTCTTTTGAAATTTATGCTGAACAGTATGTTGATGATGATTATTTTAAGGAGATTTATGAAAAAATTAGGCATGGATTGCAGGGAAAAATGTTGTACCATCTTGGAAAACTCTCTATTCTCACCAATGAAAGGATACATCTAATCATAAAGGCACACACTACTCTTGTGTTGGGTCATTTTGGTGTAGAAAATAGTTTATGTCATTTACACAATTTTTGTTACTGGCCTGACATGAAAAATATTGTGACTCGATATGTAAAGGTGTGTGTGTTGTGTTTATTTTTCTTTCCCTCTAATAGAAAACTAAGGCTCTACATTGCAGTCCCTATTCTGATTCGTCAATGGGGAAGTGTGTCAATGGATTTTGTAGGTGGTTTTCCTTTTTCTAAGAAAGGTCATGACTATTTTTATGTCGTTGTGGACTGATTTAGAAAAATGCGTGTCTTAATGCTTGCAAAAGGTAGGCCACTTCAGAGTAGACTGCTCAAATCTTCTTCCAATTTCTATGAGTACATTTTGGACTGCCCACATCCATTGTGTCTGATCAAGACTCTCACTTTATTAGATAGTTTTGGATGATTTTGTAGAGAATGATGGACACCAAACTAAAGTCGAGCATGACATTTCATACACAGACTGACAAAAAAACATAGGTGGTCAATCGCATAGTGGTACACTTACTCTGATGCTATTATGGCAAACTTCCCAAGTTGTGGGACGAGAATATTCCTTATGTGCAACATGCATATAACTAGGAGGTGTATTCATCCACTCAGAGCTCACCATTTGAGACATAATTTGACTATTTGCCAAAGGGTCCCTTAGATATCGTATTTGGGAGAGATGAATATTAAAGTGGGAAAGATGACAAGGAAAAAGTGTGGAATTTCATTCAACGGATTTAGATGATTCATCGAGTAGTGTAGGAGTAGATGGAGAAAAATCATGCTTGATACAAAGCTTGAAATGAAAACATTGATTTGATCGCCAATTCCAGGTTGGAGATAGGATGTGGCTCCACATTAGCAAATACATAATGAAATGGAAAGGAAAGAAGTTGAGAACAATCTAAGATGTCCCATTCACCATATTAGAGAAGATTCGATACAATTTTTTTTGTCTCAATTTTCTAGCATACATGCAGATGTATTCAATGGTGAACGTTGAAAACATGAATCTTTATGAGCCTCCTTTGGTCATGGGCAATGAAGAGGTTGGGAAAGTTCGTATAGTGGAAAAATTTTCAGCTGAATACTTGAAAAGGTACCAAAGGATATCATTGTTGATAGGAAGATGAAGACTTGAAGATAGGGAGATGGGGAGTAACTTTGTATTAGTTTTAATGGAATGCATCCAAGTAAGGCTTGATAGATAGAAAATTAGAAAGTGAGGGATAAATTACCTCACTTTCCAATTAAATGATAAATATTTTGGTGGTCTAAAACCTCATTAGCGGGGAGGAATGATTCAGGTGGCTCGATAAATAGAAGTGGCCTTAAAATAACTCAAAAATCAAAGCTATCATATTGAAGTGAAACCATGACAATATTGTAGAGCTCATTGCCCTAATTCCATCAATGTGAATGGAACTAAAATTTGATTTCTTATGCTCAAGTTAAATCCAGTCAAAGTAGGCCAAGTGGTAGTCACCAAAAAGGCAACTAGTGGGCAGAGGAATGGTGCACAAAAAATGACAGTCAGAAAGGGAAATATTTTTGTGTCCTTAATTTACCTAATAACCCTAAAAAATCGGTCGAAAATTTTTCGCTATTGTTATTATAAAAACAAAAAATATATATATTAAGGGGTTGTGAGCTACCATCCCCACCAAAAAATATGGCTATTTTACAAAATGGTTGGGTCAAGTCCCACGATATTGACCCGAGACACCACCTACCATAATAGCGAACATTTAGAATGGAGCTGGCAGGCTCGAACCCACGCCGACCATGTGGATGGTGTGCCCGTTGCAGTGTCTCCATAAATTAAACAATGTCAAACCTCCAATGGTTATCCACCGACCATTTTAAATTCACCCCATAACCACATTCGAAGTTCGGGTGGGCGGGGATTTGAACCCTGACCCCACAGTAACCACTTGCCACAATTCATCAATGGGCCATGACCCTGTTGGTAAATCCACTTGTCGAACTGCCATATAAACCTTACATTTCCCATTTGACCAATGATATAGGAGCATCGAAACCCTAAGATGGGGATCTTGCTAGATGCTGAAAATATTCCTTTGAGGTCAATAGGTGCCAGTATCATAAAGATACAAGTTTATAGTCATTTTTGCACGATTTTTCGCTAGGAATCCAATCGTGCAATCTCTTATTCCAGCTAGGGTCTCCATTTTCAGGCCATGACCAGAAGTGGAGGTATAAGGTGTTATATTTGTAAAGTTTCTTGTAATTTATTTCTACTAACAATTTAATGAAAGAGGCCTCCCCACGTTGAGTAGTGTCCGAAGACATAGCTGACACTAGGTGAAATATGTAATCAAATCGTCTTGTGTGTCTGATCTCATGTTCGTTGATGATTTCTGCTTCTTTCGATGTGTTTAAATTACTTGGTTATATACACTCTTTTATATGAAATTTTGTATGGATCCATAAAGTAAAAGTTTTGGATCACTTGTCATTTAATAATTTTTGTTTGGATTCTAGGCGAATGGGATTGGAAAATAAACTATGAAACTTCTGAAAATTATCACTTAAAGATTAATCGTTAAGAGAATAAATGCTACACAAAAATTTATGTGTAGAGATCCAACTGTCATAAGGACGGACCATAGAAGAAGCAACTATTGAATTTCCACGATCTTGGGTCTAGGATATATTCTTAAAATATCTGACGCTACTAAACCAAGAGTATTAATAGAACTACTTCCCACAGTAGATTATAAACAACAGTAAATCACACATGCACAAAATATGGACAAATTTTTACATTTTTCAACCCAAATTTGTAATATTAAACATCATATAATACAATAGTCTAGGGCTCCTATACCAAGGATAATGGCTCTCAATCATCCAATAGTACAAGGTACAAACTGGGGCTTGGTGTCAGTACATCAATGACCAATATGCCCTCAACAATATACTCTGACCATCTCGTTGACGTAGTCAACTCTATTAGCTCCTCTCGTTCATACCGTGTACCTACCCGGTCCTTCATCTCCTGATCTACAACTCCTGCCTCTATCAATGCTCCAAGTCCATATGACCACTACATCTCAGATATCAATTTCCTCACTAGTCGATTGTTCGTCCACCAAAGCATCAACACATCAAGGCTCTTGACCAGTTGTTCATAGCTCAACTTATGAAAAACTCTCAATATGCCCACTGCTGCTCCTCGGCTACTCAGGGACTTCAGCCCACTATGGTCTTCTTATGCTGCTCCTGTGAAGACCAACATAGAGCACTAATGGTTTCCACCTATCAGTGCAAGATGTCCATACCCACAATGAACACAGGCTAGGAGGATTTACCATCATCAACTGTAGAAGTCCTTCCCCACACACAAGTCTAGGGATGCGAAAACCGCTCTCGGTTGATCAAACCTTTGAGCTAAAAAGATGCCACTCTAGAAACCATGTAATTCCATGAAGATAGTTCACACAGGGCTCTAACTTGGGAACTATCACGGTGTCCCCCACCATACCATAAACTCCCAATCCATGTTCACACCCTGTCCACTCTCATGCTACCTCCAATAGTCCACGAGTGACCAAGTCTTGTTGTAGCATCTACTCCTAGTTAGGCCATCCAAACATGTAGGAGACCTTCACACATTGTTGCTAACATACTTTATCAACAATCCTCTTCTAGGACACTCATCCTCTAACATCCAATCATCAACCAAGGGTCCATCTAAAACTCACTATTTTTGTCCCCTTGTCTTGATTTTTGTGCTTCTAGAAGACTGGTTAGGAAACTCCAATAGCCCTAAACTTCCTCTCCATACTTGTGTTATCTTCTTCCAAAACACTGGTTCATTTTTTATCCATAGGAATCCAATTTTTTTGTAGGGTATGAGATTCCTTTTCAACGTATCTTATAGCCAACATGTACCAACCAACAACATGTAGCAGTGGAAAACAACATAGAAGAACCTATTTCCTGCTGCACTTTGTCCTGGAAACATGACAACTAGAGAGAGGGCCTCAACTATCCTTTCGTCTCTCATGAAAGGTATTCCCACATAGCTATAGAAAAATCCCCATTCTGCAACCATGTGACAGATATAACCCACAAAAAATAGCACATAAACATACTTCAAACTTACTTGGATTTTTGCAACCTGATCTAGTATATGAGACACCTTGATTATACCCACAAGCTCAGACTGAAGTCACCTTACTTGCGTCTTCGACCTTTTGCATAGAAGATCTACCAAAAAACGTAGAGAATATCCTAACAAAATCTCATTTTCACTATCTCCTTCATCTCGCTTCAGAACCACACTCAATTTCAAAGATAATTTTTATGGTGAATGCACTTTGGATGTGTCTAAATGCCTCACACTCAAACTATATTTATAGGCTTCAAGTGGCTCAAACGAAATAAATATGTCTGTTGTCATAATTTCACTTAACCAATAAGATAACCTTAACCTTGTGCCATAAGCCCATACACGATCTTCAAAAATTCATAACTCTTCAATGACAACTCAGAATCAGATGATTTTCAGTATTTTGGATTTTTATCGATGAGCACTATCATCCTCATCCATTACATGTTGAAAAACCATCACCATTTTATCCCAAAAATAGATTGGTGCAAAACCCCAGGCTTGGGTTTCAATCCCACAAGGCCATGTGTGGAGCTGTTGCCTCCAAAATCTTGATCTTTAAGGCTTGGAGTACCTTCCAAGCTAGAAATAAAAAATACACCCTCTTAGTGAGGGAGGTACTTCGAAGACTAGGAAGTAACCATCATCATCCGGTGACACTAGCCCATTTGTAGCCCATCTCTGTAGCATACCCTGTAGAATGAGCCTTATAATCTCAACCTCTATATCATCATATCTGAACTAGAAGATCCAAAACCTCCACTGGGCGGCCCCCTCTTAGTCTAGGCTCCCTTGGAGCCTACACGATCTCCACTATCTCAATCATTCAAGCATTGATCCTCTTGGATCAAATACCACTCATGCAAATCCCTCCAATCTCAGATATGAAACATCACGATCTGATGAAGACTCTAGCCTGCCAATATCCAATCCATCGCATGAAGCCATCTCAATCAACCTGATATTTTCCATGCAAAATAAATCCTTTATTTGTCCCAACCATCCATGATAAATCAACAGATGTCCATGATAAACAATCTACCCTACAAAAAACTGTTGTTCACTGGGCTCACCACCAATCCACCAGAACTCCCAGCCAATCTTGTTGCCAATCTAGTGAAGACCACATCTCCACATCTTTTGTTGGACCCTTTGCTCCATGATTGACACACCCACAAATCCCTCTGATTTTCTTGATTGTGCACACTCTGATTCACTATCCCTCAAAGTAGCTCATATACTCTATGTTGCCATGTTGAATTTCCATAATCTTCCGACTAGGATAGAGTCTTAAAATCTCTAACGCTACCAAACCAATAATCTCAACATAACTGCTTTTCACATATAAATACTAAAACAATAAATCACACTTGCACAAAATATAGACAACGTTTTACATTTTTCAACCAAACTTCATTATATTAAATAACATATAATATAACAATATAGGGCTCTTGTACCGGGGATAATGGCCCTCAATAATCCACTAGTACAAGATACAAGCTGGGGCTTAGTGTCAATACAGCGATGAAAAATATTCCCTCAATAATATACTATGGAAATGTGGCTGATGTAGTTGACCCTCTCAGCTCCTCTCGACCGTACCTTGTACCTACCCGATCCTTCGACTCTCGATCTGCAGCTCTTACCTCTATTAATTCTCCAAGTCCATATAACTATTGATCTTTGACTATCAATCTTCTCACTAGTTGATCGTTCATCCACGTATCAATGCATCTAGACTCTTGTCGAGTTGTTCACAACTCCACTTTTGAGCAAGTCTGAATCTGCCCATTGCTTCTCCTAAGCTACTTAGGGACTTCAACCCACTATGGTCCTTGTGTGTTGCTCCGATGAAGATTAACATAGGGCATAAAGGCCTTCCACCTATGACTACAAGATGTCTGTCTCCAACAATGAACATTGACTAGGAGGAATTTCCAACATCTATTGTATAATTCCTTCTCCACACATAAGTCTAGGGTTGCACAAACTACTCCTCGTTGATCAAACCCTTGAACTCAAAAACTATCACTATAGAAACCACCTATGTCCATGAAGATAGTGCACATTGAGGTCGAACTTGGGCACTATCACATTTTCCTCCACCAGACCATAAATTCCCAATCGACGTTCAGATTTGGTCCACTCTCATGCTACCCTCCAACAATGCATGAGTGACCAAGTCTTGCAGTAGTATCTATTCCTAGTTAGGGCATCTAAACATGTAGTAGACCCTTACACATGCCTACTAACAAAATTTATCAACAGTCCTCTTCGAGGATACTCATCCTCTATCATCCAATCAACAATTAAGGGTCCATCTGCAACTAACTATTGTTGTCCCCTTGCCTTGATTTTTGTGCTTCTAGACGACTAGTTAGGGCACTCCAATAACCACAAACCTCTGCTCCAAACTTGTGTGATCTTCTTCCAAAATACTAATTCATTTTTTGTCCAATAATAAGCATGCAAATATGTTGTAGGGTATGAGGCTCCTCCTCAACGTATCCTAAATCCAACCTATACCAACCAACAACATAAATCAGCCCCAAACAACAAGGAAGAAGCTTTTTCCTACTGCGCTTAGTCCTGGGCATATGCAGCTTAGAGAGAAGGCCTAAACTAGCCTTTCAACCCTCACAAAAGGTCCTCCCACATAGTTGTAGCAATAGCCCTATTCTGCAGCCCTGTGATAGAGACAACTAACACACAATAACACATAGACATACTCCAAACTTACCTAGATTGTTGCGTCCTGATCTTCCATATGAGACACCTTGATTCTGCGCACAAGAAAGCCCTGAAGGAACCTTACTTTATTCCTAGGGCTGCATCCTATTCCACGGAATATCTACCCAAAAACACATATAATATCCTCACAAAAACATGATTGCACCATCTCCTTCCTCTTTTTTGAGAACCACACTCAATTTCAGTGCTAATATGTATGTTGAATGCACTTTGGATGTGTCTAAATGCCTTACACTTTACCTATATTTATAGGGTTCAAGTGGTCCAATGAATTGACTCTATGGGTTGTCATAAGGTCACTTAACCACTAAGTCTACCTTAACCTTGTGCCATAAGCCCACATAAAAAATTCAAAAATTCATAACTATTCAACGATAACTCAGAATCAGATGATTTTTGATGCGTTAGGTTCGTCTCTATGAGCACTATCATTCTCATCCATCACATGTTGAAAAATTGCCATGATAGTGGCCCAAACGTCGATGGGTTCAAAACCACGAGCTTGGGTTACAAGCTCACAAGGCCACTTGTGGAGCTCCTACCTCCAAACCCTCTCTCCTCAAGGCTTCGAGTACCTCCCAAGCTACAAAAAAAAAACAGCAGCAATGCTGGAAAAGAAATAAGACCCAAGTTTTTCATGGGTTTCTTGATTCCTTTTGATATTTTGGCACTCAATTGCAACCATTGCGGATTTCAATGAAGGGGAAAATTATGAAAAAATGGAATGAAGGTCAATACATCATGGAAAATGTGGTATACTGGAAGATGAAAATATTTAAAGCAACAAATGTTTTAGGAGTTAATGAGATTTTATGGTGAATTGTCTCATGGAGCTTGTAGGCTCGAGATAGGGCAATTGTCTCGTCTCACAAGGTGAAATGTGGCCTTTTGGAAGCAATAGTTATGTGTGGTGTGGAAAGGAGCATGGAAGAATGTTACAAGTGTGGAAAAATAAGTGAATGGTGGTTTAAGGCCAAGACAACAACAAACAAAATATTAATGGAGTTGAAAATATTTCATGTAAATGGCCATATGAATTTAAGACTTGATAAGGCTTTTATACCCCTGGTAATCACTGGTAAAGTCTAGATGTATACCTATTTGGCGTAGGGGAGCGTGATGAAGCATGTTGAGCTAGGACAACATGTGAGATTCTCAAATGTCTTTACATTTATTTGGGTTTGGCCAAGAGGAGAGTGGCGGTGGCTGACTTGGCTAATTTTGCTAGATTTGGTCAAGGAAAACCAAAAGTCAAGTTAAGCGGGGGGGGGGGGGTGCATTGTTGGATAAACTTGACCCAATGGTGGAGTTTAGGTTGTGTCAACAATTGTGGTTAACAATGATTGGTTTGGGCACTTGGTATTGGTGACTCATAGTATTAAGCTCATGGTATTACATATAAATGAACTTGTTAAAGGGTTTGAGTATTCTCCATTGTAATGAGCCAGAGTTGAGCACTCAAAGTTAAGGTTGTTGCTCTAACTTGTTTTAGCCAAAGATGATAATAGATCTAGAGTTATCTAGTTTTGCCAATTGGGGTTTTCCAAAATAAATCATGTTGTATGAGATTTGTATATTGTTACTTAATTATTATATTTATTTCTCTAATAATATCGTGAATAATAACATACTCTAGATTTTGTAGTATTTAAATTTAAAAGATGTGTCTAGAATAGTAAAAGAATAGTGATTCTTCGATTTATGAGTGAAGTATTCTGCAATGTAAAATTTAAATTAAAATAAACATAATTTGTATAGTTATTTTTAGTAAAATTTCTTATTTACATAAATGATTTAATTTATTTTTAATATATTTTAAATGTAATTATTTAAAATTATCTGATATTTAATTTTTAAATAACATTAAAATTAAAATTTTATTTATAAACAAAATTTAATTAAAATACAATGAAAACGATTTTTATTATTAATATTAATGATTAGTTTTCTAAATAAATAATATCTATGACTAATTTAATTATAAACGCCATAAACGGTTCATAAAAGTATGTTAAAAGTTAACCAATATATAAACTCTAGCAAATTTTCAAAACTCTTTTAATTTAATTTCTGCCTATATTATTTAATTATCATATATACTAATAGTATTATTAATAGATAAACAATTATTCTTTCTTGTTTTAGCTATTTAGATGGCTAACATCTCTCTTCAGGGCTATTCAGATCAACCGAAAGTATTCCCGAAATCTTCTAGAGTCTGTCCTAAATACAAAATCAGGGATTAATGTGAACCGGGATTTGAGAACAAAATTTATGGGCAGGATTTAATACCTTCCCAAGAGTCATATACGTTTACATTACTTTTGAATTAGCTTGCTAATTTCTGTAAATCTTGCAACAGATCTACGCCAAAGGTGTTTCCTTTTGAAAAGAGTCAAGACAAGCGCGTAGTCTAAAAAAGGCTGTGTTTTTACCCAGAATCCGGTAATGATTTTTAGAAAATCTGGCCAAGATTTGTCTAGAATCTTGTTTACAGTTGTTAAACTTTAATATTTTGAGTGCCCTAAGGGTTTTTGATAGTGCTGAATCTATTTCCAGCATCAAAAATGGATTCTAAACACTCCAACCACATGATTTTCTGAGTTTTAGTTAACGGGATTCAGGCAATTTCTGTCGTCTAAGCTATTTCATGGGCTCGTACAAAACAAGCTTTCATCGACCTTTTCATTCCGAGTAGTCTTTAGTGCTACTTTTTGAAGGCTTTTACGGTGACTTTTTACGGTGTAATTTCTCTAAATTCCAGCAGGAATTTATTGAAAAGAGAAGTTTGATTGCTAACTATGCTCAATAGAAGTGCCGTAGAGGTTTTTGAGGGTGCTAAATCCATATATAGAGTCAAAAAACCAGTTTGAATAACAAAAACCAAGATTTTACCTCAAAAAATTTCACCAGATTCCAGCGCCTGAAACTTCAAAAAGTCGCACTAAAGACAACTCCTTTTTATTCTCTGTGTGAGATCTGTCCAAACGGTTAAATATAACATCTGTCCACATTCCAAATATTCTGCGCAGTTTCCGTTTCTGCACCATTACCAACAATACACGCGCCCTTCACCGCCATTTGCGCCCTTCACGCGCTCTGAGAAGGGCTGTCCCTTGACACCCCATCTTACTCGCTTATTTTATTAAGTTAGTTGTTTTCAGCGTTGAAATGGCGAATCGGACGAAGCTCCCGTTGCGCGTGTTCTTCCCGACTTCGTCTTCAGTCATTTGATGGCCTTTCCAGCTCGCAGCCTTCGGTTTTTCAGTGCGGGGAGGGCTACCCAACCAATGAAAGCCATCTCTCCTCCTTTCTTTACAAGTTTACGTCACCTTATGCTTATTGGTAACCAAGATGAAGGTTCGCAACCTGTCACTCAAAAAATCTGCCTCTTTTGATCAGCCGGCTGCCAGCAAGCTGCTCATGAAAACATATGTTTAACCGGGTTGTCTCTGATTTGTTGACCACGATTGCGGCTCTGGGACCTAACCCCGGTTAAGGGGCGTGTTCTTGTTTGACGTGGCATTCCTATTTAGATGGTCGATATAATCTGTATGAGGCAAATGGACGCCTTTCAAAACCCACGTGTCTAGGTCGCAACTCCACCAGGGGAATGGGGGAATGGTTATTGAGACTCGGTCATATGGAAGGGCTTATCATGCCGATTTGAATGTGAAAATTAATATAACGTTTGCCGTCCTGGAAGAAGGCGGGAGGAAACTGTGGAAGTGCAGCAATATTCTGATGGTAGGCCTTTAATACTAGAGAGTTTACTCAATACGGTAGGGCGGTAGCAAGGTGACTCACATATTCATATTTTTATGAAATAAAAAGATTTGTATGAATTGATGTTTTGTCATTATTATCATTTCTATAATTTTATATGCAGTTAAATTTAATAATAATAAATATCTATAGATATTAAAAATTCGAAAATTAAATAGAAAATCGATTAGTTATTTTATGTTAGAGCGATTATTTATATGAAACGTAGTGTGGGTTGGTGCCTCTTTAGTGTATGGCAGTAGCAAGGTGACTCACATATTCATATTTTAATGAAATAAAAAGTTGTGTATGATTGATGTTTTTGTTGATATCAGCGATGTAATATTTAGTGAAGCAACATTTTTAGGATAACTGTTTTTTCTTTTAATTAGATTTTATGTTATGGTATAATGATAATGTAAATAATGATAATATAAGTGATTTAACGGTATTTGGATTTGTGTTTTTTTAATTAATTTTAATAAAAATAAATATGATTTTATATATTTTATTATTTGCAGTGAAAAGTATTATAAATTATTAATAATTTGAAATTAAAATTAAAACATTTTTTGATAGCTTATTTGCAATTTTTTTGTAAATTTGCTGGAATTTAATATGTTGAAAATAACATTTTGTTTTTTTTATTATGAGCTTCCATTTTGTTGGATTTAGGATTTGTAACTGTATACAGCTTGCCAACCCATTAATAACACATTTGAAGTCATCAATAATTTGAATGCATCTCATATTTGTTATCTTAGCTACAATGTACATTTCTCATTATGCTCATTTGACAATGTACATTTCTCATTATGCTAATTTGGTTAGTTGTTAATATTATAATTCAATAAGAAAAATGTGGTAAAAATATTTAACTTTCACCCTTGGACTTATAAATAAAATAGATGAATTTTTATGTTAAATAACAAAAATTTCCATAAATTTATAAAGCTAAATTAATTAAAAGTAAAAACTAAATTCTTATGTTTCTAGCATAAATATTTCAATATAAAACTTAAATAAATTGTTTGAATATCCATATTAACTAATATATGTTTTAATGTTGACAATAATAAAATATTTCAATGCTAAAAAGGAAGAAGTAATTAAAAATAAAATAATTTAATTACTTCTTAAAAATAGGCAAATGGGTAAATTCGTTAAAATTTTAATATAAAATATTAATAATAATAAAATATTCAAAAATTATATATATATATATATATATATATATATATATATATATATATAAAAGCTTTATCAAGCACTAAAAGTGATTAAATTTATTATGGTGTAAATTTATTTTCAAGTTTTAAATTCTAAAAAGTGGTTTTCATATTAAGAGGTTTGATCTTTCTTGACACTCAGTAAGTAATTAAAAACAATCTATATTGATAAATATTGTAATTCCATCTCAATATAAAGCTATAGTCTAACTAGATTGCTTTTTGGCCCTGAAAATCATGGAAATTCCGGTAAGATTTTAAGAAAATCCGGCAGGGATTTTTGTAAATCCAAGTTATAACTATATTTCAACCATCAAAATCATTATTCAAACACTGTTACTGTAATAGCAATTCCTCCGTCTTGTTAGAAAACTCCCAATATAAATGCTAAGAAAATTTTCTAGTAAATTGTTAGTTGGGAATAATATAATGTTAGATAAAATAAAATTAAAAAAATTGTTTAATTATTAATTTTTGGGTCTAAATAATATAATAAGTAGACTGTAAAAGATTGTTTAACCATTTGTGTTTTAATGTGAATAATCTTTTTGATGCAGGAGCATTAGCTCGGAAAAATACCTTGTATTTATTTAAACCTAGGGGTCTCATGTTTTTGAGAATTTATTAATTTCATGTAAATATTAATATTATTTTTGAGTGATTAATTATGTTTTTAATTAATTATATGTGAGAATTTGTAAATGTTTCCAAACAACTGGAAACATGAGAGAAATTAGCCTTGAGATAATTTAGAATTAATGATGGAGCCTAAGATAGAATTAGTTGCAAGGTTTTAGGGATAAAGATCTATCTTTTAGGGGTGTTGAGAGATTTGGGGATTTGTTGAGATATTAAAGGGATTGAACTCAAATTAGTGCATTTTTAATTTGTATAAATTGATAGGCCTAATAGGCAAATGTAGAGGTGAGAATAGAGTGATTGAGAGGGCTTGGACAGCGAAGGTTGTAAGCTCCAGCAATTAAAGGGCCATGATTTTTGAATATTTGGCCAAAGGTGAAAGTTTGTAAGTATTTTCATTGTTAATGTGGAAAGAGTGTTTTAAGAGCTATATTGGTTGATTGATTGTGAAAGTTGTATATATATATATATATATATATATATATATATATGAATTGAGGTATCGATCATTGGAGAGATCGACTGAAGGAAGTGTGCAATAAAAGAGTTCGTAAGATTGATTTATACACAGAAGTGGAAAGGATTGATATTAATATGATAATTGTTAATTGTGTTGAATTTTCGCTGTGAGAGTTTATTTTTGTCGAATGAATGGGTTATTTTATATCAATCTGTGGTTTGATTGAATGCAATGAAAAAGAGAGAGTGCCCAGTGAACATGAAGTCGTGAGCTTCATAAGAAACCAAGAAGGGTTCGGGTTTAAAGAGCTGTATTTTCAATAGATTGTTGAATACCGTTGAAAAATCGAGTCAAATTCAATAAGATGAGGCTGTGGAACAAAATCACTAACGAAGTTCAGTCTTTCCGATGTAGAAAGCGGTATTTTCATCCTGGAAATATACGCAGAGATCAATTATAGAGGAGGTGTTTGAAGGAGTTGCATTACAAATTGAAGGGAGGCGCCTAGTCATATTTATGAACGAACCATACGTGGAGCGAAAGTTTGTTTTGCAAAGACATTAAATTGAATTTGACAGATGGTGATTTGTACAAGGAGGAAAGGAAACCGGACGCAGAGATCCAGAATTTATTGATTGGCGATGGCAAATTTGTTGTTGAAAGGTCGATGGCAAATTCGTTGATGAAATTGTGGCGCAGAGGTGTTTTGAGTTCAATTCAACGTCAGAATATATCGACTCTGAAGGAATGGGCATTCAATTTAGAAAGGAGCGGATTGTTTGAAGTCTAACAACATGGCCAATCAAAGTTTGGAACCGTGTTGAAAAAATCTATGCAGAGACCGATTAAAAAATTAAAACCGATCTCAGCATCGACATCGGAGCTGCACGAAACCTGGAATGAATCTTAAGGACACAGATAGAGCGAGACTGGTATTCATTCAGTTGATGATCGAAGAGTGGAGGTAAGTCAATTTGCATGGGCAGATTGTCACTTTGTGTGGACTTTGAATTATGGTCGAATTTTATTTGAGAGCGCTGGCATTTTCTTAAATTAAAGCTATATGAGATCTCATTGGCATTAAAATCGAACAAGTTTGAAATACTGAATTGGAACATTCACATGGTTCGACAGTGTAATAAGTGTGGGGTTTGATGGTATAAATGTTGGATTGGTAAAAGTGCATATGTGAATGTTGGGTTTAAAAAGAAACCAATGGGATTTAATAAAAGTATTTTACAAGACTTTTGGGTAAGTGTTCATAACGTTGAAGGTTTTTTATGAAGCATGGGTTTTAAGCATGTATTAACATAAGTAGAGCTTTTGCATGAAGATTTTTAAATTGTGAAATGTTTGAACTCCCATTACTATGGGGTTCTAAATGTTTATTGAAGTTGGGGTTGATTGCATGGAAAATGATTGTTGAGTTATTGGGACATGCAGATGTTATTTTGATTGGAAATGATTTTAATATACGAGTTTGCCATGAATAAGATAAAGGGAAACCCCATATGCAGTGTTTGATTATTATTGGTTTTCATAAACCATAAAAAGTTGTGAACATATATTACAAGCTTCCGCGGTTGATAACGTGTGTAATTACCCAGACTCAGAGTTTTATTGGGCAGTTTTTGAAGTGAATTCTCATATGCATAGTCTTGGAGTGAGATTCTGGGTTTTGCAGGGTAACCTGAATCATTTTTGGTATCAGAGCTGGAATAGCTCTGTTTGAAGGATGAAGTTTTTATTAATTAATTGCATGTGTTAAGATCAGATTTTGAAACTGATGAATATTGCAGCACAGGGATGCAAGTGCAGTTGAAGAAGTGAAGAAAGATCAGCAGGATCTTGAAGGTGAGTTTGCAGATGATATTTAACTCTGGTTTGAAGACTGTTTGTAGAATTTGGTTGCAGGCATAGTGAAGACAATCTCAGCAGGAAGATGTAGATCACAACTAGAGTGCAGTGATGAAAGAGTCCGACATGGATTCTAAGAGAGAGTGGCGGAACCTAAAGATTCAACAGAGGTTGAATGAAAAGGAAAAATGTGTTCTTGAAAGTTGCAGATGAGTGAAGCCTGAAGGAGCAGTGGAGAAATGCTCGAAAGGGTTCCAGCAGAGGACCGATGATTACCAAAAGGCCAGATCCGGAGGAAGGGATTGGTGAGGTAAGTGGCAGTAGAAGAGTGTGCTGTTGTAGAGGCTTGGTGCAACTCATGGGTGAGAAAATCATGGCGAAGGAGATGACTACTAAAAGTCATAAAGGAGAGAGCAGAGGTTCAGAAAGAGGCCACAGTAGAATGAGGGAGAAAGCTGCCAAGGCAAATGGCATATTGAAGCAGTGGACTGATGAAGAGTATGAGAAAGAGAAAGCTGAGATCGCGGTTCATCTTGAGTTATTGATGGAATTGTTACAGGAAAGTGTGAAAGACCAGAGACATGGTTGGCTGATGAGGAAGAGAGTGAAGTGGCAGAGGCTACGACAAAAAAGAGATCGACAGATAAACATGCAGTTAACAGAAGAGCTGAAGAAGCTCGAGCAGATGATGAGTATACAGTTGAGACGTGAAGAACTCATTGCAGCTGAGTTGAAAGTGGAGGTTTCCATTGATGAAACAGAGGAGGAGATCATTGATGATTTCTTGAACTATTGGGTAGATCCAGATTAGCTGGATAATGTGAACTCTTGTATTTTTGTAGCTGACAATTGTGATGTGATTACAGGTTTTACTGAGGAGGATGCGCAATCTTGTGAAGCTGTCACAAGCATGGAAAATAATCTTTCAGGAGATAAGTACTTTGAAGAAGAAAGCGGTGATACTTTTGCTGTTACAACACAAGAGGAAGGTCATGTGAATGAAGAAGAGGATCAGCTGGGAGAGCTAGTATATGAACTGACAGTTGAGACTGTTGAACTTTGTGATTTTCAAACTGAAGATTTGTGTGTGAGTGCCGGGACTGTAAGTGATGATGATATGCTTCAGCAATGCTACAGAGAAATTGCATTGTTGGAATACTTGTTGGTGAATTCGGAGTATGACAGGGAGATTGCAGAAGAAAGAGTTTAGTACAGTGAACAAAAGAAGAAAGACATCATGGAAATAGATGGTGTGAAGGAAGGACTGGTTGACAGTCTTGAGAATTCTTTGGGAAGAGAGAATCAGCATACTGATGTGCTGATTGAGATGGAGAATTCAGGACAGCATACTGAAATGCTGGCAAAGGGCGAAAAGGCACTGAGGCCTTATGATTTTGTTCTAACAAGTGTTTTGTGAATGCAGGTGTTATTGCAGGTACTAAAGAACATTTGACTCAGTTGAGCAGTCAAATGAAGGAGAAAGACGAGAATTCTGTGGAAACATCTAATCCATGGAATGAGGACGTTATGCTGCTGGAGATGATGCTGAATAGTCCAGATTTAGTGTAGGAAGAATCTCAATTTCAGAATTGGGAATTGCAGATGCAGAGTGATGAAGATAGCAGAAAAGAGTACACAATGTACCAGTCCAGTAAGTTGCTGATAGGAGGAGGCAGAGGAGAAGTTTTCCGTTGTAGAAGACAAGAGGGCATGGATGATTGGGTGGCAGTACAAATGGAGAAATTACAGAAGGAGCAAGCAAAAAGTCAGCAAGTGACACTAAAAATTGAACGAGTAAGAACTGAGCAAGCTGTCTTAGCTTAGCAGGAAGCAAGAAATCAGCAGCCTGAAGATTTATTGGACCAAGAAATTGAATTAATCATAAAAATCATGATGAAAGTATCTCAGAGGAAGATATCAACAAGAAAGAGGAAGAGAAGCAGCAGCAGCAAAATGAAGACGGAGACAGATTGTGAAGGTGCAGCAAGTGGAGCAAGACAGCATACGATATGAAGACCTAGAGAGAAGCAGCATACGACAACAAAAATTGACAATAAGTTGCAAAACAAGGTGTGGGATCCAGGCGGACAAAGATTTGAAACGCATGATCAGGAGATCATGATCATTTTCTACCATGGGATTCTGATGCAGGAGCATTAGCTCGGAAAAATACCTTGTATTTATTTAAACCTAGGGGTCTCATGTTTTTGAGAATTTATTAATTTCATGTAAATATTAATATTATTTTTGAGTGATTAATTGTGTTTTTAATTAATTATATGTGAGAATTTGTAAATGTTTCCAAACAACTGGAAACATGAGAGAAATTAGCCTTGAGATAATTTAGAATTAATGATGGAGCCTAAGTTAGAATTAGTTGCAAGGTTTTAGGGATAGAGATCTATCTTTTAGGGGTGTTGAGAGATTTGGGGATTTGTTGAGATATTAAAGGGATTGAACTCAAATTAGTGCATTTTTAATTTGTATAAATTGATAGGCCTAATAGGAAAATGTAGAGGTGAGAATAGAGTGATTGAGAGGGCTTGGACAGCCAAGGTTGTAAGCTATGGCAATTAAAGGGCCATGAGTTTTGAATATCTGGCCAAAGGTGAAATTTTGTAAGTATTTTCAATGTTAATGTGGAAAGAGTGTTTTAAGAGCTATATTGGTTGATTGATTGTGAAAGTTGTATATGTTTTTGTATATATATATATATATATATATATATATATATATATATATATATATATATATGAATTGAGGTATCGATCATTGGAGAATCAACTGAAGGAAGTGTGCAATAAAAGAGTTCGTAAGATTGATTTATACACAGAAGTGGAAAGGATTGATATTAATATGATAATTGTTAATTGTGTTGAATTTTCGCTGTGAGAGTTTATTTCTGTCGAATGAATGGGTTATTTTATATCAATCTGTGGTTTGATTGACTGCAATGAAAAAGAGAGAGCGCCCAGTGAACATGAAGTCGTGAGCTTCATAAGAAACCAAGAAGGGTTCGAGTTTAAAGAGATGTATTTTCAATAGATTGTTGAATAGCGTTGAAAAATCGAGTCAAATTCAATAAGACGATGCTGTGGAACAAAAGCACTAACGAAGTTCAGTCTTTCCGATGTAGAAAGCGGTATTTTTATCTTGGAAATATACACAGAGATCAATTTTAGAGGAGGTGTTTGAAGGAATTGCGTTACAAATTGAAGGGAGGCGCCTAGTCATATTTATCAATGAACCATACGTGGAGCGAAAGTTTGTTTTGCAAAGACATTAAATTGAATTTGACAGATGGTGATCTGTACAAGGAGGAAAGGAAAATGGACGCAGAGATCCATAATTTATTGATTAGCGATGGCAAATTTGTTACTGAAAGGTCGACGGAAAATTCGTTGATGAAATTGTGGCGCAGAGGTGTTTTGAGTTCAATTCAACGTCAGAATATATCGACTCTGAAGGAATGGGCGTTCGATTTAGAAAGGAGCGGATTGTTTGAAGTCTAACGACATGGCCAATCAAAGTTTGGAACCGTGTTGAAAAAATCTATGCAGAGACCGATTAAGAAATTAAAACTGATCTCAGCATCGACATCGGAGCTGCACGAAACCTGGAATGAATCTTAAGGACGCAGATAGAGTGAGACTGGTATTCATTCAGTGGATGATCGAAGAGTGGAGGTAAGTCAATTTGCATGGGAAGATTGTCATTTTGTGTGGACTTTGAATTATGGTCGAATTTTATTTGAAAGCGCTGGCATTTTCTTAAATTAAAGCCGTATGAGATCTCATTGGCATTAGAATCGAACAAGTTTTAAATACTGAATTGGAACATTCACATGGTTCGACAGTGTAATAAGCGTGGGGTTTGATGGTATAAATGTTGGATTGGTAAAAGTGCATATGTGAATGTTGGGTTTAAAAAGAAACCAATGGGATTTAATAAAAGTCTTTTACAAGAATTTTGGGTAAGTGTTCATAACGTTGAAGGTTTTTTATGAAGCATGGGTTTTAAGCATGAATTAACATAAGTAGAGCTTCTGCATGAAGATTTTTAAATTGTGAAATGTTTGAACTGCCATTATTATGGGGTTCTAAATGTTTATTGAAGTTGGGGTTGATTGCATGGAAAATGATTGTTGAGTTATTGGAACATGTGGATGTTGATTTGATTGGAAATGATTTTAATATACGAGTTTTCCATGAATAAGATAAAGGGAAACCCCATATGTAGTGTTTGATTATTATTGGTTTTCATAAACCATAAAAAGTTGTGAACATATGTTACAAGCTTCCGCAATTGATAGCGTGTGTAATTTCCCAGACTCGAAGTTTTATTGGGCAGTTTTTGAAGTGCATTCTCATATGCATAGTCTTGGAGCGAGATTCTGGGTTTTGCAGGGTAACCTGCATCACTTTTAAAGATTTCTCTTTTATTGTGAATAGTGAAATCTAAACTCAACTTGAATTTAATTGATTAAATGAAAATCGATTATTTAAACAAATAAAAAAATGAAAAAAAAAATCATCCTTTATGCTTTATGTTTTAAATAGGTGGGTGGTTTCAACTATAACTTGGGTTGAGTGTGAAGTTTGAGTAGTAGATTATTAACTTGGGTTGAGTGTAAAGTTTGAGTTATTGGTACTGGTTTTTTATTTATGGTAAAAGTGGTTATTTATAAATCAAAACCATGAATAAAAGCATTGTGAAAATGTTTAGGTTTTTTTTTTTAATATTGAAATAATAATATTTTTTCATTCATTTTGAAAAAAATTATTATTATGAAAGTAGAGATAAAAGAGAATTATCATTGTTATATTTATCAATGTTATATTTTCTTGAACTTAAATTGAAGTTTATGTGGTAGATCACAACTTCTAGCTTAGTAAATATAGTGTTTTGTTTTGAGTATTATGGACACTTGGATGTTTCTTACCCATGAGAGGTAAAGTTAACTAAATAGTAAACTTATTTGATAAAATCACTAGACAACAAGTCACCAGAAACTTTATTTATGGATCCAAAGGTAATTGAATAAGTAGGCTTAGTGTAAAACAATCACGCCTTGTCCAATAAAGGAAGTGTTATATACATGGACGTAAAGATGACTAAGGAACCAACCTTACCATGCAAGTATCACTCTTCATTATTACATTGGAAGTATAAACTAAAACATGATTTTAATAATGGATATCAAGAAAGGGAACAAGAAATATCGTTAACTAGGCTATAGAATGCAGGTTCACTAGAAAATCTAATGAGTTCTAATTAATGTATTTCTTGGATTGAAATTTGGAAGGAAAAGGGAAAAAGAGGGCAACACATCAACATAGGCACTCTCCACTTAAGAGTTGTAATAAGTTACCCCTAGGAAATTATGTAAAGAAATGAAACATGTGGTTATCTTGTGACAAGCAAATTTATATATATCCTTTTCAACTAATATAAAGGTTTAAACATGGAATTCCTAGCTCTTAATCTAGGATTTGAGTCAAAGAAGTTAAAATATAAAATATCATAGCTTAATCATAGGGAAAAATTTTATAACTTACCAGACTTCCCTTGAAACTGCTCGGAGAGTAACAAAGCAAATTCGTAATTGGAACTCCTTTGTAGCGATGCAGGGGGAAGACAATGATGGCATAACTTTTGCGACAACAAAGATATTCCTTTTTAGGTTGGAAGATATCTCATGTGTTGCAACTTCAATGGCCTCAAACAAATATGTTTCTAGCAGCATTTGTTCAGTTATTTTGAGGACTATATTGTCATTTTTCATTCACCAACTCAATTGCAAGGGACTACCAAGTGGAAGTTGAAAAATTGCATGGCTCAAAATATTGATTTTATAAAAGCAATACAAAGAAATAAATAACAATACATAAAGATAATCATTTAAACGTGAGACTGCTAAAAATGATTTCTCTCAGTGTTGTAAGGAATTTCTTTTTTTGTCCTCAAAGTATGTTGGTTGCTTGTTTTGAGTTGTTACGATCAATAGATACACAAAGAGGTAAAAAGGGGCATTTCTTTTTAAAACATATCATGTGTGAAAATAGCTCCAAGGATGGCAATGCCTCATCACACAAGTTGGGCATGAGCACGAGCCACTTGGCATTGGGCATGAGCCACTTGGCAGAATAATGCTCACATGGTCATACCTAACCATTAATTTCCATTAAACTTAAGGATACAAAATTTAAATAAACAATTTTAAAATGACATAAAATATAATAATTACTTAATATAATAAAAATTAAAAGACTAAATCTAAAATATATATTTGTTGATCATTATTTTTATAACATAAAATTGATTTTAAAATGAGAATAAAAACTGAAAGAAAAATAAAATCTATTATATGATATAAAAATGTCTTTTATAAAATAACAATTAATAAAATACTAAAATAACAATTAATAAAATTAAAACACAAATTTTAAGAACATGGAATGTATATTATTTATAAATAGTCATCTTTTAGATCAGTAGTCATATTTATTTTTATTTAAAGTCAATTTTTTTTTATAAAGTTATTAACTATATAATGGTTTAGAAAATAAAGTTAGAAATATTGGTATGTAAAATTGTCAAAATATTTATTACTATTTTAAAATTCTATATTTTGAATGTAATATTTAGAGTTTTCTTTATTACAATTTTTTTATGTTAAAAATTAATAATTTTTTAAATTTATTCAGTTTTATAATTTATAAATAAAAAAATTATGAGTATTTGTGTTATTAAAATATTTTTGAAATTATGTCGTTGATTTCCAATTCTACAATTTAGTTATGAGCGTGCATTCAACAATGGCCATTATGTTTGACAAGATGATATTGGCTTAATTTTTGACAAGATGATCTTCCCAATTATTTTATACCTTTGGTGTATCTTTTCACCTTTAGGGGCAATTGCTAGTTCTATTTATTTATCTTGAAGCTTTTCTTTCTTGTCGGTTGAAATCAATTCAACACTGGGGATGACGTAAACATTTTTTTTGACCTTTTCAAACAACCCAACCCAAGCAGACATCACTATTCCATGCTCTCTCCCCACATTCAAACATTCAACGCACAAAATTGAAACCATCCATGTAGCAGGATATTACTGAATGTTAAATTCCTTTTGGCACAACGACTTTAAAACAATCATATATGTTCTCTCCCTTGTGCTCTACGAATGAATAATATATACATGGTTGATATTGAAATTAGTTTGAATTCAATATAATATATAGATTGTTCAATATCTCACATCTAAAATTTCTGGTCCATTTTTTCTCTGCCTCTTCTCCCTGGCGTATATATAGACGGTCCCTCTATATGATTATTGTATTGTATGGATGCACGAAATATTTCATCTGCTAGTAAAACTCATCAGAAAATCACGTCTCCAAAAATCATATTCTCTCCAATATTTACCAATCATTAACCATCTAACAGATCAAACTGCAGAAGATTCGTAAAGTATAAACGAGGTTTCCTTGGGCATAAGAGTAGGAATGATGATGCCATTTCTATTGAAAAAGAATAATGAATATGATTCCATGGCACTTGAATACTTGAACAAGCTACGAGAGGATATCATTCTTGATAAGAAGATCAAGACTTCACGATGGGGAGATGGGAAGTACCTTCGTATTGGTTTCAAGGAAATGAATCCAAGTAAGGATCAATAGATGGAAAAGGATAAAGTGAGGGAGAAATTACCTTAGTTTCTAATTGACTGATAAATATTTTGGCGGTATAAAACCTAATTAGTGGGGAGGAATGTTCTGGGTGGCTCCATAAATAGATGTGGCATTAAAATAACTCAAAAATACAAAGTCATTAGATTGATGTGAAACGATGACCATAGTGTAGTGCTCGTCTCCCTGATTCCAATGGTGTGAATGGAACTCAAATCTAAATTCCTATTCTCAAGTTATATTCATTCAAAGTATGCCAAGTGGCAGTCAATAACGAGGAAACTAGTTGGCGGACGGATGGTGCACAAAAAATGAGAGTCGGAAAGGGAATTTTTTTTTTCCTCCTTAATTTTCATAATAACCCTTAAAAATCAATCAAATTTGTTTCTCTATTGTTATTATAAAAACAAAAAATATAAATATTAAGGGGTAGCGGGGTTCTACCCCCTCCACCCCCACCAAAAATTATGGCTATTTTACATAATGGTTGGGTTGGGTCCTGCGAATTTGACCTGGGACACTGCCCACCATAATGGCAACCATATAAAATGGAGTTAGCGGGCTCGAACCCATGCTGACCACGTGGCCAACAGACCGATTTTAGTGGCTCCAAAATTAAACAATGTCGAACCTCCAATGGTTATCCATTGACTATTTTAAATTTGCACCAAAACCATATACAAAGTTCATACAAGCGAGGATTTGAACTGTGACGCCACGATAACCACTTGTCACAATTAATCAACGGGTCAACAACCATGTTGGTAAATCCACCTACCGAACTATGATATAAACCTTAAATTTTACCATTTGACCAATTGCAGAGGAGCGGAGCAACGAAACTAGGAGCGGTGGAACCCTAAGATGGGAATATTGTTAGATGCTAAAAAGATTCCTTTGTGCGGTCCAGAGGTTGTAGTGTCATAATGATACAAGTTTATAGTCATTTTTGCATGATTTTTCGCTAGGAATCCAACCATGTAGTCTGGTTCTCCAGCTAGGGCCTCCATTTTCAAGCCATCACCAGAAGTGGAGGTATAAGGTGTCATATTTGTAAAGTTTCTTGTAATTTATTTCTACTAACAATTTAATGAAAGAGGCCTCCCCACATTGATTAGGACCTGAAGACGTAGCCGACAGTAGATGAAATCCATAATCAAATCTTCTTGTGTGTCTGATCTCATGTTTTATTATGATTTCTACTTCTTTTCATGTGTTTAAGTTACTTGGTTATATAAACTCTTTTATATGCAATTTTGTATGGATCCATGAAGTAAAACATGTGGATCACTTGTCATTTTAATAATTTTTTGTCAAATTCTAGATGAATTAGATTAGAAAATAAACTAGAAAACTTCCCAAAAAGTATCACTTGAAGATTACTCTATAAGGGAATAAATGCTACACAAAATTTTATGTGGAGAGATCCAACTATAGGAAGAAGGACAATGTGTAGAAGAGGAAACTATTGAATTTCCACGATCTTGAGTCTAGGATATGGTCTTAAAATCACTAACGCTACCAAACCTAGAGTCTCAACAAAACTACTTTTCGCAACCAAATATAAAGAATAGTAAATCACACATGCACAAAATATACAAATTTTTTTACAATTTTAAACCCAACTTCATCATATTAAACAACATATAATACGATACTCTAGGGCTCATGTACCAAGGGTAATGGCCCTCAATAATCCAATAGTACAAGATACAAAGTGGGGCTTGGTGTTAGTACATCGATGACTAATATGCCTTCAACAAGATACTCTAACCATATAGTTGATGCAGTCAACTCTCTTAGCTCCCCCCATTCGTACCCTATAACTGCCCGGTCCTTTAGCTCTCAATCTGTAGCTCCTGCCTCTATCAATACTTCAAGTGCATATGACTACCACACCTCAGATATCAATTTCCTCACTAGTTGATCATTCATCCCCCAAAGCATTAAAACATTGAGGCTCCTAATTAGTTGTTCATATCTCCACTTGTGAACAACTCTCAATATACCCACTCCTGCTCCTCACCTACTCAGGGACTTCAGCCCACTATGGTCTTGCTATGCTGCTACGATGAAGACCAACATAGGGCACCAAGGGTTGCCACCTATCATTGCAATATGTCTATATTCCATAATTAACATGGGCTAGGATGATTAGCCATCATCAATTGTAGAAGTATTTCTTCACGCACAAGTCTATGGCTACAAAAATAGCTCCCAATTGATCAAACCCTTGAGCTTAAAAACTGCCACTCTAGAAACCACATAAGTCCATGAAGACAGTGCACACCAGGCTCTAACTTGGGAACTATCACACCTGGTCCACTCTCACGATGCCTCCAACATTCCACGAGTGACCAAGTCTTCTTGTATTATCTGCTCCTAGTTAGGCTATCCAAACATGTAGGAGATCTTTACACATCACTACTAACATAGTTTATCAACTATCCTCTTCTAGGACAATCATCCTCGAGCATCCAATCATCAACTAAGGGTCAATATACAACTCAATATTGTTGTCTCCTTGTCTTTACTTTTGTGCTTATAGAAAAATGGTTAGTGAACTCCAAAATCCCTAAACCTCTTCTCCAAACTTGCGTCATCTTCTTCCAAAAGACTGGTTCATTTTTTTTCCAATGAGAGGCATCCAATTTTTTTGTAGTGTATGAGGCTCCTCCTCAATGTATCCTACAACCAACTTGTACCAACCAACAACATATAGTAGCTCCAAACAACATAGAAGAACCTATGACCTGTTTCACTTCATCTTGGGCACATGAGGACTAAAGAGATATCCTCAACTATCCTTTTGGTCCTCACAAAAGGTCCTCCCACATAACTATAGAAAAAAACATATTCTACAGCCATGTGAAGAGATAACTCACACAAAATAGCACATAAACATACGTCAAACTTACCTCAATTGTTGCAGCCTAATATAGCATATGAGACACCTTGATTCTGCCCTTAAGGTCAGACTAAAGTTGCCTTACTTTCTACCTAGGGCTGCATCCTTTTCCATAGAAGATCTACCCAAAAACAAAGAGAATATATTCACAAAAACACAGTTACATTGTATCTTTCCTTTTCCTCAGAACCACACTCAATTTAAAAGCTAATTTTTATGTTGAATGCACCTTGGATGTGTCTAAATTTCTCACACTTGACCTATATTTATAGGCTTCAAGTGGCTCCAAAGAATTGATTATGTGGGTTGTCATAAGGTCACTTAACCACTAATTCGACCTTAACCTTGTGTCATAAGCCCACACACAATATTCAGAAATTCATAACTCTTTAAGGACAACTCAGAATTAGATGGTTTTCAATTTTTTGGATTCGTCTCGATGAGCACTATCATCCTCATCCACTATATGTTGAAAACCCGTCACGTTTTTATCCCAAGCATCAATGGGTGAAAAATACCAGGCTTGGGTTTCAATCGCACAAGACCACTTGTGGAACTGCTACCTCTAAAATATTGATCCTCAAGGCTTAGAGTACCTCCCAGGCTACACAAAAAAACACTCTCCCTTTTTGATGGAGGTACTTCCAAGACTAGGAAGTAACCATCATCATCTAGCAACACTAGCCCATCTATACTCCATCTCTGCAGCATACCCTATATAATGAACCCTACAATATTGGTAGTGCCTTTGGCTCATCATATATGAAACTAAAGATCCCAAACCTCCATAGGGTTTCTCCCTCTTAGGCTAGGCTACCTCGAAGCCTAGACGATCTCCATAGTCTGAGTCATCCAAGCACTCATCCTCCTTGATCAAACACCACTCATGAAAATCCCTGCAATCTTGGATATGAAACATCACAATGTGATGAAGACTCTAGCCTGCCAATATCCAGTCAATCACATGAAGCCATTTTTTTGTGTAACTAGCTCCAAAAATAGAAGAAAAGAGATATCAACGCCTTAGAAATAAGCCACTTCGAGGGGGCAACCTCCAATACATTACATAAATGAACAATTCTTGGATGATACAATTTACAAAACCTCTTGTCTATATATAGGAGTCCATGTGGCCATAATGTAATCCTAGTGGGCCACAATGTAATCCTAGCCGACCTAACAATAATAATTTAAGGGCACAATAATAACAAAATGGGGGTTACAAGGGTACAATAATAACACTAAGGGGTTTACACTAACAATAATAAGGGGCTATACTAGTGATATAGGGACCTAACATGCCCCTCTCCTTCAAAAAAGTGTTGTCCTCAACACTTGAGTAGCTCCGGGTGCTTCTGCATAAAATTCTCATCCTCCCATGTAGAATCTTCAGTGGGTAAGTTCTTCCACTTGATGAGATACTCTGAAATTGATCGATTCCGTAGCTGTCGAGTTCTTGTTTCCGTGATCACTTCAGGTTCCAATATGATTTTTCCTTCCTCATCAAGTTCTGGAAATATTGTTTGAACTGGAAGATTTTCACCTATAACCTTCTTTAAGCATGAAACATGGAAAACTCGATGCACTCGCGAAGAAGCAGGAAGCTCCAATTTGTATGCCATAGTACCAATCTTTTGCAACACCTTGTAAGGACCATAGTACTTTGGCGATAATTTATTATCCTTCTTAGCTTGCTTGAGGGACATTTGTTTGTATGGTTGTAGCTGTAAAAATACCCAATCTCTTACATCAAAACTTCTCTCGCTACGATGTTGATCAGCCTATTGTTTCATTTGATTTTGTGCCAAATTCATGTTATCCTTTAAGAGTTGGAGAACTTCTTGCTCATGCTCGATGTGATATTCCACTGCTTGAACCTTCAAATTTTCCCTTAAAGATGATGTGATGGATGGTGGATGATATCCATAAAGTGCCATAAATGGGGTCATTTTTGCTGCAGTATGGAAGGAAGTGTTATACCACCATTTAGCGAGAGGTAACCACTTGACCCATTGTGTTTGTTTATCAGATACAAAACAAAAAAGATATCCTTCCAAACATTTATTTACTATCTCAGTTTGACCATCAGATTGAGGATGATAAGATGAGCTATGAGCTAATTGAGTACCCAAACAAGAAAATAACTCCGTCCAAAATTTCCAGTAAAAATGGGATCTCTGTCGCTCACAATAACCCTTGGGCTTCCATGTAGCTTTTGAATTCTATCCATAAATGTAGTAGCAACCGTACTT
Source organism: Pinus albicaulis (assembly GCA_034641835.2). Taxonomy (NCBI): domain Eukaryota; kingdom Viridiplantae; phylum Streptophyta; class Pinopsida; order Pinales; family Pinaceae; genus Pinus; species Pinus albicaulis. The sequence goes on along the minus strand of CM076580.1, from coordinate 1,332,684,182 downwards.
GCTTTAAATGGATGAGATAATGCACAAAAGTGTGCATACTTGGTAAGTCTATCAACTACCACCATGATGACACTCTTTCCTTCGGACTTAGGTAAACCTGTGATAACATCCATTGAAATCTCCTCCCAACGTTGACTTGGAATGGATAAGGGTTATAGAAGTCCCGGGGTCTTAATTGTCTCAACTTTATTCTACTGGCAAACCAAACATTCTACCACAAACTTTTGAATATCAGATTTAAGGCCATCCCAAAAAATTCTTTCTTCACCCTGTGGTAAGTTTTTAAAAATCTTGAGTGTCCTCCTAAAGGAGAAGTGTGCAGTTCTAGAATAATCTTTTGTTCCAGTTGGGAATTCTTACAAAGATATAAGCGATCTTTGTACCATAAGGAATCATTTTTCCAACTAAATGTATCAGATGTACTAGGATCTTGTCTCAACTTTTCTATGAGTGTCCATACATCTTTGTCCTTCTTCCATTCATCTTTTGCTTCTGTTATCCAATCTGGTTGGATAATAGAAATGGCACAAAACAATGCTTCCACCTCTTCATTCTTTCTTGAGAGTGCATCTGCAACAACATTAAGCTTTCCTTTTTTGTAGATTATTTCAAAGTCATAACCCAACATCTTTGTGACCCATTTTTGCTGCTCTTCTGAAGATAGTCTTTGTTCCAAAAAGTGTTTAAGACTATCATGATAAGTTTTTACCTTGAAGTGTCTTCCCATTAGGTAAGTTCGCCATTTCTTTAGTGCATGCAGTATTGCTAACATTTCCTTCTCATAAATAGGTTTCTGTAAATACTTTCCTTTGATTGGACGACTTTCAAAAGCAATGGGTCTTCCTTCTTGCACTAAAACAACACCAATTCCATTTCCTGAGGCATCACATTCCACAATAAAGGTTTTTGTGAAGTCTGGCATAGCTAAGACTGGTGCTAGGCACATTGCCTCTTTAAGATGTTCAATGGCCTTAGTTGCTTCAGGAGTCCATGAAAATGCATCTTTCTTCAATAATGTTGTTAGAGGTGCTGCTATTCTCCCATAATTCTTAACAAACTTGCGATAATAGCCTGTTAACCCGAGAAATCCTCGCAACTGCTTTATTGTCTTGGGGACTTTCCATTCCTTAATGGCTTTAATTTTGTTAGGGTCTATTTTAACACCCTCGTGAGATATAATATGACCCAGATATTCCACCTCTTGTACTCCAAAGAAGCATTTGGATGTTTTTGCATATAACTGTTTCTCCTGCAATAGTTTGAGCACCCTATCAACATGTTCAACATGATCCTTCCAAGACCCGCTATAGATTAGTATATCATCAAAAAATACCAGCACAAATTTTCTAAGGAAGGGTTTGAAAATGGAATTCATCAACCCTTGAAATGTAGAAAGTGCATTGGTAAGGCCAAAAGGCATGACCAAAAATTCATAATGACCCTCATGAGTTCGAAATGTTGTTTTTGGGATATCTTCAGTCTTCATTCTAATTTGATGATATCCTGAATGAAGATCCAACTTGGTAAAATAAATTCCTCCATGTAATTAATCCAATAATTCATCAATCACAGGAATGGGAAATTTATATTTAATGGTGAGATTATTGAGCTCCCTATAATCCAGACACATTCGCCATGATCCATCCTTCTTGTGTACCAATACTACAGGAGCAGAGAAAGAACTTTGACTAGGTTGAATTATACCCGCTTCTAACATTTCTGCAATCATACGTTCAATTTTGCTCTTTTGGACGTAAGGATATCTATAAGGCCTGATGTTTGGAGCAACACTTCCTAGAATCAAATGAATAGCATGATCATGGTCACGAATAGGTGGGAGTCCTTTTGGAGTTTCAAACACCTTGGAATGATTGTCCAAGACTTGTTGGAGATCTGTAGAAATAGACGATTTTGATGTTGGAACTTCTAGTGAGCATAATTGTGCAATTACACCTCGTTGTTGTTTCTTTAGAAGCTTTATCATGACATTAGAGCTTATTATCTTTACCATCTTCCCTGCAATACCCCGTAATTCGACTTCCTTTCCTTCTGAAAAAAATTTCAAGAAAAGTTCTTGAAAATTAAAAGCTACCGTCCCCAGAGATTGTAACCATTGTACTCCTAGTACAACATCAGCACCTCCCATAGGAATGGAAAGAATTGGACTAGTCAATACATATTCCCCCATGGTTAGATTGATATTATGTCATTTTCCAGAGAAATTTATAGTTCCTCCATTTGCAACCATCACTTGACATTCTGGTGCTAGGTAGAGGAAACAATTTAATTCCTTGGCTACCTTGTAATGAATAAAATTATGGGTGCTACTTGAATTAATCAACAATATTACATTTTTCTTCTTGATATGTCCTTCTATCTTAAGAGTTTGAGGAGTGGTAATTCCTGCCAATGCATTACACGATATGGTCAGATTCATTTCTTCCTCTTCTAGGGTTGGTTCCTGGTGTATATCTTCTTCTTGTTCATTTTCTTCTTCCTCTTCACAATCTATGTAAAATAATTTCTTCTCAGCACACTTATGACCTTTAGTGTATTTTCTATCACAACTGTAGCAAAGCCCTTTTTCTCTTTTTTCTTCCAATTGTTGTGGTGTCAACCTTGTAGGCTGTGGAAATCTAGGCGTAGCAACACTTCCTTCTTTATAGAATTGAGTGGTAGGCTTCCTTGTCGCCATAATTTTACATTCAACTTTTCTTGCCAACCTGAATGCCTTCTCCAATGAATCAAGTTCCAAAACACGAACTTCATGTTGGATGTTATCCTTTAGAGTACCTATGAAGAGATCAATCCTGTGTTCCTCTGGAATATCAGTTACTCTTATATTCAATTTTTGGAAGTCCTCAATGTGCTGCCCCACTAAACCCTTTTGTTTGAGATTTATCAATTGGCTAAAGAAGGTGTTGCTCTTTGTATCCTCACAATGTGCTATCATTTCCTCCGTAAAAATTGACCAAGTGACAATTTTTTTACGGGAGCAAAGCCATCGATACCATACAAATGTATTTTGTTCTAAATGTAAAGCTGCAATGCGTACCTTTTGTGTGTTTTGCACATTATGGAGATCAAAATATTGCTCCATCTGTAGTATCCATGTTACAGGATCCTTTCCATCAAAATTCCTCATATCCATTTATGGAATATGGTGGTTCTTCCCGCCAACATTAGAGTTTATGAAGTCACGATTAACATTTATTTTGTTCTCATCATGAGTTTCCTCTACTATCTTTTCACCATTAGGAAACATTTTTTGTATCAACTTTGTCAAACCTTCCATGTCTGCTTTTAGATCATTCTTCATGTTTTCCATTTTAGCTTCCATGTCATCCATCTTAGATTCCATGCCAGCTTCCATGCCATCTATCTTAGATTCCATGCCTTTCTTCAAAACATCCATATTATTCTTCAAACCATCCATATTATTCTTCACACCACCATCTTCGATTCCACACCTTTCCTCAAAACTTCCATTTCATTTTTTGCTGCTTTTTGCGAGAGCGAAATTTGGTGCACTTGCTCTTGTAATTTTGATAGATCATGTTGCAATTCTTCATCTTCATGAGTCATAATAGAGCCTTCTGAAGGCTTAATGGGTGTTGAATTATTTTTACGGGGCATTTTTTAAAACCCAATACTGATATCTATTCTACAATATGCCCTTGGAATCAATTCAAATTGATTTTTCAAACAAGACTTATGCAATTCGGAAAAAAATACACACCTTTTTCTTGCTTTTGAGGAGCTCGATATTGAAATTTGATTATCTCTGTGATTGCAGCTCTTCAATATCTGAAATTCAGCACTGAAGTAGCCCTCTGAATTCTCTTTTGAATGCCACAGGTCTGACCTGATTTGGATTCTCCAAGACAAAGTTGTGTCCAATCTCCCACAATGACCTAATTATGGACTGGTTCAGTAGAGCGAACTTGTACGAATTTCCACGTGTCACTGTTTCATCCTTTGTCTCTAAAATTGATATCAAAGAAACTACATTCCGTGTAATTGTGACCAATTTTTACGGCACTCCAATCTGATACCCAGAGAGAGAGTTATTGAACTTTTCCCACGATCACCTCTTTGAGATGAAATTCAGGAGCCCTCGAAAAAGCACTCACCTTCCACAGATCATATCTCCAAAAATATTGCAAACAAGCTCTGAAACATTGACGAGTTTCCTCGTGATTTCGCCCATACCCTAAAAATTTCAGATTCTGAAACTTAGTATAAAAAAAGTTATAGCGCAAATGCCACGACTGACTCGTTTAGGAGCCTAAAAAAGACATAAATTCCACAGATCATATCTCCGAAAATATTGCGAACCAAGCTCTAAAATTTTTAGAAAATATTCCTCAGGATTGTAGCTTCGCACCCTAAAAATTTCAGCTTCTGAAACTTCGTAGAAAAAAAGTTATAGCGAAAATGCCACGATGACCTGTTTGGAGCAGCGAAACCCTAGAATCCCAAGCTCTGATACCAAATGTTGTGTAACCAGCTCCAAAAATAGAAGAAAAGAGATATGAACGCCTTAGAAATAAGCCACTTCGAGGGGGCAACCTCCAATACATTACATAAATGAACAATTCTTGGATGATACAATTTACAAAACCTCCTTTCTATATATAGGAGTCCATGTCGCCATAATGTAATCCTAGTGGGCCACAATGTAATCCTAGCCGACCTAACAATAATAATTTAAGGGAAAAATAATAACGAAATGGGGGTTACAAGGGTACAATAATAACAATAAGTGGGTTACACTAATAACAAAAGGGACTATACTAGTAATATAGGGACCTAACACATCTCAATCAACCTGATCTCGTCCATGTCAAATAAATCCTCCATTTGTCCCAACCATCCATGACAAATCATTGGAATTCCGTGATCAACAATCTCCCCTACAACAATTTGTTGTTCACCAAGCTCACCACCAATCCACCAGAACTCTTAGCCAATCTCGTTGCCAACCCAGTCAAGACCACATCTCCATGTCTTCAGTTGAACCCTCTGTTCCATGATCTAGACACCCACAACTCCCTCTTATATTTTCTTCATTTTCACACTCTGATTTACTATCCCTAAAAGTAGCTCAAATACTCTCTTCTACCATGTTGAGTTTCCATGATCTTGGTTCTAGGATAGAGTCTTAAAATCTCTGACGCTACCAAACCAAATATCTCAACAGAACTTCTTTGCACATCTAAAAATAAACAATAATAAATCACACATGCAAAAAATATAGACAAATTTTTACATTTTTCAACCAAACTTTGCTATATTAAGCAACATATAATGCAACAGTATAGGTCCCTTGTACCAAGGATAATGGACCTCAATCATCAACTAGTACAAGCTACAAACAGGGGCTTGGTGGCAGTACATCGATGACCAATATGCCCTCAATAATATACTTTGACCATATGGATGATGTAGTCGACTCTCTCACCTCCTCTCGATTGTACCTTGTACCTACCTGGTCCTTCAGCTCCCGATATGCACCTCTTGCCTCTATAAATGCTCCAAGTCCATCTGACCTCTAATCCTTGACTATCAATCTACTCACTAGTTGATCGTTCATCCACTAACGCATCAACACATCGAGAATCCTGTCGAGTTGTTCACAACTCCACTTGTGAAAAACTCTCAATATGCCCACTGCTTCTCCTTAGCTACTCAAGGACATCAGCCTACTATGGTCTTTGTGTGTTTCTCTATTGAAGAAAAACATAGGGCCCAAATCGATTCCACCTATCACTCCAATATTTCCATCTCCAGCAATGAACATTGACTAGGAGGAATGCCCATCATATTTTCTAGAATTCCTTCTCCAGACACAAGTCTAGGTCTACACAAAATAATCCTCATTGATCATACCCTTGAGCTCAAGAAATACCACTGTAGCAACCACCTAAGTCCATGAAGATAGTTCACACCGAGATCTAACTTAGGCACTATCATGTTGTCCTCCACTATACCATGAATTCCCAATCCACGTTCACAATTGGTCCACTCTCATGCTACCCTCCAATAGTCCATGAGTGACCAAGTCTTGTTGTAGCATATGCTCCTAATTAGGGCATCCAAATATCTAGGAGACCCTTACACATGGCTTCTAACATACTTTATCAACATTCCTCTTCTATGGCACTCATCCTCTGGCATCCAATCATCTACCGAGGGTCCATATACAACTCATTGTTGTTGCCCCCTTTCCTTTATTTTTCTTCTTCTAGAACACTGATTAAGGCACTCAAACAACCCTATACCTCTGCTCCAATCTTGTGTGATCTTCTTCTAAAATACATGTTCATTTTTTGTCCAATAATAGGCATCCAAAGATGTTCTAGGCTATGAGGCTTCTCCTCAACGTATCCTACATCTAACCTATACTAACCAAAAACATATAGTAGCCCCATACAACAAGGAAGAACCTTTTTCCTACTTCTCTTAGTCCTAGGCATATGCGGCTCAGAGAGAGGGCCTAAACTAGCCTTTTGACCCTCACAAAAGGTCCTCCCACATAGTTGTAGCAATAGTCCTATTCTGCAACCCTGTGATAGAGATAACCCAAACAAAACAGAACATAAACATACTTCAAAATTACTTGGATTCTTATGGCCTGATCTGCCCACAAGATTTATCTAAAGGCACCTTACTTTCTTCCTAGGGATGTGTCCTGTTCCACAAAATATCTACCCAAAAACTCATAGAATATCCTCACAAAAACTCGGTTGCACTATCTCCTTCCTCTTTCGTGAGAACCACACTCAATTTCAAAGCTAATATGTATGCTGAAGTCACTTTTGATGTGTCTAAATGCCTTACACTTTACCTATATTTATAGGCTTCAAATGGCTCCAACGAATTGACTATGTGGGTTTTCATAATGTCACCTAACCACTGAGTCAACCTTAACCTTGTGCCATAGGCCCACATACAACCCTCAAAACTTCATAACTGTTTAACGATAACTCAAAATCAAATGATTTTTGATGTGTAAGATTCGTCTCAACCAACACTATCATTTTCATCCATCACATGTCGAAAAATCATCACGGTTTTGGCCCAAACATCAATGGGTTCAAAACACCAGGCTTGAGTTCAAAGCTCACAAGGCCACTTATGAAGCTCCTACCTCCAAACCCTCAGTCCTCAAGGATTGGAGTACCTATGAAGCTACAAAAGAAAAACAACAGAAACGCAAGAAAATAAATAAGACCCAAATTTTTCATTGGTTTCTTGATTCCTTTTGACTGTTTGCACTCAGTTGTAACCATTGCAGATTTCAATTAAGGGGAAAACTATGAAAAAATGTGATGAAGGTCTATACATCATGAAATATGTGATATATTGCAAGATGAAAATGTTTAAAGAGACAAATGTTTTAGGACATGATGAGATTTTGTGGTGAATGGTCTCATGGAGCTTGTGGGCTCGAGATAGGATAGTTGTATCATCTCACAAGGTGAAATGAAACCTTTTGGAAGAAATAGTTATGTGTGGTGTGGAAATGATCATGGAAAAAAGTTACCTGTGTGGAAAAATAAGTGAATGGTGGTTTAAGGCGAAGACAACAATAAACAAAATATTAATGGAGTTGAAAAAATTTCATGTAAATGGCCATATGAATTTAAGACTTGATAAGGATTTTATACTCCTGATAGATCACTGGTAAAGTATGGATGTATAACTAGTTGATGTAGGGGAGCATGATGAATCATGTTGAGATAGGAAAACATGTGATATTTTCAAATTCCTTTACATTGATTTGGGTTTGGCCTACAATTTCTCATTATGCTCACTTGGTTAGTTGTTAATATTGAAAAATGTGGTACAAATATTTAACTATCACTCTTGGACTTATAAATAAAATATATGAATTTTTATATTAAATAACAAAAATCTACATAAATTTATGAAACTAAATTAATTAAAAGTAAAAAAGAAATTATTATGCTTCTAGCATAAGTATTTCAATATAAAACTTAAATAAATTGTTTGAATATCCATATTAACTAATATATATATATATATATATATCTATATATATATATATATATATATATATATATATATATATATATATATATATATATATTAACACACACTTTCTCTCTGCACACACATGTGTGCAGAGAGAATGTGTGTGTTAATGTTGAAATAATAAAATATTTCAATGCTAAAAAGGAAGAAGTAATTAAAAATAAAATAATTTAATTACTTCTTAATAAGAGAAAAATGAGTAATTCATTCAATTTTTAATATAAAATATTATTAATAATAATATATTCAAAAATACAATTTAGAGAATGAATATATATATAGAGAGAACTACTATAAAAGTTGTCAAGCACTAAAAGTGATTAAATTTATTATCGTGTAAACTTTTTTTCAAGTTTCAAATTCTAAAAAGTGGTTTGCATATTAAGAGGTTTGATCTTTCTTGACACTAAGTAAGTAATTAAAATCAATATATATTGATAAATATTGTAATTCCAACTCAATATAAATGCTAAGAAAATATTTTAGTAAAATTTTAGTTGGGAATAATGTAATGTCAACTGAATAGAAATAAATAAAATAAAAAATATTATTTAATTATTAATTTTTTGGCCTAAATAATGTAATAAGTAGCCTGTAGAATATTATTTAACAATTTGTCTTTTGTTGTGAATAGTGAAATCTCAAGTCAGCTTGAATTTAATTTATTAAATGAAAATTGATTATTTAAACTAATAAAAAATAAAAAAATGGGCATCCTTTATGTTTCAAAAAAGTGGGTGGTTTCAACTCTAACTTGGGTTGAGTGTAAATGGATTAGGTAAGAAGAAATTAAAGTTTTAGTAGTAGATTATTAATTCTTTTAATGTTTGAAGAATTTTGGCTCATTATGCCGTAAGGCATTCTTATTTGAAACAACTTTCCTAAATGACACTCTACACCATTTGTCATCGTTCGATTTTGTATTAGACGATTGAAACATTATCAACCTTCTGATGTGAATTTTTGTTAGTTAGGGTAAGTTTTCATCAGTTAAGAATTCGATAGCCATATCGATCTCTCGACCCTGCCATTGCTCTCTCGACCCGTGGCAATGATGAAGAAACCACCCCTGCTTCTCTCGACCCCTGGCAGTGATGAAGAAACTGACCCCTCGTAGCGATGAAGAGTAGCAATGAAGAAACTGACCCTCCTCTCTCGACCCCTGGCAGCGATGAAGATAGCAACCCTGCTCTCTCGACCCCTAGTAGCGATGAAGATGCAACGATGAAGATACAGGTAGAGGTAATGTTGCTTTTTAATTGCATTAGGGTAATTGAAGTGTATTAATAGTTGTGTTATGTCTGTGATAAAAACATATGATTTTTTTAATCCCTTCCCCTATTTCCTATGATTTTCATGGTTAAAATGAATCTATCATTTCCTCCTCTACCCTGTTTTCAAAATTAAAGTACTGATTAGCTATGTTATTATGGCATATTATTCAGCCAACCGGGATTTGCAAGATTGTATAATGTGTGATTCACTTATGCAGGATTGTAGAAAGCGTGGGAAGTGAAGTTACAGAGTTGAAAGCAGGAGATCATGTGATTCCGAAATACATGGCAGAATGCAAAGAATGCAAGCTCTGTCATCGAGGAAAGAAAAACATCTATCAAGTTTTCAGATTCAACTTCATGAAAGGAGTTGCTTGCACTGACAAAAAATGCCGATTCTTTGTCAACGGAAAACCCATCTATCATTTCTTTGGGCTATCCACATTTAGTGAATATACAGTGGTGCATGCATCCTGTGTAGCGAAAGTGAATCCAGAAGCTCCTTTGGACAAGATATGTTTGCTTGGATGTGGATTTTTTCCAGGTAGTATAATCATACATTCTCCACTAAAATACACCTAGATTTGATATCCTTGCACTGCAAAAATACACAAAATTACAATGGTCGATTCATCATGAAATGGGGCCTCATTTTTCATTTCCAGGATCTGGAGCTGCCTGGAATGCTGGGAAGGTGAAGCCCAGTGATTTGGTAGCAATATTTGGATTGGGCACCATTGGCTTGACTGTAAGTTGTCCTGAATATCTGAAGTAGCAACTATACATACACATATTTACATAAAGAATTTCTCCTGTGCTAAATAGAGTAGTGTGTATTCAGTGTCTTTCTACTTGTATATTAGTGAATTCATCCTTGTTCAGGTTGCAGAAAGGGCTTGAATAGTTGGAGCTTCCAGAATCCTTGGATTTGACATCGACCCACGAAAGGAAGAAAGATGTGGGTTGAAAACCATACACAACAATAACCTCTATTACTAGAGTCTATATAAACCAGAATGGTTTGGGTTGATTCCCTTTAACTATTGCACATGGGTATGGCTGTTATGAAATTAATAGGTGCCATGCTCTTTCCTAACAGCTAAATGATTTGGGGTCACTGAGTTTCTTAATCCATCCAATTTAGATAAACCCATTCAAGAGGTAATTTGTAAGTCTCCAACACTTGTTCCTTATGGTCTATAGGACTGGATTTAAGGGCATGAACATTACTGATGTGAATGGCATGTTGGGATTTAATGAATACTGCAGTTGTTACTTGTGTGATAATTTTGATGAGACCTGTGTTTGTTGCTGTAAAACAATAGATGACGAGGCCTTAATTAAAAATATGCACCTACCCCCTTTTCCTCACTAAGTAAAGTGCATTGCTGATAGCAGGTGATTACATAGATGACTGAAGGAGGAGTAGATTCAAGCTATGAATGTGTTGGAAGAGTCGAACTTATGTTCTGCACACTTAAATGCTCTCACGTGGTTTGATTTTTTGTATCCTAAATGATTTTTCACGTTTAGTATGTTAATTGCAATCATTTTTTAATGATCTAACTTGGTGTTTACAAGAACATAAAAGACTAATTAGGTCTGGCCCCCTCTGTCATCACAATTTTGTTAGGCATGTTTTATGATTTGCGTTGCAGGTATGGGGAAAAACAGTGATATTGGGTATAGATGATATTGATAAGAAGCTATGTTTCAGTCCTTTGGAGCTTCATGATGGGCGAAGCTCAAACTTGCACCCTTTGGATGTCTCAAGATTTATGATGTACCCAAGCTTGTAGATAAATACATGAACAACGTAACTTCTCAATCTTCCTACTCTCAGATATCTTCCAAATTGAACAAATACATCGGAGAATGAATTGAGAACATATTTGGTAATGATTATAGTAATTTGATCTAGACAAATACATAACCCAGAGAATGGCGTTCTCAGATATTAATGCTGCCTTGGAGATTCTTTTAGCTGGGAAGTGCATAAGTTGTGTTCTTTATATGGATCATGATTCATAAGGATAAAATAGAGAACAACACAAATTTTGTGTCATTGTGGACTTCAAATATAATGATTGAAATTTGATAGGATGAAACAGAGGACAAAACATATTTCATATTATTTTGGACTGCAAAGATACATATGGAACATCTTCTCACAAAGATCAGTAGCATTATTGTCTTTTTGGAAAGCAGTTGTAAATACCTGTCATACCGAAAATAAGCCATAGGGGCGTCATTGGAGATGATCGAACGGTCTGTGCGATGGTTTTCTTTTATTTCTTGTGCTCTATGAACATTATATATAATTTGCAGAATTTTCTAGGGTTTTCTCCTTGGAGAGATGATGTAGGTGCAGGATTTTTCCAGTACCTAATACCAAATTGAGTTAAAATAAATGAATGAAGGGTTTGAAATGAGGCAGAGAGGAGTTCACTATAACCCAATTGGCAGTGAAGCGATGCACGGTAATTCATTTTAATTTGGAGATTTTTGGTAGCGCTGAGTCATTGACCAAAATAATGCATTATTTCTTGATGATTTTAATGTTTGAGGTATATTTATTGCTTGGGATATTTAGTGACTTATTTCAATTTTTTTGTGGAGATAATTTTTGCATGACTTTTAATGGTTTTATTTCATGTTTAATTATCACTCTATTTAGTCCCATAGACATAAGTGGTCAAATCCCACTGCTTCCTAGAATTCGGTGTCTCTCGTCACTTCAGATGCAGCAGGGCAAAAGGCAAGAGGGTCTCCTGACATTCTCTACTGAGACGTAAGTCATTACCTGCAAAGGTAAGAACATAAAAACAAACTTATAAAGTCATAGATTCTCATTTATGTAGTTAGTTACGGGTGGAAACGTGAAGCTGGGTTACACTTTTGTGAGAATCGGGGGCCGAAATTTTTTTTCAACAATAGTTCGGCCGAAATTTGTAATAGTTCGGCCAAAAAATTTTATGAAGTTCGGCCGAACTCGTAATTCCGTTTGAATTAACAACACACTGACGGCGCGGGCAAACGGAATTTTTTCCGGAGATTGGAAAACCGGCAACAAAATTTCGGCCGAACTGTGAGTTCGGCCAAACTTTTAGTTTTAAAATAGTTCGGCCGAACTATTTTCTATAAATAAATCGCCCGCGAAATGTAACAGTTTACAATTTTCATTGTTCGTGCGTTGTTGGTTTTCTCTCTGTTGGCGCTGCTGCTGCTCCCGGCCGTGCTGGTGCTCCTGCTGTCCGCGCTCGTCGACTACGGGTATGAAAATATCTCTTATCGTTTCCATGTTTGAAATTTTGATAAGCGATAAACAGATTCTAAGGTTAAGATGGAACTATGCCATTTTGTTATAGTTATTTCAGTATAAAAATTAAAATAAATAGTAGTTTCCTATGTTATATATTGATAAAATGTGCACTGCCACTAATATCATAGAGACTTGGAGCACCACCTTGCCAATTTTGTAACTGTTTTGGGTGAGCAACAAACCAGACATGGCAATCATGGTGTTGAGCAAAGCGCTTCACCTTTGTAAGCATCTGACTGACATACTCATTTTCCGTTTGATTAGAAGGACGCTGATGATCCAACTCATTGTATGGATCAATTACCAAGCCACGTACTCCATGCCTAAAACTGCTGCCTTCGCAAGTTCAAGGACCCACTTTATTCACAAGTGCAAGGACCCACTTTATTGAAGGAAGTGCTTCAATTTCACACCTTATAAAAAAAAAACTGTTATTTAGCCACTGCTTTCCCTGCTCTAGTTCTTCTGCACTGATTCATGGTATGGATTCTCCAAGTTTAGCATGGAAGAAATGCTTTTTTATATGCTTTTCTAGCAGTTTTCTCGCATGCTCCTGAACCTTGTTTTCCATGGAGGAAAGAACAAATGGCCAGCCTTCAGCATGGTTCAAATTACACAAGAGAGCATCAATCCACTCACTTTTCCCAGAATTTGGTACTCCAGTTACTAAGGTTAACTCTCCTGGTATAACTTGGTATAATTCATCCAATCCTATCAATCCAGTTGACATGCCAAGTTCAGTTCTCAGTTGAAGATTATAGTAAGCATCAATCACATCATAGAAACGTTTGAATCTAAATAACCCCTGTATTGGATACAGTTCAGCACCTTCAATTCTTCCTTCAGAGCCTGCTTTCCAAAACGAATAAATACCTCATTTGCATCTTTGCATAACTCATTTGTTGATTCACTTCTCCTAGGCCATGTAACTCGCCAGCACCTCTCATGCCCAATACGTCGAGCAAGCTCTTCTGCAAGAGCTTGTCTAGGCTTATCTGCATCTGTAGCTAGATAAATACGACTAGCCTCACTGTAGACATATTAAACCAGCTTAGAGAGAGTCCAGACCCTGCTTCTGGGACGCATCACCCACTATAAGCAAACAGTTCCACAACCCATTATTCAAGCAGAGTTTGATGTCCATGCATTTCACTTTGAGATCATTTTCTGTTTGGTTTCTTTCCTTCATAGAGTTATATCTCTCAAAAATTCTACCATCAAGAGAGAGAAGTACCCTTATCTTGCTCTTTGCTCCTCTCGCCTCAAATCCTCCCCCCTAAGGATGTGCTCGAGATTGGTTCTCATAGGCATCTTGGCTTCTCTAGTTACTGACTATCTCCATAGAGCACCTTCCCCCATTCAATTTTTTTCTTCCCATCTCTTACCAACTCGACAAGGACTGAATCAAACCATCAAAGACTATATCTATAGATTGTACATTCAAGTCACTTGACCTCACCTTTGACAAGCCTAGGCTCAAAGATGTCCTTCTACCTAGAGCACTTTTTGGATCAAACCATCAAAGACGATATCTATAGATTGTACATTCAAGTCACTTGACCTCACCTTCGACAAGCCTGGGCTCAAAGATGTCCTTCTACCTAGAGCACTTTTTGGAGCTACAGGATGGCACCATATTCTAACCCCCTTACACACGTAGACATTGAATGCACTCACAAATGATTTTCTCCAAGTTTTAAAATTGTTTAAAATATGATTGTTTAGTAACTCTTTTCTCTGGGATACAAGAAGGCTGAAAGATTTTTTTTCTTGTATATTTGAAGCTCTCCATTATTATATAAAAGGATTTTTTTCTTGTATATTTTTATGCTCTTTGCCATAGTAATGTCGTAGTGTATGAAGTTTTAAATTGTTTTTATTATTTTTATTATATGTTGGATGTGATTTTGATTGAAAATGCTTCTTTTTTATTTATTGATTAAAAAAAATTATTAGAAAAATTATTGCTTTAAGATTAGAAAATGTATTTATATTTAAACTATTTATGAAAAGTTTAATATTGTTTGATTTTCTATACCATGTCCTTTTTACATATATCTAGAATAATATTATTTGTAGTTTCCGATTTTTTGTAATATTTTACTACCATAATCAAAATCTATAGAAATAATAATATAACATTATAATATCTTGAAATGGAGCTAGCCAACTCAAATATAGTATTGCAAATCCATGGTTAAGTTAGATGAGGAGGCTATGTATTACTTAGTATTGTATCCATATTGGGGTTGCAAGTTCTATGGGTTCAAAAGAACACTTGCAAACAATTTGTTTTCCATATGACCTCTCTTTTTCATAGATAAATTTCATTCTTTTAGCCATTATGGATTTGAGAAAAATACATCCTGATAGGCCAACAAAAAGCCTTAACAATGAAATAAACATGAACAACTATTAAATATGGGTAACCAAGCAACATCAAAACAAACAACTAAATCACCAAGGCTAGTAGTGATAAATAATAAACATTCTAGGATACTTCAAAATTCCATGTAAATATTTTTTTACCTAAAATCACTAGATGGTGAGGCCCACAACAAAAACTGCAAAAGCAATGCAATATAACAATGCAATATAACCAATCAAACTACATCAAAAAAACATATGGTCTTGAATGAGGTTTTGGACTCTTTAGATATAAATGTACACTGTGGCAATGTATCTTATATAAAACTTTAATCCATGTGCTTAACCTTAACATTGACACAAATGGAATACAATTTTACTCACTTCTTTATGATAGAAAAATATTCGGATGAGTATTGCCCACATATCCGAAGTCAAAAGGGATAGATTAAAAAGGGATGCTCCGATCATTTATAAAAGATAAATTAAAGAAGCATGACATATTAGTAATGCAAATAGATATGCGTACCAAGTATGTTCACATAACACAACAAATAGTTGATTCAATACAAATGTCACATATTAGTCATATTTATCTCATGGGCCTTCAACTTAAATTATATATCTAGCATTACATTAAGCTATAGGAGATAAATCAAAGAAGCATTTGAATGTAAATTAAACATGTGTAATAATTATGTCCTTTAGTTCAATAAATAGATAATAATTTGAAAATGCCATATCTAAGATATATTTCATCCAAGTAGCTTTCAATTTAAACTTATATCTAATGTTAAATTATATAAAAGAATAACAATAATCCAAAATTCAAAATAATATTTAGAGTTAGTATAAAATGTGACATAATTTTGCTGCGTGGAAAAACATAGTTACTGAGAGTTCAAAACTCATGCATTTGAATAGAAAGTGGGTATACGAATGAGCAAGTAGATTTTTTCTAGAAATGAGGAAGTGAAGGTTGATAAAGAGCCACACAAAATTGCAAATTCATACCTTAACAAAATTGATAGATCCTTTTAAAGAAAACATATTTAATCAACTTTCATTGAAATATATGATAAACTCAACCCAATTTTATGGAAAATAGTATACCATTTTTTACATAATTTCACATAATACAAATAGATAAATTTTACTTGAAGTGTTGTTATAAATATTTAACTACCCATCGAGAGATTTCCAAGTGATTGAGACAGGGCATCATCACAATAAAAAACCAAGTACAAATTGTAGTAATCCTAGAATCATGCTTTACATAAGGTAAAATTGGGGAACTCATGACTTGTACTATAGATAAAAAATCATTTACCCTTACCAAAAAATATATGATAAAAATTGACAAACTACATAAGCTTAAGATTAAGGGGATATAATCCTTCTTGCCTTCCATATAGATAATGAAAATGATTGTTCCAAGTCTCATGTTGCTTCTCATGTTATTTTATAAGCCCTGATTGGAAAGAAAAATAGGAGGGCAGAAATGTAAGAAATATAAAACATAATGAAACACAACGTAAGAAATAGAGAACATAATGAAACACACATACATATCTCTAGACAATCAACACAATTATTTTCCTAGGAAATGCTTATATGGGAGACAAGCAACCCTAAAAAGTAATGATGCTCTAGACTCCTTTTTCCCTAGGAAATCCTTATGGGAGAAAAACAACACTAAAATGTAAACATGCTCTACTCTCTTTTCTAGTATGGAAAATATGTGAGTACAAAGAAAGAGGTAATCTCTCTAGAGTTAGCTAAGACTTTTAGCGTGTAAGGTTGCTATAAAAACTTAACTTCGTACATTTTTCTCTCTAACTTCACATGGACTAGTTGTATTTTCAACTATGGAACAAAATACAATAACACAAAATGGAACTCTTATTCATCTTAGTGGCCAAGTATTTAACATAGCGTGATAGCCAACTAGGTGTAAGATTTGACTCTGTCAACCATTAACGAGGTTTGTGATTGTAGACCTTTTAGAGTCTTCTTAAAATTCCACATGTAGGTAGCTTTCCATGCATGAGTAATGGGGCTAAAATGTCATTATCTCGTACCATGGTGGTCAACATGATAGGTCAACTTAATAAAGGCATAAATTTTGAATGAAATTTGTTTGATGTTTTTCTTGCACCATTGGATATGTCTTTAAGTGTAGAATAATGGTTAAGATTTCGGCACAAGGGATAATCGTTTGACCCCTAAAAATGTCATTTAATGACTCAAAATAATTCCAAAAGGTTTTAGACCCCAATTCTCCACCCACCATTAAAATGACCCTACAAGTTGATTCTTACATTTTTTTCACTCTATAAGCATCAAAATATATGACAAATAATATAATTATCTAATCTAGATCATTATTTAATAATTTGTTAAAATTATGAGTAAGATATACATCATGGAATTTAAATAAATAGCGTTAATTCATTGAACACCCTTGTACATGTTCCTTGTTGATACTTTGAAAGTAATACGTTTTGAAAAATAATTTGTTTATATGGATTCTATTTTCCACATTCTCTCAACCATATCAAAAACCTTCTTATAATATTTTAAACCTAAGGTCTTTCCCATACCAAAGTATGTTCTTTTAAAACATGTTTTCTTGGTGATATGGGTGATTTAGAAATGATTGGGAGAGTGAAATTCCTCATTTAATATGTACAATATGTTTGGTTCATGCCACTAAGCCAAGAATTTTAAATTCAACTTAATTTTAATATAACCAACTAAATCCTGCAAAAAAGGAATTAAAAAATTTATGTTAGGGTTGTGGATTCAGGCATTGAAACAACACACCATGATATTTCAAATTTAATAATAATGGTTTGAGTCCTAGGTAGCTCAGAATCCTATTTGTTTTCAAAATAAGGATGCACTCCCATTTGATTCTCATGATTAG
Source organism: Pinus albicaulis (assembly GCA_034641835.2). Lineage (NCBI taxonomy): Eukaryota > Viridiplantae > Streptophyta > Pinopsida > Pinales > Pinaceae > Pinus > Pinus albicaulis. The sequence goes on along the minus strand of CM076580.1, from coordinate 1,332,666,229 downwards.
GTTGTAATCATGAGGCTCTCGCTCAAGAGTGGACCTTCCCAAAATCTTGTGACGTCTTGTCACAAAGAAAACCATCAAAATAAAAACACATCATGCAAGAAACATAGCTTGCTGACATATCATTTTTCTCCTTCAAAGAAAAAAAATTCACATCATGTGAATATCTCCATGTACTCTTACATATTGGTGTACAAAACCATCAACCAAACACAAATTGACAAAACATGCCTCTTCAAACAATTGACTCTCAAGTCAAATAGTAGAGCTCAGGTACAAATTTCCATATTTGTTGCATTTAAGTGTGTCAACGTAACTCTACTTTCAACATATTGCTTCATGCAACATGCACTATACTTTGAATTTTCAAAGAAATTCATGAAACATCAAAATACATGCAAGGCCTTAATTAGATAAGAAATCTAACAATCTGTTAGCAAACCATTTCAATGGCGCATCTTTTAGCTGCACTTCATCATGTGAATCGTCTTGACCCTCATCGATTATGGAATCCTCTTTTCCATTCTTATTGTTATCTCTTTCCACCTTCTTCAAATGTTGTGGATGACTTGTTGGATACAAAGTCCAACACTTGTCCACAAGGTGACCTTTCTTATGGCAATGAGTAATAAACAATTGCATCTTATTTTCAACATCATTTTCCTTGTCCAATGGGCCTTTGGCTTTTTGCCTCATTTATTTAGAAAGTTTCAATGTGTATGGATATCTTCTTCCAACATCTATAAACATTATGATTATTCAAACCACAAAAGGAACATGTGCAAGTTCTTTTATATATATTATGTGAATATTTACCATGTTTATCATAATCGAAAGCAATTTGATTAAAGGCAAATTTATACCTTGAACATTCACCATTGTCGCCTTCTTGAGGAGGTGAATTTGATGAGGTAGTGGCTCTCCTCTGAATACTAGCAATTAATTCAATGACTAGATAGAGCTTTCAACATCCTCTTCTTTTACATTCTCATTAGCTGCATGTTTATTAACATCTTCTTGCAAAGTGACCCTGTCAAAATTTTCCAGTGATCATGAACACAAACTTCACAAGCTTGAGGTAATGAACACGAAATAAAATTCCTTCTTGGAATAGCTTCATGTGCCTCCTTGGCTTTGGAGCATTCTCCATGTTTTCCATAACCAAGACCCAAATAATTAGGCCCTTCCTCAACAACATTTGGCTCAACTATGCCTTGTACATGGTTGCCTTTAACCCTTTACTTTCATAGCACATTTTCATCAAAAATTGTGTTGCAATTGTGATAACATTTGCTGTATGCAAAAGCTAATAAAAAATGATCGAAAATGACATTTTTGCTCTGTTTTTTTGAAGATTTAAGGAAAATTACACCAAGTAGCTTCCAACCTCATATGATCATCATGTCAAACTCATCTTAGGATATTGTCCAAGTAAGAGCCACTTAAGCAAGCAATCTAGTATACATGACTCCAATTTCAATTAGCAGCAATGACAGTTCTAAGTATGGTGCAAACATTGCTCTAGATCCTCAATGGGGCATGTTTGATGACAATAATTTGGGGAGTGAGAGAGGGAGATGGTAGGAGGAAAAAATCAAGGAATCCTCGGGAAATTGAAAAATATATAACTAATAAGCTGGAAGACATTTGTAACCTAAGAGAGAAACCTATGAGGAAATGTGTGAAGTTGGTATTACACACCCAATTGGACAACCTCGAGGAGAAAACATTTCTCCCACTTTATTTGTTGGCATAACCTAGTAAGTGTTATTCACTAGCATGTATTTTGTAAAGGCCTTTCAACCTAGTTCCCATTCAACTCCATCCACCAGGTTGTAGAGGATTCCAAGCCTAATTTCATAAAAAGTAAGTTGGGGATGATCACATTGAATTAATTGATGACATGTCTATGAAGATTAACTACCTTGAACTATTTTTTTGCGTAGGGAAAGAGACACATTCCCATTTCTGAGCATGAAAACGTTCTTTGATATTGTTAATGCCTCTAGTGTTTACTTCTACAAGTTCTATAGGCAGAGTCTGTAAAGGGCCAGGTAGCCTCTGGATCTCATCTTTTATGAAAGGTGACATATCTAGTAAATGCCCCTACAGTCAATCTCTGGAATGGATCTAAGTAGAAGTTCATTTTAATATCCGTAAAACACAACAATTTTAAGCTAAACTATGTACATGTGTCATTTCTTCCACAAACTAAAGAGTACAAGTAGTAAATTTTATACCAAGTGTGCTCCCACCATGTAAAGCGCAATTTGGTGAACTTATCATTTTTATAATATCTTTTTCGATTAAATTTAGTTTCACACATGATCAATTATTGCTTTGAAAATTGTGTTCTACATAATTTGTGTACACTAAATTACAAATTGATTTTTTGAAATCTATTTTGTGAATGTCGACCAATAGATATATATCATGGAGGATGAAAGACGAAGATCAGCCGAATCCCATATGGAGGTTTAGGGATCAGAGGATGTTCACGGTATTTAAATATAATCTTAAATCTCCATACATGTGTGTACATATGGAATTGATTTTTTTATTAAATTTGTGAGTGAAATTAGTTGTTAATAAGTTTCATATTTTAATTTTTAGGAGGCAAGAGGAGAAGGTTTTCTACTCCATCCATGGAGCGTGGCCAAGGTTCAACCGGTAGAGGTATGAGTGGTAGCAGGTTGCGGGAAGGGGGTGATATTTATTCCCCCGAAGGCCAATCAACGGCTTCTGGTTCTCAACAGGGTCACTGTGGGTCTGGTTCTCAGCAGCGTCATTCTGGGTTTGGTTCTCAGGAGGGTCATGTTGGAGAAGATGTTAACCAACAACATCAAGGTTGCCATCAATTTCAATATTTTTTCATTAAATTTGTACAAATTTTTTTACACGTGTTTTTTCTAATATACGAAATTTTATATATATTGATGCAGAGGCCGAAAATGTTCGAGCTAGTGGTCAAAATAGATGCAGAGCAGCTCGCTACATTCAAGAAGAAGGATTTCAACCCAGCACAACTTATCCGGCTGAGATTACTGATATACCATGGGAAACCAACATGGCAGAATGCACCTTACAAAGGTGTGAAAGCCTTCATGCAAAATTGCAAAGAGATCTCATGGCTTTGTCTCTACCTGCTAAGAGTAGAAAAAGCCTTGAAATAGTTACACATTCATTGGGTGAAATGGTAAAGGTGTACAGAAATTTGGGGCCAACAACTGATTCATTTGTAGAAATGATGAGAAAGAGAAAAGAAACAATGATAGGTCCCGATAACTGGCAGGACATAAAACAAAAAGTTACAAGAGCAGAGGCCAAGTCAATGTTTAATTATAAGGAAGGGCCAAAAAGAAAAATGTTGAAGGTGCAGTATTTCAAGCACCCAGACAAAGCTGGTTATTTGTATGATCGACATCTTGCAGCCTTTGGAAGGTTTCCATGGAACGATGAGGTTCCTGTTTATTTTTCACAAATGTTTTATGCAAAAAAAATTTTGGGTATGAAACCCGACTACAATGACCTTCCTTCAGAATTTTTTGGCCCGGGGAGAGGTTGATTATATCAACGTAAGGGCGCTAAGAGAGATGTGGAGTTGCCTCGCCCTGAGCCGCCATTGGTGAGTCGACCGTTTCGAGTCGAAACCCTGCGATCAGAGATGGATGCAACTTCTCAAATAAGTCGAGAAGCAAGAGATGTTATGATCGACAATGTTCATAGCGGGTTGAGTGGAGTCGATCTTTGTTTACATCGACAAAAAGCACGTGAAAATGCACGTGCCAATTTTGTTTATCATACAGATGAGGAGATTTACAACATGAATGTTGAAGATCTCTGAACATATGCAATAAATTGTTGCAATGGTTTGCAAGACCTAATTTTTCATGAGGAAGAGGGCACCGGAACGGTATGTGTTAGTGACCTTAGGGTTTGAAATTATTTTTACATACACATGTGTACAATTTGTAATAAATACATGTGTATGTACATGTATACATTTATTTGTATGTGTACATTAATCTAACAAAAATGTATGATTATATGTTAAAACACCATTTGCAGTTCTCAGGCATGATGCGTGATGAAAATGTTAATATTACGTTCGAGACCTCTAGCTCAAACGATGCAGATGGGTCTGACCATCATGATATGTTGGCACATGTATGTTAGTGTTTTTTAAGTGACTTTAAAATAAATAATTGTTGCCACACATGTACATGTATGTATATATATAATTTGATAAAATGTTTTAACAGGTACCGATTCCGTCTGATGTTTTTGGGATGGCGGTACCTTCTTCTTCCTTAGGAGATATACCTTCTACTTCATTGGGATATGAGCCACAAGTATGGACAATTTTTCACAAGTTTAAAATTTATGTTTAAAATTTATATATATATATATATATTCTACCTCAAAAAGTTCCATTAAAAATTGAGATATATATATATATACATATATATATACATATATATATATATATTCTACCTCAAAAAGTTCCATTAAAAATTGAGATATATATATATAGAGAGAGAGAGAGAGAGAGATCTATATTTTGAGTTATTTAAATTTTTTTGAATTTAGGTTCCTATAGAAGATTTCTTTAATCCGGGGACTCTAGCGACGGAGATAGGAACATCCACAGCATTTGAACAAGTTGTCTTTAGTTCTTTTTTTTAATATTATTGAAAATAAGTTTATATATGTACACGTGCATTTTCATTTGAAAGTTTTTAATATATATATATATATATATATATATATATATTTAACTGTACATGTATATTGTACAGTTTACCATTGCAGATGTTCGTATGGGAGAACCTGTTCATCAAATGGAGAGGGAACCTTACGAGGTATTGAATGATTTTTTTGTTATATTTTGTTTTTTACATGAAGTTCTAGATATATATATATTCTCATTCATTTTTAAAAATTCAAATTTTAATGTTCAAGTACATGTGCATTGTGTATGTAGGTTTCCTATTCACAGGATAGGGCACGGACTAAGACCCAGACGCTAGATCCTCCATTTGATGGACATCATTTACAGTAGATTTGATTTTAAAATTTGTTAAACTTGATACAGTTTGATACTCAAGTGAGATTTACAATTTTTGGACATATTTTATTACATTGTTATTATATAATTTGTTTACATATGGCATGTGATATTTAATGTTAAATGTTTTTGTTGGATAGTTGAATTATAATTGGCATGGCATGTGAAGTTTTTAAAACTCAAGTTTTGGATAGTTTCAATACATTTTGCATGTGATATTTAATGAACTTTAAATTTTTAATGTTTTAATGTTGCACAATATATAATCAAAATGGTTTTAAAACTTAAAGTTTTGGATGGTTTCAACCTACATTTGCACATGTGGTAAATTGAAATGTTACTTGTAACAAGACAATCCCCATTGATTTCATTGTATATGTTGATTTCTGATTTGATATAATTTCATGTATGATGGTACATTACTTGTAAAGTCATTGGATTAATAGTGTTCATTGATTTCAGTGTAAGCGCAAAAAATTATTGACAAGGTAGAACGATTTTTGTGTTATAATAATTAAACCTAATAGTATTGGAGGGCAAGAGAGACTTGAGGTATGGTGTTTACTACAAGAGTTAGAGCTAAATATTTAAATGGTTTATGATTTATGATTTTTACTTTCTTTTTAATATAATCGATACGGAAAGATGACAAAACTAATAAGGGTGACAATAAGAATAGAATAAGAAAATAGTTTAAGATTGATCACAATAAATGCTATTTGTAATTGATTACATTCTAATTATTCACATTCTATCATTCAATATTATTACATTGTCACTTTGCATTCAAAAATTTTATTTGATCATTTTCCATTATTAAATTTATTCTACAATATTTATCATCTCAACAAATTGAGGTAACTAAGAAAATTTAAAATTAAAATGACTTGATAAATCTCAAACATATTTACCATATTTAAAATGGTTATATTAATATTAGATGTATTTACATATTATTGATAAAATTAATCATATGTTTCTCATATTATCGATATTTTTTCCTTGGTTGCACACAACTGAAACCAACTTAGATCCATCTTAACTACGGATCTATCAAGCGCCGAGAGGGATCAAATCTCTCGAGGTGCAAACCTTTCCTCAAGTTTTGCACTCAAAAAAGAGGTTTGCACCTCTAGATATTTGATCCCTCTCGGTGCTTGATAGATCCATAGTTATGATGGATCTAGGAAAATAACTTTCTAAAAATAAGTAAGGGAAAAGCAGCATAGGGAACAATTAGGAGTAGATTTAGGGCATAGGGAACAATTAAGAGTAAATTTAGGAACATGTGATAGTTGGGTGAGATAAAATCATGTTTTAATAAAATAATGGGAATTTGTAGGAGAGACAAATAGTGGATATGACATGTATTTTGGTGAATAATCAAATTTATGGAATTAAACAATTAATTATTTTTGTATGTGAAAACAAGATTCACACTTAATCCTCACCTAAAAGACTAAATTAAACACATTATTATTAAGGGGACGAGGAGCTTTCTACGTTTTGAGCTCCCCATTGTTAGATGAGTGTCATAATGGCATTCCAAGTATTTTTGTGAGAACTTATGATATTGTGATATTATAATTACGAAATAGTGATCTTGAGTACACGCTGGATAATGTAGTAGATAGGAACTTTTTGATAAGGGGAGATAATGGATGTGACCAAATTCCTATCAATGAAAAAAATTTTCTTCACCTTCCTATAACTCCATTGTAGCTTTGGGGGCCAAAGGTAAGAAGAGTACCTTGGAATTTCTTGGGTGAAAAACCAATTGTGTCACCAAATTTGGTCTAGTGCATTGGAATTCATTAAAGAATTGGTCATTGGAGCTGCTTCAAGCTAGGAGTGAGCATTGTCTCCAACCTACATTGAATATTTTACACTCCCTAGGGTGAATGATACTTTAAATTGATTGACAGTCCAAGACTTTCGAATTTTTCCGAATTCCAAATGATCTTACAAAGCTAGTATTTATAATATCCTAGTAGGTCATTCGGTGACAACTTTTACCGGAAACTTGAAACAAAGAGAATTATCCTTGGCTAGGACATCATGTAAGATGTCCGCCATAAACAGGAAAATTGTACTTAAACACTGAGATTCGGGCAAGTGGGGACAACCACTTGTTATCTCGTCCCTTGGAGGCTAGGCCATATGGGGACCGAATCTGACCTTACAAAATAAAGTGAAATAATTTGTACCATACGGTTGGAAAACATATACAAGAACAATTAATTTCATTCTAGAATATATATATCCAATACATATAACATTTTTCATCAATGCACATGTATAGAAAAACTACTTTCAATTGATACTAGAGCACGTGCTTGTACCCAAACAATTTGTAACATGTGCAAACCACAAATAACATAAGCAGCTCAATTTTTAGTTGAGTATTGGAAGTTCTTAAACATATTTAATCCAAAGATAATAAATTGTTGGACACTTCACTCAAAAAAATTCTAATGGAATTCCATCCTCAATAATCCGTTCATGATCAGATTTTGACATTTTCCATTTCTTAATTTTCGATTTTTTCTTTGATTGAACTTATATCAACTTTATGCGTGCTGCACACACCAAGTGACTATATTGACAACTTATGGAATCAATTTCATAGTCTTCAAAGTAAACAAAGTCTCCACTTTGATGAGTTTGTCTGAAAAAATAACCTTTCAGTATAATAGACCCTCTGTCATACTGAAATCCATGATCATTATAGTCTTGTAATAATTTCATTTTTCGTTCAGCGCAACGCATCAAATAATACTTCACATTTTCATCGTTGTCAATAGGTGCAATTACAACAAAAACATCTCCTGCACAATAAAATAAATTTAACATTAAATTATGCATATTTAAATTTATTTCTAGATATTTAAATCATTAGAAAGTAATTCAAATGTTACCTTCTCTAACAAGATTAGAAACTTGATCACCATCGAATGATATTGTATTTTCCTCTCATTGCATTTCTTCAAACATTGCAACAAAAAATTTTCGCTTTGTATTTAGCTCTGTATGTTTCCAATCATTCACATGCATTTTGTTTTCACAAACGTCATTGGATTTTGTGTTGTCTATGCAAACATCACAAAAACAAGAATATTTTCTTTTATCCAATGCAAACACATTTCTGGACAACTTTGTTTGAATTGAATGCAATTTTCGAGTCCCTTTTATTGTTTCAATGTCATTTCCAATTGATCTATCTACGTCTTCGATTCCAATATGCCAGAAAAACCTTTATATGGAAAATTAGAAAAAGAATTTGTAAATATGATATCAAAATACAATTAAAATAATCATTGCATGATAAATGTACAATGTTTAAAATTAGATTTCCAATATAAATTAAATTGAATGTACCTTCGCACTTCTCTTGATGGGTTTTTCTCATGGCTTAGAGCAGCGATGCACCATTGAACAACTTCTTCAGCGTTCACAAGTCAGCGTGCAGAGTGGTTCATTTGATATCTTCAAAGTACTCGTTTTATGCATGCTCCTGCACCGTCATGTTCTCCTTTTCCATGGCCAGTCTCAAAGAAATTCCAACAATGTTTAATGCAGGTTTTCTTATGAAGACGACACAACCAAAAAAATGATCGTGCAGATTTGAATTGACCCGCGCATCCGTCTGACCATATCCAATGTTCATTGAATGTTATTCCACAATTTTTCAATGAATCATAAATTCTTCCAAAACAATGTTGTACAAAACATGTATCATGTATACGATCGTCACTGATATAAAAGTGATATTCTTTAATGATATGTCGATTTTCACTCGTGCTTTCTATATGATCAAAATTTTGTTCAGCATGTCTATATAGAATATGGACGAGCATGGAGACTTGGTCAGAGTGATAGTATTCACTCTGAATTTCTTTTTGTGGAACAAATGTGTAGTTTTCTGCAAAATCAATCACTAACAAAATGGTCCCTGGTGGAAAAAATTCACGAGATTTTTTGAATTTCAAGTCTTGCCATCGAGCTCTATGGGAATGCTTGGTGTATTTGTAAATTTCTGCCTCAAACTTTCTCAAAAAGTCTATTAGAAAAATTTCGTCTTCTCGTAATTCGATTCTTTTAACACTATTTGCACCTTGAATCGATGAACCGATATATTCATATCTCTTCCATTTCACTTTCATGTTGGAAAATGATTGATCATTTATATCAATATGATATTTGTTTTGAAATTTAGTCAAATTTCCACAATCATCGTATTTTTTACCACCAACACATTTCTTTTTGTAAAATAGTTCATCGCTTTCTCTTTCACATAGAATTTGAGATATGAATTCACGGATAGTGGAAGGAGGAGGTGAATCCTTCCATAATGTTCTACCGAAATCAAGGAATGTGTCATAATATAACTCAAATTCCACATGATAATGGAAACAACAAGTGTCGCGTACGATGATAGGTTTTACATACCATGGTTTTTGTTGAACAAAAGCACTGAGTGAAACTTGAATTTGACAATTCTCTTCTTTGAACTTGTTGAATAACTCTATTTGAGTGGTTTCCAAGAGATGTTTTTCATGTTCTTCGTATTGATTTCGTGCTATTCTTCTTCGCATCACATGTTTTGCAGTGGGTGAAACACGCGAATTGTTCTTCCAATATTCATATATTATTTTTTTAACATCTTCTCCAAGTCTATCTTTGTATGGTTGCCTACAAATAGCTCTCCAACAAGCGAGTTCATCATTTACATCTATTTTCAGTCGAAATTTTCGATGTTTGTGCAGATTTTTTCGCGAGGTTCCCAGTGCTCGTGCCATAGATGTTAGATTCAAACGATTCTCTTGAGTACTTGGTGAAACCATTGCCATTTGTATTCCTCTACATATATTTGAAACATCTTTATCTCTAGATCTCTTAATTGACTCTATAGCACTACTCATATTTTTTATCACCTCTTCCTTCATTTTTTTATCTTTGGTTGATTTTCGAATACCCAATAGTGTCGTCGCTTCTTTTAATTTCCTTGATGATAGGAGACCTTTCAACATTTGAGCCTGAACTGTCACTCGCTCATTTAAGAAATGCTTTTCAAAAATGCGGTCGACACGATATCGTATAACATGGTCAGGTTTTTTATCTCCATATGTGTGAGTGTCAACATTTTCTAACATCTCATTATCGATAGTGATTTCATCCGTACATATTCGAAAAAATAGTACATATTCAATAAATCACTAAATTAATAAATATGTCAATAAATATTAGGAAAATTTTAAATATATCAATAGATCATAATATATACATTTACATACCCGCTTCAATTTCTGCTTGAGGTTGATTTTCTTCTTCAATATTTTTAGGAGTATCTCTGTCTGTTTACATTAAACAAAATATTTTTCAAACTAGTTCATCAAATAAAAATTAAGCTTCACATTTTACATTGGGAAAATTTTTAAAATATATCAATAGATCATAATATTTACATTTACATACCTGCTTCAATTTCTACTTGAGGTTGATTTTCTTCTTCAATATTTTGAGGAATATCTCTGTCTGTTTACATCAAACAAAATATTTTTCAAACTAGTTCATCAAATAAAAATTAAGCTTCACATTTTAAATTAGGAAAATTTTAAATATATATCAATAGATCATAATATTTACATTTACATACCTGCTTCAATTTTTGCTTGAGGTTGATTTTCCTCTTCAATATTTGAGAGGGCTTCTAACTTTCTTTTGTGAGATTGTCTAGTCTCTTCTCTACGTGTCTCAGGGTCTCTTTTTCGATCATATTTTCTCACACAAGTTCTTCGATTTCCCATGATAATAGGGTATGAAGTTCAAAAAATTTCCTTAAAAAAATTGGACAATAACTCAATTACAAAAATATCACAAAAGATTTAATTTAAAAAAATTCAGTGTAAATTTTTTGCAAAAAATACATATTCCAATTCAAAACATTTACTTTAAAAAATTTGAGAGAAAAATGTCTTATAAAAATGAAACGAAGCTCAAAAGATTTACTTCAACTCAAAACACATACATACCTCCAAGAAATGTCTTTTGAATGTACGTCCAAGAAATTTTTTACAATTTTTGCCAAAATCACGCCGCCTCTAAGAAATGTCCTCCAAAAAAATTCTTTAAACCCAAAATTGTAAAATCAACCAAGAAATGCTCTTAAATCCAAATTTTGAAGAAAAGTTTTTGAACCCAAACCAAGATCTTTGTAAAATGAGAAGAAGTGTGCGAAATGTGCGAAAATTGTGAATCATTTCGCGCCAATTTATATTGACGCAAAATGTGTTTTAGTAGGGGGCTCCGCAAAACTCTCTAGCCGACGGAGAGTTACACAATAGTTCGGCCGAAATTTTGATCAAAAGTTCGGCTGAACTATTAAGACGTTAGATTTAGCGGGTCTTAATCGGAAAACATAGTTCGGCCGAACTTTATTAAAAGTTTGGCCGAACTAACGCGTCATCAATTACGCAAAAACCAGGTTCAGAATACGGTTCTGCAACTTTGGACTGATTAAACTCCATGAAAGGTTGTTAATTAACTGTCGAAAACAAGACAAGTATTTTCAGAATTGAATCTACTTTCAGAAAATATAACTTTTATGGAATTTCATAAACGTTTAATAATTTTAATTATTTTTCTAATAAAATGGGTGCAAACAATTTCTGAGGGTCATTGTGATTCAGTGAAATAAAAATTTTGTATCTCCCAAAATACATTGTAAAAAAAATTGAAAAAATTATGGGGCATTACATTGGTCTGTCATCTCTAATGGGTAGCTTTTATATTTTTAGTTTATAACTTATATGTTAATAAATTTCTTGCGACGCGAAATATATCCAAAATACGCAGTTTTTCGTATTGGACCAGTTCAAAAAATTCTAGTAATTATGATATGCATCCATTGGCTTTGTAAATATGATGAAAACAAAGTAGACTCTGTCTAGATTGTTGTAACACATTTTGTTTTTTCAAAAACACAAATTTCAATGAATACAACATTGCGTCATAACATGACTTCTTATGAATCTTTTGATTGTTAAGAAACACACACTCAAAAAAACGCTAAGTTGACATATCAGACCTGCATAAAAAAAAATCAAAAAATAAGTAATATAAAGCTAACAAAATTTCTCACAACTTTTATTTTTATCGCAAAATGAAATTCTACACAGAAAAATTGTTATAGTTTGCAAAAAGTTGAAGAACCAAAAAAAATGAAATTATTTTCTCAAAAAAGGGCAAAAAGTGTAACCTGGCTTAACATTTTCAACCCCCACCAACCTCTCAGTTTATGAATGTTATCACAAATCCGAACCAAGATTTGGCTCATCTGAGGAGTAGTAATGAACGATTTAGTGAAGATAAAAAAGAATGATAAGAGAGTTGACTGAAAATTCTAGTCATTGAATAATAGATTTGAAGGCATCGAAAAGAAAGAGTGTGGATATGGAATCAGAGAAGTTGGAAAGTGGGCGTGATTCAGACTGAACTTATCCAAGAGATCAAAAACAAAAGAAGAAGGTCGAATTACAAGGGGAGTTTAGGAATATAAAACCTCCTAATTTTGATGGGGAGAAGGAAGAGGATGCAGAGGCTTGGCTCCTTAATATGCCCAAGTATTTCCAAGTGTATGAGTATGAGAGAAATTTAAAAGCCAGATTGGCCACTTACCAACTACAAGGGAAATACGCTCTCTAGTGGGAAGAGGATAGAACAATACATACATTGGAGGAGAAGACAATGTCGTAGCAGGAATTACAAATACGGTTCAAGTCTTGATATCTAAATGAGAAGTATTATGATGACAATGTTAATGTGTTTCACGAATTAATACTGGGATAGTTAACAATGGATGACCTTGTGGCTAAATTTACTATTTTTTTGTGTTTTTTCCCTTATATTAAAGTGGAAAAGCCATGGTACAATGATTTTTGAATTTTTTACCATCCCCTTACAAAGAAATAATTGAATTCGAAAATCCTAATACAATGGATGAGGCAATAAGAAATGCAAGGTTATGCTACTAGTAGTTCAAGAATAGAGGTGAAGGCTTAAGAACTTAGCAAAGTAAAGACAAAACCAAGACTATAAAGAGTAAAAAAATATAGAAACCCTCTTATCTTAATAATTTTGGGAAGGACCATCAACGGAAAAAATCCAGTAAGGGAAACTTAAATTAGCCAGCATAGTCTAAAAATGGGTCAAAACCCATGGATCTGAACAATAAAAATATCAGTGGGGTCAAGGAGAGAGAAATGCTGAAGTGTTGGGTGTGTGGTGAACCACACCTATTGAGAGACTTCCCGCATAATCTACAATCCATTTATAATATTCAAGATTTCCACAAAGCAACGACTATAAATGATGTTGTCAAAAACATTCCTAGGATCAATGCCATGATGTACGACAAACAGGTTGACCATCAATCTACCATCATTGAGATTGAAGGCACTATTTTAAACCGATATGTTTATGTTTTAATTGATCCATGGGCTAGTTTAAATTACATTAGTCCCTAACTTGTGGGAAAAAATGAGTTAAAATATGAAAAATTCAAGGCTGCATGGTTGGTACAGTTAGCAACTGGAACGAAAGGAAAAATAATCCGTTAAGTAAGAAATTGGCCCATTAAATTAAATGGCTATTCCTCATAACTAACTTTAAATATTCTTCCTTGAGAATCTTATGATGTTTTAATAGGGATGGAATGATTGGAGGAATAGGGAGAGGTTATAAATTGTTTGGAGAAAACAATAATTTGTGTGATTCAAGATGGGCAACCCAAATTAGTTAAAGGTACACCAAAATCAGTATCAGTAAGAAAAATATCAGTTTTACAACTCAAAAGGAGTGCAACGAAAGGTTGTAAGTTATACATGGCCAGGTGGAAAAAAATAAACAACAAACAGAAAAGGAAAATTTAGAGACACTTCCAATTATTAGTGAATTTTAGGATGTTTTTTCAGAGGAAATCCTGGGTTTACCCCCCATAGAGGCATAGATTTCTCCATCGATTAAGTACCAGGTGACACCCCAGTATTGTGAGGACCTATCCTAGGTCCTCTAACTAAACCAAATTTATCATTTAATTTAAACACAATAAGAAAGAAAATAGTCTATTTCTAGCTCAACATTTATGTGATGATAATATACAAGTAAAATTTGCTTTAAATACATTTTAAACAAGCAATGAAATTAAATTTTCAAAAATTTACATAAATAAAACAATCAAAGAATACTTGTATCGGTAGCTTGGTTGAGATGCTCCTGAATCTATTGAGATTCTCATGTTGGGCTACTCGACTGAATTTACCTCCCATCCAACTAGGAATGAATTCCTAGCCCAGGGAACCTCCATAGACTCCCTAGCCCTCCAAGCCGAAGTCCAACTAGTTGTAATGTATCCAAGTCAAAACCAACGCTCTCTAGTAGATCTAAGTTTGATTCCTCTAATTTTCTCTCCATTCTCTTTCTCCACATTCCTCCTCCAAAATAAATTCCTCCAATGCCAAAATAAAGACCAAGGATCTTTCCAACCTCTCCTCTCATCCTCCTTTCCTTTATGTATCTTCCTCTCATCCACCTCAACTACTTATCATCAATTTCATGACTACCCCCTCATCCTTTTAATTTATTAACCTTGACTTTCTTACCTTATCTTATCCAAAAGTAGTTATGAATATAGATATTTCATTTATAAATAAATTAGAGAAGACCATATATTATCTAAAAGTAGTTTTGAGAAGACAGATTGGGAATAAAATCTAGATATGTGATTTATAAATAAATGGGAAAAGACCATACCTTATCTAAAAGTAGGTTTGAGAAGACACATTGGGAATAAAATCTAGATATTTGATTTATAAATAAATTAGAGAAGATCATATCTTATCTAAAAGTATATTTGAGAAGAAAAATTGGAAATGAAATAATAACAAATAATAAAAGTCATATCAGTAAAAAATAAATAAATTACAAATTCACAAATGTGGATATTACTAAAACAAATTATAAGTCAATATTTATATATTAATTAAACACTAATCAAAATTTGCCTGATAGGATCAAGTGGGGAATTACATCCACCCCACCTTAAGAAAAATTCTTCCCAAAATTAGAGTGAAAATGACACAAGGAGTTTGAAATAAGTTTGACAATAAGGAATAAAAAAATAGAGAGAGATATATTAGTCATATTAAGTCAAGAAATGATGCCACCTCCATCAAGAGTCTCCAACTAAATTATAACCTTTTATCATTCTTGACGTATTTCCGCTCCCATCCTATCCGTCCTCTACTGCAATATACTATGGCATCTGCTATACTTATCTAACCACTGATAAAATAAATATGGCGGAAGCGTCGACTATATCAACCTAACTTCCCCAACAGGAAATTGGCAATCGTCATCACAAGTCATGATTCCAGGCTTCGTGGTTACACGGTGGGAAATGCCTCTACCCCTCCTCAAAACTAGGGTTAACACCCTAATATATACCACACTACATCGTTGGTTGGATACTTTTCATCGAATAATATAGTCAGGTAGTCTTGTCACCTATCATTTACACTTTACCCATGTCATAATAGTGCATATCAAGTAGATACAAAATGTAAGAAAACAATGTACATCGTACCATTCCTCGTTGGATATGTCCACATTTCGCCATCAGAAGAGTATATCTTAGTTATCATATAGTTCTTTCCAATATGCAGGTTAATTCTTATTCATGCATATACGTAAAAACCAAAAAATATATAGATAAGTGATCTTAATCATCATGTTAGTAAGTCTAGTATCCACGTCTTAATTTTGTACTTCATAAAAACATACTGGAAATAAATAATATATTAGATAAATCATAGCTTTTATAAAACATTTATTAGATAAATCATATATAAATAAACCATAATCAGGAAACTCATATATCAGACAATTCGTACATCAAATAATTTAATCAACAACATACTCCATCAAATACTTTAATCAACAACATAATCCATTAAGTGTTTTATATCAGTAAGTTCATCTGTCCAACTGAAATTCATCAATATTTCATAGTGTTCATAAATGAAACAATGCATGAATACAAATAAAACCTCAACATATGTAGATATTTAGGGAAAATAGGCATAACGCATGGTCAAAAAGTGAAGGGTAGTTGCAACCTATAGTTTATGCATCCTCCCAAGTCGCAGATTCTACTTTAAGTAAGGAACAAAGAAGCAAGTCTATTTATTTTCATTTAACTATTGAATACATGAAGGTATTATATAAACATTTTCGGAGAGGTTAAATATATTTCAAATCAACTCCTAATTCTATATACACCTTATATGGTACATAGAATATTTTCCCTTATATGAATGGGATATGATCATTGATAAACCTTATCCATCCATATTCATTCAATGGACCACAAACACGTCAGTATGGGTAAATTATCTACTATGTTTCATTCCTATCAATACTAAATTATAATTTCCAATTTACATCATCCTTGGTTGTTTTTATTTTATTTTTAGTAACCATCATTCCACAAAATAGGGAATCTCCTTCTTATGAATGAACTTGGAATTTTTCTCCTCACTTGATCATTATAGACCTTAATCAATAGTATCTCACTGAGAAAAACAAACCTATTTTGTATGGGAGATGTTGATTTTTTTTTTTTTTTAATTATTTAAAACTTCAATACCATCTCAACCTTGCACCACAAATTATTTTTTTTCAATATTCTTTTGAATATCCATATGTTATACATTTCACTGATAAATAAATACTCTATCTTATTATGGATCTCTATAACATCTATTTAACCAGAACATGATTATTTCCAAGTTCCATGTAATGCAGAGTCATTGAAATTAATATCTCTAATTTTTAATTTTCATAATATCTAACCATTAAAATGAAGACATCAAGTATAATTTCAATAGGCCTACATTTTATATAATCTACATATTCAACTATATTACTGTGGACATTTCTTAAATTATCCCTTTAAAGAAGTGGGTAGTTTGAAAATTAAAAATGGTTATTAATATTTTATATGAGTAGAAACTCATATCATAAATTGTGATTAAGACATGTGAAACTTGAATCAATAAATGCATGGCTTTCAATTTCCTTTCTAAAATAAATACTGAACTAGCTTTATATATATATATACATATATATATATATATATATATATATATATATATATATATATATATATATATATATATATATACCAATCATCTATCACTTTCAAAATTTAGATATAAACACTTCCCATGACTAATAAATCTGTTTTATTTTTTCTATTATAAAGATACACCTGTATTTGCTCAATATGGTGAAACCCTTTATAGTATTCATTTGGGGTTTTACTTTCCATGTTATTTTATTTAACTTGTCATGCAAAAATAAATAAATAAATAAATACATAAGTAAAATAATACACATAAAAATTGTTAAACAACTTACTACTTATCTAGCATGCACTTTCATGAATACAAAGTTTATTATTTGTATTTAAATATTAAGATTATGCATACGAGTTTTATGATACTGAAATTAAATTAAATGTACAAATCTCTACCAAATGAACACAATAAAATTTCCTTTTCATTCGGCAGCACAATATTTCAAAATTGCATGATAATGTTTTTCATAGCATAATATTTCAAAACTGCATGATAATGCTTTTCACAGTAACATGAGTAGAGGAGTGGAAATAATAAAATCACACAACTAGAGTAAAATCCTCCTTAATTCTAGTGAATTTTTAAAATTATAACCTTTTCTTGTTTTTTTTAACACATCATTTTGATTTATCATGATATGCCAATTGACATAAATATAGGTAAAGAGTGCATAAAAAGAAACCTTTAGAACCCCACTTGTACTAATTATATATTCATTTAAGTTGAGTTTGTATTATTTATAATTAAGTCATTTTAATTTTTTTTTAAACCATTTCAAGCATATTCATAAATAATAAAAATGTTTGAAACTAATTAACTATCACTTAATATGGAAGTCTCCTTAAACAAACACAAAATTCAAAAATTGAGGTATTTCTTTTCCATTCAAAATAATAAACAACCTTCCTTTTAAATTAAATATCTTTTATTTAAGGAACTTAATCTTACTCTAATGAGAGATAAAAAGAGTCTTTATCAATTGGAATAAAAGACAAAGTTTCATTGAACAACCGTAATAAATAATCCTTAATGATTTGAGGAAGATCGGACAATAAATACTAGACTAGTCTAGGAAGACATGAAAAAAAAATATTTTAAAAAATAAATATTAAAATAGTCTAGGAAGATTTGAAAAAAGTATTTTAAAAAATAATGTAGAAATAAAACAATTATACTAGAAACTTTATCAATTTCATTAAATATTGTGATTAATTTCTACTATTTTTCAAATTAAGATTTTTATTGTATCTACTACATTGACCTTCAATGTCTTTACAAATATAAGTTGTTGTAGAATTCTCAAGCTTTTCATCTTAACATAAACATCAATTATCTTATTACCTCCAAAGTCTTTGCTATAAATATCATATTATAACAATATCAATAACAACAATAGTTTCTCCATTAAGTCAATTGCATGTCTCGTTGCACCTTATACATAAACATTCTTTAAAAATATATGATTTTACCTTCCCTGCCATGTTAACCTAACTGAAAGAACAACCACCAATCCAAAATAAATACAACCACTAATCCAAAATAAATAACAAGGCATAGTATATAAATTATTTAAAATTTACTTAACCATGATTTTATTTTATTTTTCTTACTAAACAAAATTTTAATTTTAATTCTCTTTAATTTAATATCATTTGCATTTTTTTTTAATTAGAGATATTTTATAAAATCTTGAAAATACTCTATAGTTCTTTAGATGTTTGATTAGAAATTTCAAAATTGGGGAAGATATTTTTTTTTTAAACAAAATTGAATTAAAACCTCAATTTTTTTTTTTAATCACATGTTTGGTATAGTAAAATAAAAAAAATAAAAACATTGAATTTCGTCTATGTTAAACTTGTGTTGCATATCTATCTTTGGAAAAATTTCTCACTATATTCAATTATATAAAAAATTAGTTTCTTTTGGATACACCACACCACCTAGAAAACAATTCAAAATGTAATACTTTTTTTGCTAGAAAAATATGTGATTTATAGAAAGTCTTCATGTATAATATTTATTTTTTTGCCAGAAAAATATGTGATTTAGAGAAAGTCTTCATATATAATATTTATTGACCATCTACAAACC